>BSBM01000442.1:17047500-17647500 GCA_027924585.1 Larix kaempferi
TGAAAATTGTGTGTGAATTGAATTTTCCAACTAATACATTTAGCTTGAGAATTGTTCTAAGTAAAAATTGAAATTGCTAGTGATTTGAAATTTGAAATTTCTACTAAAGTTTGAAATTGCTTGTAACTTGAAGTTGCTAACTTAATTGCTTGAGAATTGTTCTTGAAGTAAAGTTTAAATTTGCTAGTAACTTTAAATTTGTTACATGTAAATTAACAAATTGAAAATTGCTAGTGACTTGAGAAAAATTCGGTACAAGTATTGAAAATACATTAAAACAAGAAAATTGTATGTAACTTAATTTCAAAATAACTAAATATGTACATGTAACTTGAAATTGTACATTTAGTTTGAGAATTGCTAGTAAAGTTTGAAAATGAAGTATATATACTTAACTCAAGATAATTATTAATAACTTGATATGCTTGTGCATTGAACTTTAAAATTGCTAGTAACTTGAAATTTGATGTAGAAATCGACAAATTGAAAATTGAGTGTGAATTGAATTTTCCAACTAATTATACATAACTATCAGTTTAACTTGAAAATTGTTAATTTTTTGGAAATATAAATTATATACCTACTATAGTATAAAAAGGTTAACTTATCCCTACATTCATGCATAGAAAAAATTGGTATGTGAATTGGAAATACATTAACTATGAAAATATTTTGAAGTGTAAGTTGATTTGATTATAATCTTGAGAAATTTAAATAAATAGTCTAAAAAAAACACATTTCTCTCAAATTTACAACATTGCATCCATTAAAATCCTTATAAAAATTCACCCTCAAAGATTTTTGAAAATAGTCTCAACAAAAACCATAAAAAATACACATAATTATCTTGGTGATGTCATGTTATGTAAATAAAAATATGTGATAGATGGAACCTTTGAATGGAATTTTTTAAAAGTAAACATTATAGTTTAGCTCTTTGAACATTCATTTGTTTTCAAATATTCATAAGTATTAAAATATTGCCAGCCACCATCACTATGAAAATATTCATTCATTTGTTTTCAAAATGAATTTTCTAACTAATACATAACTATCATAATGTTCATTTCAAATAAAATGAGGGTAAGTTAAAATTAGACATTAATAATTATTTCAATCAACAAATGTTGAGACTTGGAGCTCACATTGAGGCTATACATTTATATTGTTTTAACAAATAACAAAACAATAATTGAAATTACATTTAACTTGAAATTGTTAGTAACTTAGAAAATTGCAATTAGTTAAATATGTACATTTTAATTTCAAAATAGTGTCCAAGTGTACATTTAATTTGAAAATTATTCTAATAACATTGAAAATTGTTAGTAACTTAGAAATTTGAAAATAGTTAATATATACATACATTTTAACTTGAAAATAGAATCCAAGTGTACATTTCATTTGAAAATTGTTGGACAATAAAATTGAAAATTGTTAGCGACTTTGAAATAATTTGAAAATTGCTAATTGTTAGCAACTTTGAAATAATTTGAAAATTGTTAATTGTTAGTAACTTTGAAATAATTTGAAAATTGTTAGAAACTTTGAAATAATTTGAAAATAGTTAAAAATATGTACATATTAACATGAAAATAGAATCTAAATGTACATGTTTTATTTGAAAATTGTTTCAATAACATTTGTTAGCAACTTGAAAATTGTTCATTTAACATAAAAATTGTTGCAAACTTTGAAATTTAAATAACAAATGGATGAAATAAATTAGAATTTATCATTACAAATAAATATGAAACAAATTAAATTATGAAATTTAGGTAAATTTATTGAAACATTGTTACTAATTTTGTAAGTTATGTAGCATGATATTTAAATTATGATAGCATGTACTTCAATCATTTACTTTGGTTCTCCTCCATTGGAATTTGTTGCACCAAATGTGCATCTTCTTCTTCTCTCAAGCTTGCTCTTTGTTGCCTCATTCGCTCTCTATTCCTCTCACGCTCTTCATTGTCATTTTGTTGTCTAGCATGTTTTCTTTGTCTTTTTCTTTGACTCCCCATCAATCTACAATGAAAACAAACAAAAATTTCTTCAAATTGTTATAACAAACAACAATATGTTAGTATGAAATATTGAAATGTGTCTATAAAGAAATCTTACATGCCTATTGAGCTCTAATTCAACAATATCAAAATGACAAAGCTCTAATTCAACAACATCAAAATGACAAAGCTCTAATTGAAAATAAACTAGCAATGAGTTAAATTAGTGTTTTTGATGAACTATTTGCTGAATATATAGAGGTTGGTTGATATTTTTACGAGGGAATGGTAGTTGGAAACATTAATTGTCCAACTCCTTTCCCGGGTTCGTTTTTATATTTTTTTTACAGAGACAAACCCTCGATCGAGCAAATACCTCGATCGAGCAAATACCTCGATCGAGGGCTTGAACATAGCTCGATCGAGGTCTTATTAAAACCCTCGATCAAGGTTTTGTTAAACCCTCGATCAATGTATTTTAAATATCTCGATTGAGCAAATACCTCGATCAAGGGCTTAAAAAACAGGCCGAGAGCCCTTTTCACTGCAGAATGAAAGTTTTGTCTTCCTTCTAGAGGGTTAAACCATGTCATTAAATGCACACTAATGGGAGGACTTGATACCATTGGATTCATCAATGAATCCTCTATACAGATACATAAAATTTACGAATTTTTATCTTTGTATGTCTTTTGTTTTTAAATCTCTACTAAAACTTGCCCTAAGAAACCCTGTCGACAACTTCGATTGAGCTCAAAGATAAATACACAACATTCAAAATACACATCCAAAAAATTTGAAAAAATACACAAGCACTAGATAAACATGTCCTCTTCAAAAGTGTATTTTTAGTTTTTCAAATTATGTAAACAATCAAAAGATTTCGTGCACACACACATGTGTGTGTGTGTGCAAAATGCGACTAAAATATTCATGGTCAGTTTCGAAAAATAATAATAAATATAATTTTTTGAGAAAAAATAAAAGAAAAATATGTAAGAACTAGTGCATTCTGTCTAGATCATGTTCACATATTGCATTTTTTTTAATTATTACTTTAACATTAAATTATCATGCACACACACAAACTACTTGTTAATTACTTTTCAGATTTTTAAGTACACACGTTTCATTAAATGAAAATTCGACACGATAAATGACATTGGTATATTTAAAAAAAATATATCATTGGAAAGCCAACATAATTCTCTACATTTCGTTTTTCAAATGCATGTCAAAATTTATTTGGGAAATATGAGTTTTGAGGGCTTCAATTTAATACATGGGTAAAATTTCCATTTTTCACCGTCATATTTGGCCAAAAATAGTTACCCATCTTCATGGAATCACTCGTCTGGATTCCCCAATTGGTACTTGATTCTCATTGAGGAAAGGGATTTGAATAAAAGCTAGGGGAGACTGATATTTTTCCCTAATCTTTGCAACCTTAGGTTCCTTCAAAGGTTTAAAATACAGAAGTGGTAGGCATGCACCAGCACATGCTGACCATCACATGTAATATACTTCATAATTATGAGAGCTACTTCCCCCCATGGTTCTGGTAGTGAATGCCTCTTTACACTACCCTTAGATTCTTCATACCTCTTTGTGAAACAGAAGAATTGTTTTTTATCTTTCTGAGCGAGCTCTCTGTCATCTTTATCCCACTTAATCCCCTTGGGAAGACTCCTCTCACCTAGAGGTATACAGTTATCATCATCAATCTTCTTCATATTTTTTGGAAACTTATTCAATTAATCCTTCATGGTATCCCTCTAATTTCTGAAAATATTGGTCCCATCCTACATCTTGGAAGTATTTCATGGATTTTTGGTTTTTAAACATCTTGGAATGGTCTATGGGTTCTCTTTTAAAAAAACCACGGTCATTCTAATAACTTTCCTTCTAGTACCTAGGAACAAAGTAAAAAAGACTACTTAAAAAATTGCAGAGCAAATCTTTGCCACGGAGGGTCTTTGAATTATCTTGATTGCTCGATGTTAGATTCTACATTGTGCTCGTTTTCATTGGGGTTCTTCCTACTCGTGGGTTATTCGAGTGTTGGTTCAAGCTCCAGGTGGTGGAAATGATCGTTAAAGATTCCTCATTATATCATATCCCTCACTCATCATAACCCATCATCTGATTTTTAAAATTGCCAACCACCTTCTCCATTCATCATTACCCACTCGTCCTTTTGATCGTGTTGATTGTCCCATTTGTCTTTCTTATTAGAGGTGGAAGATGACGACAGTCAGATTCCTTTCTCCCATATGACATGGTGATATTTCCAAGTTCGTCTACCGAATCATTTTTTCTAATGCAACATGTGGAGCCCTCTAGTCACATTTCTTCCCTGATGTTGGCATGTGCAAAACACATCCTTTTTCTTATGGGGAAAAAATAAAAATATGCCACGAAATAATATTTCTCTGCACAAATGCTACCTTTTCTTCTTCTCCCACCAGCTTTATTGTTGATGTCCTCATCAAGTTGGTAAAAATGGAACATACACTATCTAAAAAATATATAAGAGATCAAATTTATGTATTTAGATGAGTAGACTTACCTTTGAATAACTTATTGTTTCTCGTTGAGGTTAGTTGGTGTATTGTTTGCTTATTGTAGAAGTGTTGTAAGTTGTATAAATCCTGTAGGTTGCGTTCTTATTCTTGGTAGTTTGATGTCCTACATTGGATTAGTAAAATATTTTTATTTTGTTGCCCGAGATGACTCATAAAAGGTTTTCATCTGAGCATTTTTTTTTCTTTTTTTCAATTTTTTTTTCTTTTTTTCTTATATATATATATATATATATATATATATATATCAACAGTGATGATCAAGTTGGAGAAGGGAATTCATGCCCAAGTATTACATGTAGTCCAGTTGTCTTGAGAGTTTCTGTGAACTCTTTCTTGTTGATAGGTTTCTTATACAGCTTTAGTCTGTGACCATTGACCAATAATGGTATTCTATCCTCATCTATGGTAGTGATTTGAACAAAGCCATTGTCATAGATAATGTCAAATTGGTAGGTCCTTAACCATCCGTTTCTCAATTTTCCTTTAAACTATTTAAATCTTGAGTCATAAAGCAGGGCCTAGTCTCCTTCTTTGAAGTCTTTAGTCTTTATGAATTTATCATGCCATGATTTTCTCTGCTGCTGGATTATTTTTGTGTGTTGTAAGGCAATTTTTTTTATTTCATCTAGATAATTAAGTTGAAGTATCCTTTCACTCTGTGTTGTGGACAGGTCCATGTTAATTTATAATGATGTCCTTAATGTCTTAAGATCAAATTCAATTGGCATCATTATTATTTTTCCATAAACTAGTTCATATGGTGTGAGGCCTGTAGTGGTCTTCCAGGTGGTGTTGTAGGCCTAGGCTGCTTCATGGAGTCTATCTGCTCAATCCCTTCTATGATTGTGCATTGTCTTATTCAAAATATTTTCTAATTCCCTACTGGTAACTTCTACTTGGCCATTGGCCGAAGGATGCTATGATGTTGACTATATTTGTGTGACTTTGTTGATTTTCAGGATTTTTTCTATCAAATTTGATGCAAACTGTGTTCCTTTGTTAGTAACAAGCTCCCTTGGTGCTCCAAATTTGGTAAAAAATTCTTCAATTAAGAAATTTTCTACTGAGTCTTTGTTGTATGACCTCAATGCTTTCACTTCCACCCATTTTGTAAGGTAGTCAGTGCAGACGAGAATGTGGTGCTTCATCTTTGATGGTGGATCAATGGTTCCAACAAAGTCCATTCCCCATTTCTCAAAAGGTTCCATTGTAATATAGGTATGGAATATAATTTCATCTCTTTGAGTTGGTTTTCCTATCCTTTGACATTCATCACATCTGGAAATGTAAGTGGTTGCATCCCAATGCAAGGTTGGCCAATAGTATCATGTTTTCAAAACTTTGTATGTTTTCCTTTTAGCTGCATAGTCGCCACCACATGGTTCATCATGACAGGCATGAAGAATTTCATGAACCTCATCCTCTGTAATGCATCTTCTCATGATGTGATATGGTCCCCTTCTAAAAAGATATCCTTGGATTCATGATAATGGAACACTCTTCATGATTATATTGGATCTTTGCTTGTAGGTAAAGTGTTTATGGAACTTCCCAGTGGATAAATAATTTGCAATGTTATCAAACCATTGGGTGTGTGTATAGATGAAAAATAAGTGTTCATCCGAAAATGTGTCATCTATTATCTCATTATACGTAACATGTTTTAGTCTAGACAAGAAATCCGCTACAACATTATGTTTCCCTGGTTGATCTACAATGGTTATACCAAATTCTTGTAGTAATAAAAGCCATCTAATCACTCTACAAGTAAGATATGATTTATTCATTAAATATTTGATTGTTGAGTGATCAGTGTCGATGAATACCTGATATCCGGTGATGTAGTGTCTGAACTTATTGGAGTAAATGATTGTAAGGAATTATTTCTCTGTGATAGTGTAGTTGATCTCTGGTCCTGCAAGATTCTTACTGATGTAGTAAATGGCATATGGTACCTTATTCTCTTCTTGACCGAGGCCTGCACCTATTTCTCTATCTAAAGTATTAAAATATATGTGGAAAGGAAGCTCCCAATTTGGTCCTTGCAAGACAGGTGCCTCCATGATTCTCTGCTTGATATGTTCAAATGCTTGATTGCAGCTATCACTCCAATGAAATTCTGCACCTTTGGTCATTAGAGAAAACATTGGTGCAACTATTTTACTATAATTTTGTATGAATCTCCTGTAATTTCCCGACTTCCCTATGAAGCTTCTAACATCTCTTAGTTTTTATGGAGGAGGCAGGTTGATTATTACTTGGATTTTTGCAGGGCCTAATGTAATTCCTCTTTCAAAGACATAATGCCCTAAAAATACCCCTTCATTTATCTTTAACCTACATTTGTCATTGCTTAAGAAGAGGTTAATTTCAATACATTTTTTAAGAACATTCTCTAGGTTGGCGAGAGACTCTTCAAATTCATCTCCATAAGGAGTAAAATCATCCATATATATTTTTCATACGGTCATGGATGAAATCCGCAAAAATACTCAAGATTGCCCTTTGGAAAGTAGCAAGGGCATTACAAAGTACAAAATGAAGGTCTATGTAGGAAAAAGTTCCCCATGGAAAGGTAAAGGTGGTTTTTTCTTGGTCTGCTGGATGAATTTGGATTTGGTTATATCCATTGAACCCATCTAAGAAGGAAAATAATTTGTTTCCGGCTAGGATATCTAGTACCTGGTCAATGAATGGTAAGGGGAAGTGATATTTCTTTGTAGTCTTCTTTAATTCTCTATAGTCTATACAAACACTCCATTTGCCTCCTTTCTTTGGAACAATTACTAGTCATGATACCCATTCACTGTCGAAAATTGAGTATATGAATCCAACATCAAGGAGTTTATGTAATTAGGTTTAGCAATGTCTCCCAAGGTTGGGTTCATTCTGCATTTTGGTTGTATAACAGGGGTTTATCCCTCTTTGATATATATGTGGTGTTGGAAAATGGTTGGACTAACTCCTTTCATGTCAGGGTAGGTCCATACAAAGGCTTCTTGATAGTTTCTAAGTAGGTCGATTACTTTTTCTTCTTGTTCAAGATGTAACTAATCACTAATTTGTAATGTTCTGTTAGGAGCAGTTTCTATGGTTTTGGTGGTTTTCCTTGTTTCTTCCATGAGACAGATTTTTTTCCATATATGTTGCTAAATCCCTAGTACATCCAATTCATCTATTTGTAAATTATCTCCAATGGAAATTGGATTATTATAAATATTTTGCATAAAATTGGAATGATTGTGTCCTCTTGTGCGAGGGCCGTACCTATGGTCAAAATAGGATGTATGGGTTGGTCATAATATTTCTCTTCATATTGCTACCAAGGTTCCTGGATATCTAAATGAGATATGGCAAGAGGGTACATAGTAAAGGTTTTGGTTTGTAATCCATTTGTGATGGTCATATCTCCATTCCTACATGCTATATGAGAATCAACTATTGCAATCCATGGTCTGCCAAGAATAAGAGGATAGCTGCTAAGCTTAGATTTAGTGTGGATGACAATGAAATCAACAGGTCACATCCAAGATTCTATGGTAACCATAATGTATTCCAATATGCCATCGGGACAGACTGTAGAAGTATATACAAGTTGTAGAATTATAGATTTATGTCTTAGAAGATGTTGAATGTCCATTTTTATCATGGTATCTTGTGTCATTACATTTATAGTTGCTCATAAATCAATAAGGGTGTTGGAAATCGGACTCTCTACTATGTGTACATCCACTATTGGGCTCCCTGGATCAACATATTTTGGGTTCATGACTCTCCCATCATTAGTTCTGCTAGATGTCCTATCACATTAATGGTAACATGGTATTTCCTCTTTCTACCTGGCCTCTTTATACAAGTGCCCTTGATGTACTGATTATAGATAGCCATTTCTTTAATAACCTGTAGGTGTGGTATCTTGACACATAAATGATTTAGTTCTTCTGAAATAGGATTCTCAATTCTTTGGGCTTCTTCATATTGTAGTATTTGCGGAAAAGGTGGAATAGGAGATAGTGTATCCCTTACATGATGTTCCTCTTCTACAAGTTGCTCTTGTGGTGTATGATGTGCCGTGGTTAAATGAGGTGGATCTGTTTCTGGCTCTTTTTTTGGGCGTGTTATAGTTTTTACAAAACAAAAATTTAATTGATTAACTTCTATGGTATCCAAAGAGTATGTTGAGTAGTTATTTATCTCACTATTATATGCAGGTTGAACTTGTATGTTGTTAGGATTTGGGGTTGGCTGGGTTGGAAGAGGTGGTATTGGCACTGAAGGGTTAGGATTTTGAACTTGTGGATGATTGGTGTTGATCGGTGGCTGCTAATTTGGTCTCCATCTAGTGGGTGGGCATTCTGTCCATAAGGAGGTAGTGTTGTTTGAGGGTTATTCCATTGAGATGGCACCCAATCAGGTGTAGGATAAGGTTACTATCTATAGGGATTTGTCCAAGATTGATGTTTATATATATATGGACAGGGTGGTTGATTATAGAACTGTTGGTAAGGAGGTTGGGCATATGGTTTATATGGCTGCTTCCCTTGAAATGTTTGGTATTTAGAATGACCATAAGGGTGCTGGAAAGTTTTTTGTAGACCTGGTCTCCTAGGATTTATATAAAATAGAGGTTCTGAATTTTCTTGTGACTCGTAGAGGCTACCTTTCAGAGATTCCAGGTAAGGAAAATTGTTCGTGGAGTTTTTATCTGCAAAAATTGCATAACATTAAGCTTTTATAGCACTGACTTGCATGTGATTTAGGGGGCACTCATTCTTCTTGTGTTTCTTCCTGCAGTCAGGGAAAAAAATGGCTAAAGCTCTATTTGATTCCTCTTTTTTTTAACTTGGCTTGCATGGAATCCATTGGTAATGCCATGGAGTGCAAAATATCTGATTTTAGGTCATCTAGGATATTCCCTAAGTCTAACTTAGTGATCTTGGAACCAGAGGGTCTAGCTTGTTGGAAAGAGAGGTATCTTCCTCTAGGTTTCTTCCATGTGGACTGAGAGTTGTTTCTAAAGATCTGTTTGATCTGATCATAATTATTTTTATCGATGTCACCATTAGAAAATAAGTTTAGGGTTTATATATATTATTCTCTCACCCATATAAGGAGCACAAGTTTGATGGATTCGTCATCTAAGGTGCAGGAGTGAGCTCTCTTATAACTAAGTGGGAATCGTTCCTCGTAGTCTTCTAATGACTCGTTTGGTCCTTGTACCATCCTAAAAATATCATCCCTTGTTTCTCTTGCCTTACAGTAACCCCTATATTTCTCAGTGAAGGTCTCCTTCATCCGCTCCCAGGTGAAAATACTATTTTCTAGTAAACTCGTGAACCACTTGAGTGCAAATTCTTTTAAAGTTTGTGGGAAATAGCTTTAGTTTCTAGGAATCCATGGTATAATCATAGGTCCTGCATACCACCTCAAATGCAAACATGAAGGTATCAAGGTCTTCTGAGGCTAATCCATGGAAGTTAGGCAAGGCAGAAGGGTTAATATTTTTCATTCTAGCCTCAAGATAAGGAACTCCCCCAATGGGAAAATCTTAAATAAGAGGTTGTTCATTCTCCTCTTTAGCGTCATAGTTATGTCCATCTGCCATTGCGTCAAAATATTTGTGCTCAGACGAATCATCAGTTATTGACATGAAGAGGCCTTGTTTTGTTTTTGGCATACTTTGGTGATGTGATGAATTAGATTCTTCAGGTGGATTAGGAGGATTATCCTCTTCAGTTCTATTATGGCTTGAATTCAGATTAGGTATGAATTGTTTGAACTCGTCCCTAGCCCTAGGAATTCATGCTATTTTGGATCCAAGGATGCTTTTTTTTTTTTTTAACCCTCGTTTTATGTGTTTCTTTTTTTCATTATATATTTTTTTGTCTTTTTATGGGGAATTTTATAGAAATTTTTAGGATTTTGTTTGTTTATCACTATGCCCACTACACTAATTTCAAAAATAAAAACAAAAACTGATAACTGGTTTAAATGAAAGACTTACTTGAAGTAGCACGTCTGCTTCTTGCTCATTCTATTCCTCTGACTATAATTTGCATACTACTCATGCAAAAATAAAAATAACTAATCAATATTGTCATTTTCCTTGTGTTTTGGCACGCCTCCCCTTCAACGGTGCCAAAAAGGCGACGAGCTTAATTAATCATCAACAATATTGTATCATGTTGGGACAAGATGCCAACAAGGATGTTATATCTAAACCTTTCCTTTAATCATCAACCCAAGAGTTCGTACAAACTTCTAAGGGTCTTGCACAATATGTGCAACCTACAAAGAAACTATAATCATGCCTAGTAGTATTTGAAAACAAGTAAAGAAGGACTATTGATAAAAAGCAAAGGGAATTTTAATCTATGATCTAAGGATTGCAAGGGCCATGGATCCCATCATTTGACTAGGAATATATCCCTTTATCATTCTTTCATCGACAAGTTTCAAGACATTCCTCACCATGTTTTAGGAAAAGCTTTTGAGGAACACCTCTGATCTACCCTACCATACACACATCGAGTCCATATATTATGATTGTTGGTCACCCTATATGTCAATTACTTAAAGCTAACACATAGAATGGTCAATATAAATTGTCAACCCAGGTAGGTATTTTTATTTCAAAGGCAATAAGCACAGTCTATGCATAAACAGATCGAGCAGTTGATTTGTTGAATGTAAATGATGATCCTAGCTATGTGTCCATCTAATTCATTCCTTAAGAATACTAATCTAATTCACGCATCTAAGAAGCCAAATGAAACAATTTCCCTACAGAAATCAATCCAACAAGTTAATGATCTAATGATGAAATGAAACTAGATTACTTTTGCAAGAAGTTAAATCCTATAATTATCAAACTACAACATTCAATCTTTACCAAAATGATCTATCCAATGGCTACTATAATTCTACCATTAATTGTCTAATCTATGAATGCAATTGAAGATACAACAACAACCAGAATTAAAACACAAGCTTGAACTCTAACTGATAATTACTGGAGATCCTAGAAAGCATAAACAACTAGAAGATAATTGGAATTGAGCTTGGCTGTCACAGCTGGTTAAAACACACATGCAATTAAGTAAATTATCCTACACAGTCGACTGTCACACCACTCTGTTACAGTTATTTCAAGATGCAATTATAAACTACCCGAAAAGAAAGCTAATATTTGTTACAGCTACCAATAATGTCTGCAATCATTCCACACCACACAACAAAAGTAAAACTAAACTACTCTACCTACTTAAACCAGCTATCTCTGTGAGAAGGCAGGCCCTGGCCTTCTAACAGAGACGCCGAGAGTCACAGCTAATTAAAAAACAAAAGTGAAGAACTCTGCTCTCATATTATTAATGGAAGATCGTGAGTCTCAATGCTCTGTTACAGCTTACACAAGTAATGATTGTCCAACCCCAGGCTACGAAAGCCTTCTGGAATTTATACAAAGGAAATACAGTTTTATATCCACTAAAATCTATGATCTTCATGCTGCAGAGTTATAGCTAACTGATACAGCATATTAAACAGGGCTGTTAATTCTAAAAGATGTTGTTACTTCGATAATTAATGAATTGACGGACTCAGCAGCTGGAACGCCACCTGTCTATCGCAGCTAGACTTTGCTTCAATGGGATCTGTTATAGTGAGGATCTGATGCAGCTTGCATGGAGGATGCGTTGTCCCTTGGAGTAGGAGGAGCCGGTGCTTGAGGAGTAACAGCTGGCACTGTTGGGCTGATACACCTACGCTTTAGATCTTGGCTAAATAGAATCACATAGATTAGTATAAACCAAGGACTAAAATCCATAATATTTAACAATCTTAGGCATAAAAATAAACAAGGCAATAACAAATTTTACCTATCAATATCATTGATTGATCTAGGAAAGACATGGATATAGCTCATGAAAGTAGGATGGAATCAGGGCAAAATGATGTAATAAAGGTGGCCAAAAAGGGGCATTTCCTGAACCCAACATCTCCCCCCAACTATCCAATTGCATGTCCTCATGCAACAACTTCCCTTAATATGAATCTGAGTTTGAGTTGAATCTGTGGATATTTGTAAGACTGTAAGCAAGTTCTGGAGCCTCCCCTCGAGGAACAAACCCATAGCAGGATACCCATTTCCCCCACCACAGCTCTTCTTCTTCTAATGTTAAAGCATAGCTGGTCCTGTAAGAATTGCTTGTAGGCAATCAAATGAGAGGGAATTTGAATCTTAAACCAATCCACCAAGGCCCACACCTTTGCATGCACTGTACATATCTAGGCACCCTTGTCAAAGCTTGCCTGAAATTTTCAAAGCCATCTGGATCCATTTCCTTCAGAGATGAGGAGGAGTACAACCATCTGTATTCACTACCTTCCAGGGTAGCCTGCTGCATATTAAGAATCATTGGGACACATGTGGTAAGGAGTTTATCTCGCAGGCTCCCAAAATATCATGCAATTGAGGGAACTCTGAGAGATTTAGCATGATTTGCCATGAATGCTGGTGGATTCTGAGGTTCCCCCCTAATCCAAAGACTAGAATTCTCCTCATTCCTAAGGATGGTTTGGAAAGCATCTTGCCATCTTACATGGTAATGACAAAGGAGGCAAATGCCCTCAGCTGAACATCCCCTATAATAGGTAAAGGATCATATGGGAAAGTAATATAACAAGCCATGTCATGCAAATATAACTCACATAACAGATGCTGATCCTCAAAGTCACTCTTCAGAAAAGTCCTCAAAAATTGATCAGCTGTTGCCAAATCAAATGATCTTCCTTCCTTGAGAGCTCTTAATTGGAATAAAGTTGTCTGCTCATGGAGAAAAACAGGGTAAGAAGGGGATGGAGCCCTGCAACTCAACAATTCTATGGAGAGAGTGTACATTTTGTCTTTTTCTTATTGCAGGGACTTAAGTTTCTTTAATCCTTCCAATTTTTCTTGAAGTTTCTCCCACCGGAGTTTCTGGAAGAATAACTCCTCAGCCCACTTTTCTCTCAATCCCTTAATGACATTCCTATGTTCCTGGAGAGAGATCATACCTGCTTTGAACTGTTCAATCCACTTGAGCCATTTATCCAGCTCAAGATTTAACCAAATAACCTTCTTCTCCAGCCGTTAAATCTTTATGTCTTCTACCTCCTTCTCATCATCAAAATCCAGATCAATGACTTCCTTATCTTGCCTTAGCACTGTGATAGTTTCATCCTCTAGTGGGGTTGCAGTGGCCTGTGCATGTAGTGCATTCTCAGCCATGGGTTTTAGGGATGCTGTTTCTTGTGTAACAACATTCTCTATTTCCATATTCTCCTCATCTTCCTCAGTCTGTGTTACAATCTCAGTCACTATTCTTAGGACTGGTGGTTCTTGTGTAGTAGCATCCTCCTTTTCCATTTCAATCTCAGCCATCTTAGTTTGTGTTGCCACTGTAGCAAATGATTTTGGAAACACTAGTTATTTTGTAACAGTTTTTTTCTCCTGGTCCTTGATCTTAGATGTTGCTATCTAGCTTGCAACTTCACTAAACATTTTCAAGGGTACTAGTTCTTGTGTAACAGTCCCCTGTTTCTCGATTTCTTTGAGCTGCTGAGATTGTTTCTAGTTTATATCAGATTGTTCTGACTATTGAGACTGATCCCGAAGAAGCTCAGTATCCCCCGATGGCTGGGGCTGTACTGTCTCATCCCCTAAATTCACATAAAGGATCTCGTCAATTCTTGGCTGATTTTCCTCTATCAACTCGATTCTTGGCATTCCTTCCTTCACCTCCTTTATCTGTACATGATTCTGTGATGAAAGTCCCAACACAACAAATCTGTGTCCTGCTGTAAAAAATATATCTCCACACTCTGGACAAACAGTCTCCCCATACTCCTTATTTTCAAATGCAAAAGGTAGATTTTCCAATAGGTTTGCAACATTTGCTAAAGTGTTCAAATTTGTCTCAGCTTGTTGTCCAGCTACTCCCTTCCTCCTTTCCAGCTCATTTTGCAATATCTGCACCTCTTCTTTTAATAGTTCATTTTCAAGCAGGAGATTTTCAATTTGGGGTTCTTCTATGGGAGGTTCTTGCGTAACAGTAGATGAATTAGGGTTCAAAATGGGGATCTCTAAATCTATTCTTGTCACAGGTATTTCCTCCACCCGAGATGATTCCCTATTCTCCCTGACTGCTCCTAATGTCTTTGTTACTTCTGTTGTCTCTGCTAAGGGTGATTCACTATTACCCCCAGTTACATCCATTGTCTCCAATTCTTCTATTATTTTTGCTGTCACAGCTGCTTCTTTTGCTACTGCTGATCGAGTCCTTCTTCTCACCATTCCCACTGGATGTTCCTCCATGCCAACTGCTATTGGTGCTTTAACAGTTATGATTTTCCTTTTCTTTGTTGCAGTAGGTGTCTGGCTCCTGTTTCCTGATCTTAATCCTCGTTTCTTTGACACAGGGGTCCCTACCTTAGTCGTTTCTTCTACAATAATAGTACCCCTTATTTCTGAGGAGGATTCAACTTCCAAAACTCCCACAATCCCTTCTTCTACTATCTGATGTCCATCCCTTTGAATTTTTGTTTCTGCAATTGCAGCTTCAACAGTTGTAGCTTCAACAGCTGCTCCAGTTTCAGCTTCTTTTAATTGAATGTCTTCTTCTACAGTTACAGACTCTACTCTTTCTTCCTCCTGCTCTAATGTTTCCATCACAATTTCCCCTACTATAGGGTTTTCTGTTACTGTTGCTTCACCTTCATTCACTTCCCCCTCGTCATTGGTCTGGTTTTCTATTGCTCCAATCTCTCCCCCAATGGGATTTGAGGAACTCCGATCCTCACTATCTTCACCAGCACCCCCCACTTCTAATACAGGTTGTCTGATTGGCGCATCTCCAGCAAAAAATTGCTCCCAAGTTAAATTACGAATTGCAATGGCTCTTAGGACCAGTAACTTAATTAAGCCGTGATTAGTAAGGGAGGAAACTGGATGCTGGGCGGTTCTTGCATATCCAGTCATGGTTTGTAAGCCTTTAAGCAAATAGAATGGTATATTGACTAAATTACCATGGCGCAAATGAGACAGTAAGGGAAGTTCAGAGAAGGAAACAACTTGGTACCTACCTCCACATGAAATATATCTTTTCACAAAAATTGCTACTTGATTCCAGGGTGGTGGTAAGGAAGCCAGTTCCATCCCACAGCGCTTTGGAATAACCTGCTCTCCAACTGACAAAAACTCCCTCAACGCATTTGCATTATGTGCCTTCCGTCCAAATAACCTTTTCCCAATCATGGGTAAACCAGTAACCTCAGCTATGATTTCTTCTGTGGCGTCCACGCACAGTCCCCTCACCTCAGATGAGTATCAGTCAGGTTGAGGGCAAATTGTAATGTGGTTTCTGTGTGAAACCCATTCAACCGTTGAAAATATGCCATCCATCCTGCTGTTATAAAAATATTAAGAACCTCTGCATTGGCACGTACAGCGTCTGTATTTACTGGTTCATGTCTGACTGGATTTCCCATTTTAACCTCTCCTCAAGCTTCATACTTCAACAATTTATGGTTTAGAAGTGGAGAGTTGCAGCTTACGAACATGCAAAGGGTTGTTGGGGTTCAAAAATCAGATTTTAGGCTAGTCTGTGCTAGTATGAACGTTCTATGGAAGCGATGAGGTTGGCAGATAGGAGTAACAGGTGCAAAATCGAGTAAGGTGATGGAAAAATAATCACAATTATGACCTTAACATAATATTTAAAGTGTGATTCGAATGGGTTCATTAATCGAAGGTTATGACAGGACATAATCGTTATTACCGTATTAATTCTCTACCAAATCATGTAAAAGATAGGATCTGTACCTTGCGTTTATGAGTTTGAGCCATGGATTAATCATTGCAGCTGGATGTCGTCCTTGTGGGTATAACTACACATGTGCCAAAGTACGTGGCCATTGCCACCTAGGCTGACAGCTACTCAAGGCATCCAAAATTTCCTTCATGGTGGATCATGATTGGACCTTGTAGAGCAAGCGCCAAAACTGACGCCTAGTCACATCATTATTGGCATCATTAATGAGAGAGCGGGCAAATTGGTGGAGTATCACCTGCGAAATCTAGCAAAATAAGTGAAAAATGGTGGAGTCGCAGCTGTACGGAAGGAGTGAGAATGGGCTGGAAAAGAATGGAGTCGCAGCTGCTAGATTTGGCAGAATTAATCAAGGATAGCGGAGTCTCAGCTGCTGAGAAGGAGTAAAAATGAAGCGGAAATGACAGAGTAGCGGCTGTAAACTTAGAAAGATAAGCAGAAATAACGGAGTTGCAGCTATGGAATTTGGCAGAATGGGAAAATGTGGCGGAGTCGCAGCTACGAAATTTGGCAGGATGGGAAAATGTAGCGGAGTCGCAGCTACGAAATTTGGCAGAATGGGAAAATGTAGCGGAGTCGCAACTACGAAATTTGAAAGGTAAACAAAGATAGCGGAGTCGCAGCTACAAAATTTGGCAGGATAAACAGAGATAACGGAGTTGTAGCTGCGGAATTTGGTAGAATGGGCAAATGTAGCGGAGTCGCAGCTGCGTCAGACTGTAGTATAAGCAAATTTTATCTGTGGAACACCACAAATTATCCATCTTTGTCAAAGAGCTTTATTGGATCAGGAACAAATATGGGGTGTACACATTCGTCTGGCCTAGTCATGGCTGTTGCTCCTCCAATGAGTTCCTGCACACAGTTCTTCAAAACAAGCCAATCAAGTGCAAAAAGAATAAAAAAAAAATAGATAAAATACAGAATGAAAGAAAAACAGATTATTTATGTACAAAAATATGTGTGGAAACTGCAATTTTTTTAGGAATTCACAGGGTTTAAAAATCCATGTCCTAACATTAATTGATACTCTGGATCAGCTACAACTTGTGAAATAAAAGCCTCCTTTGAGATAGGCCTATGATACAGTCGCAGCCGATGACCATTTGCGAATAATGGTACTTTGTTCTCATCAATAGTGACCAACTGGACTGTTCCATTATCAAATACCCAATCTATCTGATAGGGTCCCAACCAACGGGTGTGCAATTTGCCTTTAAAGTCCCTCTTGAATCATGAATCATACAACAGGGCCCAGTATCCTTCCTGGAAGACTTTTTTTTTATAAATCTATCATGCCATCTAGAGTGTTGTTGTTGGATTAAGGCTATATGATGCACTACAGCTGTGTGCTTCTCATCCAATTCATTGAGCTGATTCAGTCGATTCCTCTGTGCCTCTGACAAATTTAGGTTTGCTTCAACAGCTATTTTTAAAGTTCTGATTTCAAATTCGATTGGAAAAACAACGTTCTTTCCCTACACTAGTTCGTATGGGGAAAAACCATTGGTATTACGCCAAGTGGTATGATAGGCCTACAGTGCCTCTGGAAGTCTTTCAACCCAGTATTTACGATGGCTCTTCACTGTCTTTGTCAGAATAACCTCAATAACCTTGTTTGTGCTCTCCACCTGCCCATTGGCCCGTGGATGATATGGTGAGGTTATTCTATGCTGAATATGAAATTTTTGCAATAGTGCTTCTAGCTTGTGAGATACAAACTGTGGTCCACCATCTGTAATGATCTCCTTAGGTACTCCAAACTGAGTAAAAATCTCTTCATACAGGAAATCAATCACAGCCTGATCATTGGCCTTGACCAAGGCTACAGCTTCTACCCATTTAGTCATGTAATCTGTGCAAACCAGGATATGAACTTTCTGCTTTGAGGGAGGGTTGATAGGCCCTACAAAATCTAGATCCCACCTATCAAATGGTTCAACCACAAGCTGTGGCTGTAAAGGCATCTCATCTAATCTGTTGGGTTGGTCCATCCTTTGGCAGCTATCACATGCCTGAACATACTTCTTCGCATCCCTGACCAATGTAGGCTAGAAATATCCCATTCTCAAAACTTTATGACCTGTCCTTTTGTTAGCGAAATGTCCCCCACAGGGCTCATCATGGCAAGCCTTAAGAATGCTGAAGATTTCATCTTCTCTAACACATCTTCTAATTTCTAAGTCTAGCCCTGTGTAGAAAAGATGGCCATCAATCCAGCAATACCTAGCACTTTGCTGTATGATCTTTCTTCTTTCTCTCTTTGACAGATGTGCTGGAAGCTTACCTGAGCCAAAAATTTAGCAATATCTACATACCATGGGGAATGAGTTGATACTGTAAACAAATGTTCGTCAGGGAAGGAATCTTCGACTGGTAAATTGTCATCACCGTTAGTAAGTCTAGATAAAAAAATCTACAACAATATTCTCCTTTCCTAGTCTATCAATAATTGTAATATCAAATTCCTATAATAGTAATAGCCATCTAGTAACTCTAGCATTCATGACTGGTTTATTCATTAAATACTTGATAGCAGAATGATCAGTGTGCACAAAAGTAGAATATCCAGTAATATAACGTCTAAATTTGTTGATGGCATAAACAATGGCAAGAAATTCTTTTTCTGTGACAATATAATTCAGTTCAGCAGGAGACAGGTTTTACTAATATAATAAATAGCATAAGGAGAATTACCTTCCTGCTTTCACAACACTACTCCAATGGCAGTGTCTGAAGCATATGAAGAAATATGAAAAGGCAGAGCCCAATTGGGTCCTTGTAAGATGGGTGCTGTGGAGAGCCTCTTCTTTAGCTCATTAAACACTGTTTGGCATGCATCACTCCAGACAAACTGTGCATCCTTCATCAACAAAGTGAACAAAGAAATTTTTTCTATAAATCTTCTATAATAGCCAGCATGACCCAAGAAGCTACATACTGTTAAATTTTCAGAATTTACTTCAATCTTATCTAGGATCTTAACTGAGAGAAGAACATGTACAGCATATCTACAGCATATCAATCATGGAGACAATAATGCAAGCACACAAGAGACACAAAGATTTACTTGGGGAAAACCATAAAGGTGAAAAACCCCAGTAACTTCCTTAGAGATAGATAGAGCAATGATACAACCAACAATAAGAGATAGACACAACCTAGCAGCAGATCCTCCTCCTCCATAAGTGCGCCACTCCTCCTTGAGTTCATAAGTGAGAAGTGAGTGAGTAAATAGAGTGCCTCCCGCACTCTATTTATACTTGACTTGACTTGCCTTTTTACCTAACTCATGTAGGCTTGAACTTAACCACATAACATAATGCTGACTGGGCCGACCCCTAATAGGGTGGTCTAATAACCCTTTGACCCACATGGCCGATCCCCAATAGGGTGGTCTAATAACCCTTTGACCCACATGACTTATACAGGGCCAACCCCAAACAAGGTGGTCTAATAACCCATCAAGTATAAGTTACGACACTTACAATATAAATGATGACACTTCCGTATAGAGGAATAATAACATCTCTATAGGAATACAATATACATATATGTGAAATACATTCCGAAGTTACATATACATCAACACTCCCTCTTAACTAGGAAGGTATTTCTTAGCACAGTTCTTCTAGCACAAGTCATCTTCTCTGGATCATCGTCACTGGATAATCGTCATCGAGTCATCATCATTGTCACTGCTGCTGCTATCTCAATCAATCTCTGAATCTAATCGTCATAGGAAGTTCTACAGAGCTAGTCCTTTTTCATACTGGATGTAGGCCCACCACCTGCAGGTCTTCGTCATCACTGGCCATACTGTGGAATCCTCAGGACTTATTACGTGCATCACAAAACCTCGAAAGAGCATCCCAGGCTGTTACAAGCACACAGCTCTACCTATAGGATCTCCAAGGGCACCGAATTACATGTGACCTCACCACAAAACCTCGCAAGAGCATCCCAGGATGTTACGAGCACACAGCTCTACCTATAGGATCTCCCAGGGCAACGAATTACATGTGGTCATGGCAAAACCTCGCAAGAACATCCCAGGACTGATTACGCGCACACAGCCCAACCTATCGGATCTCCCAGGGAACCGAATTACATGCCATAGGACAAAACCTCGAAAGAGCATCTGCCAGATATCCCAGGGAACCGAATTACATGCCATAGGCAAAACCTCGAAAGACTATCTGCAGATCTCCCAGGGCACCGAATTACATGTCCTCCCAGAGCAAAACCTCGAAAGAGCATTTGCCAGATATCCCAGGGAACCGAATTACATGTCATAGGCAAAACCTCGAAAGACTATCTGCAAATCTCCCAGGGCACCGAATTACATGCTCATCTGCACAACCTGATCCATGGCCATAGAGTATCAACCTGCCACTCACCATACATCATCCTGATGTACTCATGATCATCCTGATCATCATCACTGCAACATCCTGCTGCATGTCATCTGGAGCAACATCCTGAATCTCGTCATCCATGATCATCCTGATCATCATCACTACAACGTCCTGCTGCATGTCATCTGGAGCAACATCCTGAAGCTCGTCATCCATGATCATCCTGATCATACAATGCATCCATCTGATGCACACCACGTATCTACCTGATACATATCATCATCCATGATCCACCTGATCATACAATGTATCCACCTGATACAAATACATGATACATATCACCTCACATGATCCACCTGATCATACAATGTATCCACCTGATACATATACAGATACATGGTCCAAGCATCCAATATGAGGCATATACAAAATACATACACATGATACAACTGATCATATCCAGCATCCAACATGATGCGTACATATAAATGATCCAACTGATCATATCCAGCATCCAACATGATGCGTACATACATACATAAAAATGATCCAACTGATCATATCCAAGCAGAAACCAGAACATCATCCTGATGCTCATCATCCAGCACTTACATCCATAGCCATGTGAAGGATCCTCCTTCCAACATGCTTGGAATGGCTTCAGCAAATGTGTCCATCACTTCTTCCTCGAAGTGTCCTCGATCTGAAGAATGCCAAGCCTCTCTCTGAAGTACTCGAACTTCACCCTAGCTAGTGGCTTCGTCAACACATCTACAATCTGCTCGTCCGTCGCAACATACAAGAGCTTCACAGCTCCTCTCTGCACCATATCCCTGATATAGTGATATTTGATCTCTATGTGTTTCGACCTGTCATGAAACACTGGGTTCTCGGACAGCTTCACACAACTCTGGTTATCACAGAAGATACCATTAGCCTCCAACGGGAGATCAAATAACTCAGACAGTAGCTTCCGCAGCCATACTGCCTCACAACTAGCTGAACAGGCTGCAACATACTCAGCCTCAGCTGTACTCAGTGCTACGCAGGACTGCTTCCTGCTGAACCAAGAGATCACACTTGATCCCATACTGAAGCAACAACCAAATGTGCTCTTCCTATCTGCAGCACTGCCAACCCAATCTGAATCAACATAACCCTGCAGGTTAAACTTTTGATTCGCTTCATACTTGAGCCCATAATCCACTGTACCCTTCAGGTACCTCAGAACATGCTTTACAGCAACCAGGTGAACACTCCTCGGATCCGTCAGGAACTGGCTCAATGTGTTGACAGCAAAGCAAATGTCTGGTCTCGTGTTTGTCAGGTACATCAAGGACCCAATCATCTGATGATACATAGATACATCAACTGGCTCAGATGAAGCATCACAAAGAAGCTTCAGATTCGATGCCATAGGTGTGGCTATGGCCTTGCAATCCATCATCCCGAACCTCTTCAGGATCTCTACTGCATACTTCCCTTGTCCAAGGAAGATTCCATCACTCTGCCACACCTCCATGCCAAAAACAAATAGTGCATCATCCCCAAGTTCCTCAACTCAAACTCGGCAGCAAGCTTTCGTTGTGTGTCGGCAATCAATCTATCCTCACCTGATACAAACAGGTCATCCACATAGTAGCATCACTGGATTGCCTTCCTCAACCTTTGTAGTAAAGGTTAGAACCCGCTTTACTCTTGGTAAAGACCAAACTGGATAGAAAGCTGCCTATCCTACCATACCAAGTTCTACACATATATGATTTCCTGTCATGTGTCTCAGAACCAAGTGGCAGCTCCACATACACTTCTTCTTCAACTACACCATTCAAGAAAGCTGTCTTGAATCCATCTGGTGTATCTTCTATTTCATCACTTTTATATTTCTCTATGCGGCCATCTGCAGCATGCTTGATCTTGATATATCTATATGGAAGTCATAACAAACTTCCCTTCAACTCTTGGGACCGCATCCCAAACATCATACTTCATGATCGACGGATCATGGCATTCTTCCCATATCCTGGGAACTTCAATATCTTCAATAGATAATTTTGTTGCTTGAACAAATGTTCTAGTTCTTCTTTTGCAGGAGATGGCATATGATCTTTCCTACACAACAATTTAAATTGCATGATTAGAAAACATCTCATAGTTTTCAGAACAAATTCTTACACATAAATAAATATGTCATATAGTCATGCAATTATCTTAGCCAATGCTTCAATACAACATTTATCCATATCCCGTAACTTTCTAGATGCCTTCCAATCTCTACCAGAACATTTTTAAGAGTGTGCACAACTCCCAACATGTCAGCAAAGAGGTTTCATTCTAGATAAGTAGCAATGGAATGTTGTACAGTGCGATAGGCTACTTACCCAACACATGCATATTAGTAGTATACTGTTCATTAATGCAATCATTCTAATATGCACAATACATATCCTAAGTCTAGGAACATGAGCAAATACATCATTGAACAATTTTATTTAAGCAAACAAATATGCAAGAAATGATAATTAAAATACTTATCTTTGTTTGTTTGTTGGGTGGACTCCCTCTGAGTCTTTTCTTCCTTGCAGGAGCTGCTGGAGTCCTTCTACACCTTCTTGTTGTGGAATGTAGAAAGATGGTCAACTCCCTCTGAATATCTGCCTCCTTGCAGAAACTACTGAAGTGTGCTCCTTTGCTTTCTTGCAGGAACAACTGGAGTGTGCTCCCTCTTGATCTTTGCTTCCTGAATTCCCTGTTCTTGAACTCATATTCGTCCTTGGTCCCTATGCATGCTTATTAGTATCATGATTGTGTTATCCTTGTGATTTCATATAAAATCATACATTCATTAGTATACTATTAAAACATAATAATCTCAAGCATGTATAGTCATGATCATTTCAAACAGAAATAATAAGCATTAGCATTCAAGGTTTATGTAGGATTCTTATGGTTAGTCAAATCATAAGAAACATAACATGTCTAAACTTATAATTACTCAAACCTATGACTCTTCGGGTTAGTCATATCATTAATTAAGGTAAGACACATAATATGCATTTACCCATGATTATTCAAACTTATGACTTCATGAATAATCATTATCCACAACACAACAGTATCAGATCCTAACACAAGGTAGGATTCTATCTTGATATAGGAAAAACATACCTGGCTTAGCATGCTAGTTAGTTATACTCACATGATGTCTTCTTGTTCTTCTTCAATGACTTGTGCTAGTAACCTGTATATCTCATAGGTTAACCATTATAAAACCAAGTTATACATACCTTGTAAATGGATCTTCTATGAGATCCATGACAATGGATGAATCTTTGTCCTCATGTCATAATGATCATATGTTCTTGAACTAGAACATGATTTAATTCTTGGTGTACCTTTCATGTTAGTAGACAACATAAACCTCATACAACACCATAATGCATTAGTACAATCATAAGTGTCAACACCCTAATCAATGAATATTTTCTATCATGCATTCATAATTTTGTTAAGGTGATACGACAAATCTAAAATCAAGATTGTACTAACCGTAATAACATGAAGACAAACATACCATAAAATTAATCATGAACAAATATCGAAACATACCTCGATGAATCATACCTGTCGAGATCGCTTGTAATATTCTTATGTAAGGCCTTAGCCTCATCTCCCTTTGAAACAGGAACTTCTTCACTTATGTAGGTGACCAATCCATCTTCTTCTAGGATTAACCCAATCCACTTGATTTACAAGAATTGGGACTGGAGCTAGATATGGGTTTGTCAGAGAAACCCAAAAAAATCAAACTTTGAATTTCAAACTTCTGAAAGGATAGAAATATGCGCCTTGATGAGCTCATTAAGCTCGTATATTCAGAATTTGAAAACTACAAAGTTTCACTCCTCAATTTTGCCTTTGAGACTTCCGGATTCACGGGATGTGACCCTGAACTGGGGTTTGATGAAGCCCACTCTTCTTCCCAATCAAAAGGTTTGATCCAAAGCTCTAAGCTTCTATTTTTCTGAGGAGCTTCTAGCCATGGTCACAGATTTCAAAAATTCTCATTTTTACAGAAGCCCTAATTTTCCACTTTTCTAATCAAAGTCCCGAACTAGGGTTTGATCAAGCTCGGCCTTCTGCCCAACCAAAAATTCTGATCTTGGTCTCTAAATTTCTATTTTGATGAGTAGCATCCAGCCGTGGCCTCCGATTACAAAAATTCCAACTTTCTCCAAAGCCCTAAATTTCAGAAGCCATGAATGAAGGTACTAAAAAATAATTCTGTTTTGACAGAAATATGTACCTGATTGTTTCTACTGTACCTCCAAAATTTTCAATCCACACGGTCTGAAAAAGTTTCCTGAGATAGCTTGACCTGTTATCTTTCCATCCTGATAGGTCTGACCTCAATTGGATTCTCTAAGAGAGACTTATGCCAAATGTCGCAACGTGACCTGTTTTGGGATAATACAGGAGTGCGAACTTGTACAGCATGCCACGTGTCACTGTTTGAACTTCGGCCTCTAAAAACTCTTCCTGAGATAGCTTGCCCTGTTAGCTTTCCATCCTGACAGGTCTGACCTCAATTGGACTCTCTGAGAGAGAGTTATGCCAAGTGTTGCAACGTGACCTGTTTATGGGATAATACAGGAGATCGAACTTGTACAGCGTGCCACGTATCACTGATTCAACTTCGGCCTGTGTACTACCTGTTACTTTTTACGAAATTTCATTTGGAGCTTCCTAGCCCAGGTTATGACCTTTTTCCCAAGGTCACCTGATTTTGACTCAGATCTGGAAGAGGCAGAAACCCTATATTGTACAGATCATAAATCACAAAGTACAATGAATTATAGGTTGTCCTTTGGACACAAGGTACATGGGGATCCTAGCTTCGTCCTGTAAAAATTTCAGATCCAAAAACGTTGCCAAAACAGATTTATAGCGAAAGTGCTACGATGACTGGTTTTTTCTATATCAAGCCCTAACATCGTAAGTGCAACAAGTGTCATACATGCCATATCATGCCTTCTTTCAGGCTAGCTTTGATACCATGTTAAATTTTCAGAATTTACTTCAATCTGATCTAGGATCTTAACTGAGAGAACAACATGTACAGCATATCTACGGCATATCAATCATGGAGACAATAATGCAAGCACACAAGAGACACAAAGATTTACTTGGGGAAAACCATAAAGGTGAAAAACCCCAATAACTTCCTCAGAGATAGATAGAGCAATGATACAACCAACCATAAGAGATAGACACAACCTAGCAGCAGATCCTCCTCCTCCATAAGTACGGCACTCCTCCTTGAGTGCATGAGTGAGAAGTGAGTGAGTAAATAGAGTGCCTCCCGCACTCTATTTATACTTGACTTGACTTGCCTTTTTACCTAACTCATGTAGGCTCGAACTTAACCACATAACATAATGCTGACTGGGCCGACCCCCAATAGGGTGGTCTAATAACCGTTTGACCCACATGGCCGACCCCCAATAGGGTGGTCTAATAACCCTTTGACCCACATGACTTATACAGGGCCAACCCCAAACAAGGTGGTCTAATAACCCATCAAGTATAAGTTACGACACTTACAATATAAATGACGACACTTCCGTATAGAGGAATAATAACATCTCTATAGGAATACCATATACATATATGTGAAATACATTCCGAAGTTACATATACATCAACACATACATCCTTCTGTGTCCTAGGAGTTGGTATATTTTCAATTACCTTGATTTTGGATGGATCTACCTAGATACCATCATAAGAGATGAAGTGCCCCAGCACTATGCCTTCACTCATCATCATGTGACACTTTTCAGTGCTCAAAGAAAGTTGGCTTTGTTCATAGCGTTTTAGGACCTTTTCTAAGTTCTTCAATGCTTCTTCATAACTATCACCATATGGAGTAAAGTCATCCATACAAATTTCCATGCAATCATTCACCATTTCTGAAAAGATTCCAATCACTGCTCTCTGAAATGTAGTTGGTGCATTGCACAACCCAAAATGAAGTACTCGGTATGCAAAGGTCCCCCAGGGACAAGTGAAAGTGGTTTTGTCCTGATCTTCTATAGCAATTTGAATCTGGTTATAGCCACTAAATCCATCCAGGAAAGAGAAATACTTCTTCCCATACAAGGTATCAAGGACCTGATTGATGAAGGGTAAGGGGAAATGGTCCTTTTGCATTGCCTTATTCAATTCTCCGTAATCCACGTAGACTCTCCATTTCTTATTCTTCTTTGGCACGATCACGAGTGGAGAAACCTACTCATTGTCTGAAATTGGATATATGAATCCAGCTTCCAACAGTTCTGGATTTCCTCTTTCACTATGTCTCTCAGGTTCGGGTTCATCCTTCGTTGGGGTTTTTCATACATGCCTGGAGTCGATCTTAATATAGATGTGATGAGTGCACAGATGAGAAGGAATTCCTTTCATGTCTGTGTAGTCCCAAGCAAAATCTCCCCTTTGTTGTTTCAGCAGAGTGACTAGTTGTTCCAGCTCATTAGGTTCCAGATTAGGATTGATATTCAATGTTTTTCCTGGCTCAATTTCCACTAGAACATTCTTCGAATTCTTAAGTACTGGAATTACATTATCATCACCGATCAGAGTTTTGTCTGTAAGATTTTCTTGTTCTGTTGCAGCTAAAGTACTGTCCAAGATCTAATAAAAATTCTTATTGACTAACGTGGGCTCACTGATGAAACTATTAAATGCGTCATCCTATGTTTCATCTTTAAATGTCAAGGCTCTCCCTATGGTTAATAGTGGCTGAAAACCCTCTTCCTCCTCCAAATATGCCCATAATGGAGTATCAGCCTCTATGCTTGGTCGAGCTGGAGGGTATAGGGTTAGATTCTTGATCTCGGTCCCATCTAAAATGGTCATAGATTATGACCGACAGCTGATACAGGCATCAGCTGTGGCCAACCACGGTCTTCCCAGGATCAGTGGGTGTCCCCCCAATTGAGATTTTGGCTGTAATACCAAAAAATCCGTAGGGTATTCCCACAAGTCAACTGAAATTATGAGGTCATCTAGGATTCCTTCCGGTTTGATCGTTGATCTATCAGCAAGTTCCAAAACAGTAGAGGTTGGTCGAAGATTAGTAAGTCCCAATTTCTTCACAGTCTCTATGCTCATAACGTTAATAGCTGCGCCCATATCCACCAAGACATTTGGAATTTGTGTGTTCCCTATATGCACTGTAACAGTCGGGTTCCCAGGGTCATCATACTTTTCCATAGGGGCCTTTCCCATTATCAATTCTGAAAGCTTTCCCAGCATGTGGACAGTGGGAGGATCCCTCAGCCTTCTTCCCGGTTTCTTAACACACAAATCTTTAACTGTCTTAGCATAAATGGTCACATCATGGAGGGTCTCTAACAGTGGAATTTTAACATACAAATTCTTCAACTCTCCCACAAGATCAAATTGGGGTTGTTCCACTGTTTTCTGCAGCTGCAATCTTTCAGGATATGGTGGTTCTCTATTCAACTATGTAGGCTGTGACAGATTGTGTGTTGCTTCTTGAGTTTTAGCTGCTGCTTCAGTAGGAGTATCATCATCCTCAATAATGGGGCTTGCTGGATAGTGTTGATTTACTCCAGTTCCAATCACTAGGGATGACACGTCCTCGGTGATAATAGGCTCCACTACCTTCCCTGATCGTAATTGTATATCATTGCAGGGAATCTGAGTAATGGAATAAGCAGGCATGTTGGTAGTCTCAAATTGATGGACTGCTTTATTGTTTGGGTTCGGGTCAGGTTGTGCAGGTAGCTGTGGTCGAAGTGGTGCATTCATAGGTGCGACATTGTTCTGGAAAGGGAGTTGTGGTTGCTGATACTGCTGATGTTGATACTATTGAGGAGGGTATTGTTGATACTAAGTCTGGTGATGGGGAAAGTTATTTCCTTGGTAAGACTTTCTCCAGTTGGAATTCCAAGGAGCTTGGTTTGACTGCTGTGTCCATGGTGTCCTTGAATTAGGAATTAGCATTGGGTTCTAAGATGGATGCCACTAGCTGTTGGAATAATGTGAAGGGAATTGTGTATTCATATTATGCATGTTGTTCATTCCATTCATATTATGCAGGAAAAATGCAGGATATGGATTCATACCTTGATTTCTAGGTTGCCATGGTTTCTTCTGTGCCATAAAGTATGCTGACTCTACATTCGGAATAGATGCCCGCAAGACTGCTTTAACCTTAGGTAATGAAGGACACTTAGTTTCATGCTTGAGTTCACATATCCTACATACCTCTGCTTTGTCCAACGGGCACTCCTTCAGTGGATGCTTCTTTCTACATTTATGACAGAATACTCCAAGTCTAAGATCTTCTACTACTTGTTTCTGTTTTTCCCTCATGGCATCCATCTCTGATGATAGGGAACCCATCATATATGTTTTAAAGTTCTCCAGTAGGTTGCCTATTTCTGCTCGAGTGGCACCTCTACTAGTTGACTTCTGAGTCCTAGTGAAGACATCCTGGTCTCGATCCTTGTCTCATTTGCTGGTTCTGGAGGATCCCCTGGAGTACCTTCGACATAATTCAATAATATTTTCAAAAGGTTCCTTTGAGATATCCCCTTTCCCCAGCAGATTCAACATATCAAGGCAATCTTTCCTAATTCCTCTTAGTAAGATGATCTTAAGCACATCCTTGCCATTCTCAGCATGACCAGATCTTTGCAAATTATACAACAATCTCTCCACAAAGTCTTCCAAACTCTCTTCATCATTCTAAACCATTTTGAACAACTCTTCCTTTCTATCTCTAGTTCTACAATATTCTTGATATTTAGAAAGGAAGGTGTTCTTCATTTGGTCCCAAGTAGTAATGGTCTCATGACCCAAACTCATGAACCAACGTAGAGCATTTCCTTTCAAGGTGGCTGGGAATAGCTTCAGCTTCTGAGACCATTACTCAAAAAGGATATCAAGGTGGCTGGGAATAACTTCAGCTTCTGAGACCATTTCAAGGTGTAATCATAGCTGCGATAGAGGATATCAAACTCAAAACGAAACTCATCAGGATCCTTAGAGGACTTACCATGAAAATTAGGGAGCACTGATGGTGAAATATTCTTCATAGGAGCTGCTCCAGGTGTCTGAAGGATGGGGAATTCTAATGTAGCCACAGTATTACCAGGATTATTATTTTCTCCTTCTTCCTCCCAACGATCCTCATGTTCATTCTCACCCCCCTATTCTCTACCAGCCATGGTTCTGGTCAAAAATTCAATAGTCTCTTTTATGCGCTCTTCCTCTGCTTTAGCTTCTTCTTCTTTTCTCATCTCTTCTTTTTGCCTTCTTTCTTCCTTTGTTATTCTGTGAGTTTCCAACCACACCTCTTTAGTAACTCTGGTTCTATCAATGTGATAAATCTCCTCTCTATCTGGTGCACCTATAGCACTTCCCTTATCTTCAAGAGGTTTACTTTCTGCAACAGGAGTTGAAAGTCCCATTGTATTCTCCACTGTGGATGTTGAATGTTCAAGATTAGGAGGAACAGAATTTCCCCTACCTGTAGATTTCCGCGATGGTCTAGTGGAAGAATCAACTCTAGCAATTATCTCATCAATATATGTGTGTCTTCCCTGACCTGCATTCCGACCTCGACCTCTTCCACCTGCAATGTTAGTATTCAAAGGGGGTTCCCGATTTGTTTTTCTTTTATTCATGCATGCTGTAAAAAAATGAACTAAGATAAAATCAAATGAAATCAACTACTACTCTGTCTATCTATTACCATCCTCGACAATGGCGCCAAAATGTTGGTCACCCTATATGTCAGTTAATTAAAGCTAACACATAGAATGGTCAATATAAATTGTCAACCCAGGTAGGTCTTTTTATTTCAAAGGCAATAAGCACAGTCTATGCATAAACAGATCGAGCAGTTGATTTTTTGAATGTAAATGATGATCCTACCTTTGTGTCCAGCCAAATCATTCCTTAAGAATACTAATCTAATTCACACATCTAAGAATCCAAATGAAACAACTCCCCTACATAAATCAATTCAGCAAGTTAATGATCTAATGATGAAATGAAACTATATTACTTTTGCAAGAAGTTAAATCCTATAATTATCAAACTACAACATTCAATCTTTACCAAAATGATTTATCCAGTGGCTACTATAATTCTACCATTAATTTTCTAATCTATGAATGCAATTGAAGATACAACAACAACCAGAATTAAAACACAAGCTTGAACTCTAACTGATAATTACTGGAGATCCTATAAAGCATAAACAACTAGAAGATAATTGGAATTGAGCTTGGCTGTCATAGCTGGTTAAAACACACATACAACTAAGTAAATTATCCTACACAGTCGACTGTCACACCACTCTATTACAGCTATTTCAAGATGCAATTATAAACTACCAGAAAAGAAAGCTAATCTCTGTTACATCTACCAATAATGTCTGCAATCATTCCACACCACACAACAAACGTAAAACTAAACTACTCTACCTACTTAAACCGGCTATCTCTGTGAGAAGGCGGGCCCTGGCCTTCTAACAGAGATGCCTAGAGTCACAGCTAATTAAAACACAGAAGTGAATAACTTTGCTCTCATATTATTAATGGAAGATCGTGAGTCTCAATGCTCTGTTACAACTTACACAAGTAATGATTGTCCAACCCCAGGCTACGAAAGCCTTCTGGAATTTATACAAAGGAAATACAGTTTCAGATCCACTAAAATCGCGCAACAATGAAGATCTATGATCTTCATGCTGTGGAGTTACAACTAACTGATACAGTGTATTAAACAGGGCTGTTAATTCTAAAAGATGCTGTTACTTCAATAATTAATGAATCGACTGTTGAGATATTGTAACTTCAAAGAATATTATATTTGTACTTTATTTATTCCGGAGATGTTTCATTCCTCCATAAAGATCTTATTGTATATCCGGAGATGTTTATTCCTCCGTCGGAATGTGGTAACTTGGGTTATTAGACTTCCCTAGTAGGGGTCGGCCATGTATGTGTTATGTGGGTCAAAGGGTTGTTAGACCACCCTAGTGGGGTCGGCCCAGTCAGTTATAATAGGGTATTTAACCTAATGGTTAAATACAATCCTACATGTACTTGTGTAAAAGATATGTCAGAGTAGTGTATAAATAGAGGAGGTGTGTTCCTCATTTGACACACACACTCACTTGAGAGAGAGGCACACTTATGGAGGAGAGGTCTGATATAGTGGAGGAGGAGATCATGTCTTTGGTTTGCATATTTGTATATTTCTGGTCATCTATATTGAGGAAGCTTTACTGGGTTTTCTACCCCATGAGGGTTTCCCAGGATAAATCTGTGTCTCTTGTGTTTATGCTATGCTTGTTGTTTCTTTAGTGATCCTGTATATGCTATTATTGTGAAATGGAATGTAATGCTGCTATTTTATGTCTTATCATATTGAATTTTAACATTGTATCAGATCTAAACTGAAGGAAGGCAAGGTATGGCACTTACGACACTTGCTTTACTTACGACAATTTGAAGGTTAGGGTTTTATATAGCAAAAAACGGTGATCGTGGAACTTTCGCTATAAATCCATTTTGGAACAGTTTCAGGATCTGAAACCTTTAGAGGTCGTAGATAACATCTCCAGGTATCTTGTGTCCAAAGGGCACCCTCAGATTTGTTGTACATTGTAAGTTATGATTAGTACAAGTTAGGGTTTCTCCCTCTTCCAGATCTCTGTCAAAATCAGGTGACCTAGGAAAAAAGGTCATAACTTGGGCTAGGAAGCTCCAAATGAAATTGCATAAAATGTGACAGGTAGTACATAGAATTTACTATCTCAGGAAAAATTTTCAGAGGCCGAAGCTGAACCAGTGACACGTGGCACGCCGTACAAGGTTGCTCTCCTGTTTTATCCCATAAATAGGTCACGTTGCGACACTTGGAATAACTCTCTCTCAGAGAGTCCAATTGAGGTCAGACCTATCAAGATGGAAATATAACAGGGTGAGCTATCTCAGGAACCGTTTTCAGAGGCCGAAGTTCAAACAGTGACATGTGGCACGCCGTACAAGTTTTCTCTCCTGTATTATCCCAAAACAGGTCACGTTGTGACATTTGGCATAACTCTCTCTCAAAAAATACAATTGAGGTCAGACCTATCATGATGGAAAGATGACAGGTCAGGCTACTGCAGAAAACATTTTCAGACCCTGTGGAGCGAAAATTTTGGAGTTATAGTAGAAACAATCAAGTACATATTTCTGTCAAAACATAATTATTTTTGGAGCACCTTTATTCATGGCTTCCAGAATTTAGGGTTTCAGAGAAAGTTAGAATTCTTGGAATCGGAATCCACGGCTGAATGCTACTCAGGAAAATCAAAATTTAGAGACCAAGATCGAATTTTTTTGTTGGGTAGAAGACCGGGCTTGATCAAACCCTAGCTCGGGATTTTGATCGGAAAGATGGAAAATTAGGGCTTCAGCAAAAGTTGGAATTTTTTAAGTCTGTAACCACGGCTGGAAGCTCCTCAGAAAAATAAGATTTTATAGCTTTGGATCAAACCTTTTCATTGAGCAGAAGGGTGGGATTCATCAAACCCTAGTTCGGGATCCTGTCCAGAATATCCAGAAGTTTCAAAGGCAATTTTGAGGGGTCAAATTTTGGAGATTTCAAAATTGAAGTAGGCTAGTTTGATCAGCTCAGCAAGACACATCCTTCCATTCATTCGGAAGTGTGAAAGTCAAAGATTGAATTTTTAGGGTTTCTCTAGCAAACCCTAATCAAGCTCCAGATCAAGTTTCAGGGGGAGTTGAGGCTAAGGCCTTACATAAGAAGACTACAAGAAGTCTCGACAGGTATGACTTAAGGAGGTTCAAGTATATTTTGAAATCTGATTCTTGATTAAGTTCATAATGTGTTTGTCTTCATGTTATTTATTAGTACAATCTTGAGTAATGTTAGAATTTTCTTATCACCCTAGTAACAGTATGAATGCATGTGAATGATCGAAGACATTCATTGATTAGGGCTATATGATTGTACTAATGCATTATGGTGTTGTGTGAGGTTGATGTTGTCTAAGATACAGGTACATCACAAAAGACAAATCAAGTTCCATGACCATGACATCATGAAGACAAAGACTCATCCATAATCTTTGTTCTACTTACAAGGTATGTATGACTTTGTTATATTATGCTTAACCTATGAGACATGCAGGTTCTAGCTCAGGATCTCTAAATCATTGAAGAGATTGTTTAGGTATGTTGTACATAACTAAGCAAGTATACTAATCCAGGTATGTTTTCCTATGTCATGTTAGAATCTTACCTTGTATTGGGATCCCTTATATAAGTATACTTGGCATGATTAGATATGCTTATTCATAAAGTTAGTAATCAAGGGATTATGCATATTATGTATTTTATCTTGATTGATGATACGCATGCGTAAAAGAAGTCTTCCCTGAAATCTTCAATACTAATGTTTATTATTTATGATCGTGACTATACATATTCAAGACTATTTAGATGTTTTGATAATGTTTATAATATACTAATGAATGTATGTTTGTGTATGAGATCATGAGGATAACACTACTGCACACTTGAGCATGCACAGTGGTATAGAATGAATAGAAGTTCAAAAGACATTTAGAAGACCAAGCGAGAGGCAACCACACAAACATAAAAGATAAGTATTTGAGTTGTTATTTAAAATAGTAAATGATATTGCTTGTAATAGATTGTATGCATATTTAGAATATATCACGCTAAGTGTAAACATTCATAGAGCATTGAACAGTATACTACTAATATGCTTATGATTGGTAAGTTGGACAAACATTCCATTGTAGATTGTCTAGAATGAAACCTCTTGGCTGACATACTGAGAGTTGTGCACACTCTCGATAGTATGTTCTGGTAGAGATGGAAGGCATTTAGATAGCCACTGTATGCATACAGGATATGGGAAAGTGTTGTGCCAAAGTATTGGTCAAAATAGTTGCATAACTATGTAAATGATATCTGTATGCATAATAGGTTATCATGTCTATATGATTTGATGATTATGAAGTATTACTAATCATGTACTTAATTTTGATTTGTAGGAAAGATCACGATGAATGATGAACACTGAACAAGCGATGGATGTTCAACAAAAGATTTACAAATCAAACACACTATAGAAAGCTTGTGGCTAGAAGATTCTCTTAGAAAGACGAAGAGAATCATGATAAGATGTTTTACTCCAAGTGACTAGATAAGACCATTCTCTTAATGATGTAATTAAAGAAGAAGTGTGAATCAGGTTCTGTATGGGTACCCAGAATCGGTAGTCAATTGATGAGCTTAATGATCATCATGGGTGATGTGGATATCAATCTTTGCTACAAGGTTGAATATGGTTTCTATACACAGATGACATGGATGGAAGAAGGAACTCACCACGGAGTTCGAATGTTGTTGAGGTTCATATCAGTAGACCCATCTAACGAGAGATGGCATAGAGAGATGGATGCATAAATGAAAATGAAAGATCTCAGTTTGATGCATTACTTCATAGGTCTAGAAGTATGGCAAGGCTCGTAAGGAATATTTCTCAACCAGGGAAAGTATGCCGAGAAATATTAAAAGGACTTCATATGTTGGAATTTCCACTCTCATGGATTCCAACTTGAAGCTGTTGGTGAATGACTCATCAGAATTAGTGTATCTAACTTTGTACAGAAAAATTATTGGGTCATTGATGTATCTAATAAATACTAGGTCAGATATATGCTTTGCTGTGAATACCTTGAGTCAGTATCTAGTGGAAACTAGATGTGTTCACCTATTAGTTGCAAAGCATGTGACCAGGTACCTAAAGGATATGATAGACTTTGATCTATGCTATTTTGGAGATCATGACTTCAAATGACTACACAGATGTTGATTGAGCAAAAAGTGTATCAGATAGGTAGAGCACATCGAGAGGATGTTATTGTCTGGGATCAACCATGATCTTGTGGTTTAGTAGAAAGCAGTCCAGTATGGCTCTTAGCACAAGCGGAATATATGGCTGATTGCTCTGCTAATTTTGAAGTAGTATGGCTACAGGATTGTTTGACTTAGAGATAGACCCAACTGTGATACTATGTGACAAACAGAGTTGTATCAAGATGGCAGAGAATCGAGTGTTCCAAGATATGGTGTAGAAAGGAACTATAAAGTTTGAATTTGTAATAGGTTACCGATGTACCAACCAAACCTCTACCTCAAGTCAACAAGTTGCCAATGTACTAACCAAACCTCTACCTTAAGTCAACAAGTTGCCGATGTACTAACCAAACCTCTACCTCAAGTAAAAGTTTGAATATTTCCGAGACAAACTTAATATAGTTCAGAAGGACCCTCCTAAAAAAGGGGAGTGATGTGATCACTCATGATGAGATTTCCTGCATCGACAGTGAGGTCGATGATGAGGATACCTATATTAGTAATGCTAATAGATAGGTTGGTGGATGGTCCTTAGACAGGGTCTAAGTTGAGAAGAGGGATTGCATCATCCTTGAACATATGTTCTAAAAGGATCCGTAGACAGATGTCTCCGAGAAAGAAGAGGGATTGCATCATCCTTGAACATATGTTCTAAAAGTATCCGTAGACGTATGTCTTCGAGAATGAAGTCCTTGGTGGACTTGAGGGGATTGGATCATCCCTAGACTTCAGTCCTAAAGAGAGCCGTAGACGTATGTCTTCGAGAATGAAGTCCTTAGTGGACTTGAGGGGATTGGATCATCCCTGGACTTCAGTCCTAAAGTGAGCCGTAGACATGATGTCTCTAAGAACAAAATCCTGAATGAACAGGTAAGGGGATTGGATCGTCCTCGGACTTTAGTCCTTTGAATTGAGTCGTAGACATGATGTCTCCGAGAACAAAATCCTAAATGAACAGGTAAGGGGATTGGATCGTCTTCGGACTTTAGTCCTTTGAATTGAGCCGTAGACATGATGTCTCCGAGAACAAAATCCTAAATGAACAGGTAAGGGGATTGGATCGTCCTCGGACTTTAGTCCTTTGAATTGAGCCGTAGACATGATGTCTCCGAGAAAAAAATCCTGAATGAGCAGGTAAGGGGATTGGATTGTCCTCGGACTTTAGTCCTTTGAATTGAGCCATAGACATGATGTCTTCGAGAACAAAATCCGGAATGAATAGGTAAGGGGATTGGATCGTCCTCGGACTTTAGTCCTTTGAATTGATCCGTAGACATGATGTCTCCGAGAACAAAATCCTGAATGAATAGGTAAGGGGATTGGATCGTCCTCGGACTTTAGTCCTTTGAATTGAGCCGTAAACATGATGTCTCCGAGAACAAAATCCTGAATGAACAGGTAAGGGGATTGGATCGTCCTCGGACTTTAGTCCTTTGAATTGAGCCGTAGACATGATGTCTCCGAGAACAAAATCCTGAATGAACAGGTAAGGGGATTGGATCATCCTCGGACTTTGGTCCTGTGAATTGAGTCGTAGACATGAGGTCTTCGAGAATTGAATGATAGGACTGGATCGTCCCTGAGCTTCGGTTCAAAAGGTACATGATAGGACTGGATCGTCCCTGGACTTCGGTTCAAAAGGTACATGATAGGACTGGATCGTCCCTGGACCTCAGTTCAAAAGGTACATGATAGGACTGGATCGTCCCTGAGCTTCGGTTCAAAAGGTACATGATAGGACTGGATCGTCCCTGGACTTCAGTTCAAAAGGTACATGATAGGACTGGATCGTCCCTGGACCTTGGTTCAAAAGGTACATGATAGGACTGGATCATCCCTGGACCTCGGTTCAAAAGGTACATGATAGGACTAAATCATCCCTGGACTTTGGTTCAAAAGGTACATGATAGGATTGGATCGTCCCTGGACCTCGGTTCAAAAGGTACATGATAGGACTGGATCGTCCTTGGAACTCGGTTCAAAAGGTACATGATAGGATTGCATCATCCATGGACCTATGTCCTAAAGAGAGCAGGATTGATCATCCTGTAATATGATCATGTGTGTTGCAAGGTATACTTGTATTGTGTGAATACTTGTGTTGATGATGTGTATACTTGTATTGTGTAGATACTTGTATTGATGATGTGTATACTTGTATTGTGTGGATACTTGATGATGTGTATACTTGTATTGTGTGGATACTTGTATTGATGATGTGTATACTTGTATTGGTGTGGATACTAATACTGTTGATCTAGATGACGATGCTGCTGATCGTATTGATCTAGATGATGCTGCTGCTGATCGTATTGATCTAGATGATGATGCTACTGATCGTGTTGATCTAGATGATGATGATGCTGATTGTGTTGATCTAGATGACGATGATGCTGATCATGTAGATTGAGATGATCCAGATGCTGTAGATCGAGATGATCCAGATGATGTAGATCGAGATGATCTAGATGCTGTAGATCGTGATGATCCATATGCTGTAGATCGAGATGATCTAGATGCTGTAGATCGAGATGATCCAGATGCTGTAGATCGAGATGATCCAGATGCTGTAGATCGAGATGATCTAGATGCTGTAGATCGAGATGATCCAGATGCTGTAGATCGAGATGATCGAGATGCTGTAGATCGTGATGAACCAGATGTTGTAGATCAAGATGATGTGATGATGCTGATGATCGTGTGATGATGATGATGATGATCGTGTGATGACGATGCTGATGTTCGTGTGATGACGATGCTGATGATCGTGTGATGACGATGCTGACGATCGTGAGGATTTAGATATTGATGATGCTGTAGCTGTTTGAGTGCTGCAGAAGATAAAGACTCAGTATTGAAGATGTTGATGTTCCAGTAACTACTTGAGTTACTGATGATGTTGAGAAAGCTTCCAATGATTTATAGATGTATCATGTATGATGTTGATGACTCCTTGCTCGTGCAGATACTGTTATAATATCTTTCTCGTTAAGGGGGAGTGTTGAGATATTGTAACTTCAAAGAATATTATATTTGTACTTTATTTATTCCGGAGATGTTTCATTCCTCCGTAAAGATCTTATTGTATATCCGGAGATGTTTATTCCTCCGTCGGAATGTGGTAACTTGGGTTATTAGACTTCCCTAGTAGGGGTCGGCCCTGTATGTGTTATGTGGGTCAAAGGGTTGTTAGACCACCCTAGTGGGGTTGGCCCATTCAGTTATAATAGGGTATTTAACCTAATGGTTAAATACAAGCCTACATGTACTTGTGTAAAAGATATGTCAGAGTAGTGTATAAATAGAGGAGGTGTGTTCCTCATTTGACACACACACTCACTTGAGAGAGAGGCGCACTTGTGGAGGAAAGGTCTGCTATGGTGGAGGAGGAGATCATGTATTTGGTTTGCATCTTTGTATATTGATGGTCATCTATATTGAGGAAGCTTTACTTGGTTTTCTACCCCATGAGGGTTTCCCAGGATAAATCTGTGTCTCTTGTGTTTATATTATGCTTGTTGTTTCTTCAGTGATCCTGTATATGCTATTATTGTGAAATGGAATGTAATGCTGCTATTTTCTGTCTTAGCATATTGAATTTTAACATCGACGGACTCAGCAGCTGGAATGCCACCTGTCTTTCATAGCTAGACTTTGCTTCAATGCGATCTGTTATAGTGAGGATCTGATGCAGCTTGCGTGGAGGATGCACTATCCCTTGGAGTAGGAGGAGCCAGTGCTTGAGGAGCAACAGCTGGCACTGCTGGGCTGATACACCTATGCTTTAGATCTTGGTTAAATAGAATCACATAGATCAGTATGAACCAAGGACTAAAATCCATAATCTTTAACAATCTTAGGCACAAAAATAAATAAGGCAATAACAAATTATACATGTCAATATCATTGATTGATCTGGGAAAGACATGGATATAGCTCATGAAATTAGGATGGAATCAGGGAAAAATGATGTAATAAAGGTGTCCAAAAAGGGGCATTTCCTGAACCCAACAATGATTACACTAAATTTTGATTAAGTGATAAAAAAACTTAGAACTGCAATGCTTGACCAAGCTGATATGATAATATCCCATGTTATAAAATAAATACTCAATTGGAGATTTTAGAAACAGTAAAGAAACATTTAAAATGAATTAAAGGTGCATAAATAATTTATCAAAGCTAATATGTCAACATATTATAAATCTTCTACGAATTGCAGTAAATCTACTTTGTTCTATTATGATCTATCTCATTCACATGAAAGCAATAAATCTAACTTAACACACATGCCCCTGTAATCACCTATGGATGGGCCCTTATCCAAGGCGATACAGGAACACAATTTTACTCAGAAATATGGGAAAATGGATATCTTCATTTACTTTAAAATCGTTGTTTAAACACCATAAGTCTTAATGTCTACTCCTCAAACTGTAAAAATAACTGAGTTCATACAAAAATGAGGGCTTCATGTGTAAGCCATGCCATACTACTTAAATATCTACTTTTGAAAACTATGAAACAAAATGAACTTCTACTGCCTATGCTACAACTGCATGAAGCACATTATGGAAGAAAGTGCGTGTAGTGGCAGTTGACTGAGCTTAGTCCAGTCATCAGGGACTAGGCCTTAGTCAGATATATCTTCAAATATCATAGAACATTGATATTGGTGCTCAGTAACTGCAGTTCTTCCCTTAGATTCTACTTGTCCTGCACATTGGTTCGTACAAAACGATACAATCTTAGAACTCGTTCACTTTATCTCGAGTTTCACCAATGAACTACAAATAAAATACTCCTACCACATGTTCTTCTAAGCAAAATTGGATTGATTCCTTAGTTCAAGACCTGTGTCAAAAATATACTGCTAACAACCAACCTCATCAGTGTTACATGTTGTTGGTCACCCTATATGTCAGTTAATTAAAGCTAACACACAGGATGGTCAATATAAATTGTCAAACCCAATGAGGTCTTTTGTTTCAATGGTAATAAGCATAATCTGTGCATAAACATGTCAAGCAGTTGATTTACTAAATGTAGATAATGATCCTACCAATCTATCCATCCAAACTCACTCCAGGAAGCAAACTAAGCTAATTCACACATCTAAGGATTTGATTGAAACTACCTTCCTACAGAAATCACCCAGCAGTTATAAAATTGAGAATAGAAATAAACCAGATTGCTTTTGTAAGAAGTTAAATCCTATAATTATCAAACTACCAATAATTGATCTTTACCAAAATGATCCATCCAGCAGCTACTGTTACTCAATCCTAATCTGCCTACTTTAAATCAATTGAAGATACAACAGTAACCAAAATCTAAGCTTGGACTCTAACCGATAATTACTGGAAATCCTAGAAAGCATAAACAACTGAAAGATATTGGAATTGAGCTTGGTTGTTACAGCTGATTCAAACACACATGCATTAAATAAATTATCCTACACAGTCGACTGTCACACCAATCTGCTACAGCTATTCAAGATGCAATTATGAACTACCAAAAAGGAAAGCTAATTCTCTGTTGCAGCTACCAATAAAATCTGCAATAATTCCACACCACACAACAGAAGTAAAGCTAAACTACTCTACCTACTTAAACCGGCTATCTCTGTGAGAAGGCAGGCCCTGACCTTCTAATAGAGACGTCGAGGATCACAACAAATTAAGACACAAAAATGAAGAACTCTGCTCTCATATTAATGATGGAAATTAACAGTATCAATGCTCTGTTACAGCTTATGTAAAATGGTAATTATCCAACCCCAGGCTACAAGAGCCTTCTGTAATTTATACAAGGAAAATACAGTTTCAGATCCACTATAATCGTGTAGCAATGAAGATCTATGATCTTCATGTTGCAGAGTTACAACTAACTGATATAGCCGTATTAAACAAGGCTGTTAATAATGAAGGATGTTGTTGCTTTAATAACTAATGGATCAATAAACTCAGCAACTCGAATGCAACCTGTCTGTTGCAACTAGGTTCTGTTTTAGTGGAATATGTTGCAGTGAGGATCTGTTACAGCTCATGTGGAGGATGCAATGTTCCTTGGAGTTATGAGGAGCTGGTGCTTTGAAGAGTAACAGTTGGCGCCACTTGGATGATACACCTGCGCTTTAGACCTTAACTAAATGAAATCACACAGATCAGCATAAACCAAGGACTAGGATCTCAAATCTTAACAATATTAGGCATAAAATAAATAAAGCAATAACTAATTATACCTGTCAATATCATTGATTGATCTAGAGAAAGACATGGATATAGATTATGAAAGTAGGATGAGATCAGGGCAAAATGATTTAATAAGGATGGCCAAAAAGGGGCATTTCCTAGACCCAACATCTCCCCCCAACTATCTGATTGCATGTCTTCATGCAACAACCTCCCCTAGTCTAAATCTGAGTCTGAGTTGAATCTGTGGAGATTTGTAAGATTATAGGAAAATTCTGGTGTCTCCCCTAAAGGCACAAACCCATAGCAGGATATCCAATGCTCCCACCACAACTCTTCTTCTTCTAATGTCAAAGCATAGCTATTTCTGTGAGGACTCATAGGAAACCATATGAGAGGGAATTTGAATCTTAAGCCAATCCACCAAGACCCACACTTTTTCATGCACTACACATATCTATGAATCCTTGTCAAAGCTTGCCTACAATTTTCAAAGCCATGTGGATCCATTTCCTTCATAGATGAGGAAGAGTACAGCCATCTGTATTCACTACCTTCTAGGGCATCCTGCTACATATTAAGAATCATTGGGACACATGTGGTAAGGATTTTATCTCGCAGGATTTCAAAGTATTGGGCAATTGAAGGAACCCTGAGAGATTTAGCATGATTTTCTATGAATGCATTTGGATCCTAAGGTTCCCCCCTAATCCAGAGAGTAGAATTCTCCTCATTCCTAAGGATGGTTTGGAAATCATCTTGCCATCTTACATGGTTAATGACAAAGGAGGAAAATTCCCTCAGCTGAACATCCCCTAGACAAGGTAATGGATTAGATGGAGAGTCAATATAACAAGCCCTGTCATGTAAATACAATTCACATAACAAATGTTGATCCTCAAAATCACTCTTTAGAAAAGTCTCCAAAAAATGAGTAGATGTTGCCACATCAAATGATCTTCCTTCCTTAAGAGCCCTTAATTGAAATAAAGTTATCTGCTCATGAATAAAGATAGGGTAAGAGGGGGATGGAGCCTTGCAACTCAACAATTCTAAGGAAAGAGTATACATTTTGTCTTTTTCTTGCTGCAAGGACTTAAGTTTCTTCAATCCTTCTAATGTTTCTTGAAGTTTCTCCCACCAGAGTTTCTAGAAGAATAACTCATCAACCCACTTTTCTCTCAGCCCCTTAATGACATTCTTATGTTCCTGGAGAGAGATCATACTTTTCCTGAACTGATCAATCCACTTGAGCCATTTATCCAACTTGAGATTTAACCAGAGAATCCTCTTCTCCAGCCGTTGAATTCTTCTGTCTTCTACCTCCTTTTCATCATCAGAGTCCAGATAAATGACTTGCTTGTCTTGCTTTGGCACTGTGACAACTTCATCCTCTATTGGAGTTGCAGTGGTCTGTGCCTGTAGTGAAGTCTCAGCCATGGGTTTTAGGGATGCTGGTTCTTGTGTAACAGCATCCTTTATTTCCATATCCACCTCATCCTCCTCAGTCTGTGTTACTGTCTCAGCCAATATTCTTAGGACTGCTGGTTCTTGTGTGACAGCATCCTCCTTGTCCATTTCAATCTCAGCCATCTCAGTTTGTGTTGCAATAGTACCAAATTATTTTGGAAACACTGGTTCTTGTGTAACAGTGTTTTCTTCTTGGTCCTTGATATCAAATGTTGTTGTCTGAGTTGCAGCCTCACTAAATATTTTCAAGGGTACTGGTTCTTGTGTAATAGTCCCCTGTTCTTCAATTTCTTTGAACTGCTGAGATTGTTTCTAGGTTATATCAAGTTTCTCTGACTGATGAGACTGGTCTTGAAGAAGCTCGGTATCCCCTGATGGCTAGGACTGTACTATTTCATCTTCTAAATTCAAATCATGGATCTCTTCAATTCTTGGCTATTTTCCCCCATCAATTCAATTTCTAGCATTCCTTCTTCCACCTCCTCTATCTGTACATGCTTTTGTGATACATCTCCCAACACAAAAAATCTGTGTCCTACTGCAAAAAACATATCTCCACACTTTGGACAAATAGTCTCTCCATACTTCTCATTTTCAAATGCAAAAGATGAATTTTCAAATAAGTTTGCAGCATTTGCTAATGTGTTCAAATTCTTCTCTGTTTGCTTTCCAACTACTCCCTTCCATCTTTCTAGTTCATTTCGCAATATCTACACCTCCTCTTTTAATAATTCATTTTCAAGCAGGAGATTTTTTATTTGAGGTTCTTCTCTGGAAGGTTCCTGCATAGCAGCAGACGACTTGGGGTTCAAAATGGGAATCTCTATATCTACCCCTATTGCGGGTGCTTTCTCTAACACAGGTGACTCCCTATTCTCTCTGACTACTCCTGCTGTCTCTGCTAAGGGTGCTTCAATATTACCCCCAATTGCATCCACTGTCTTAGCTTCTTCTGGTGTCTTTGCTAAGGGTGCTTCAATATTACCCCCAATTGCATCCACTGTCTCAGCTTCTTCTGTTGTCTCTGCTACCTTTGCTGCTATTGCAGCTACTTATGTTGCTTCTGCTGCTGCTGCTGATCAAGTCCTTCTTTTCCTCACCATTCCCACTGGATGTTCCTCACTGCTTACTGCTACTAATGCTTTGATAGCTCTAATTGTTCTTTTCTTTGTTGTAGTAGGTGTTTGACTCCTGTTTCCTGATCCTACTCTTCGTTTCTTTGACACAGGGGTTTTTACCTTGGTAAGTTTCTTCTTCAATAATGGTACCCCTTATCTTCGGAGAGGACACAACCTCCAAAATTTCCACAGTACCTTCTTCTACTATTCTTGTCTGATATCCTTCCTCCTGAATTCCTGTTTCTGCAATTGCAGTTTCTATTGTCGCAACTTCAACAGCTGCTCCAGTTTCAACTTCTTTTATTTGAGTATCTTCTTCTACATTTACAGCTTCTAATTTTTCTGCCTCCTACTTGTCACGTACCCACCCATTTATCCAATGCAAGGCAGGAAACATGATGCCAAATTTAGGGCTTTCACATGATCTCAGCCCATTCGTTAGATTCATATAATTACATATGAGTGTGCAGATGTAAAACAAATCAATTATGCACAGCGGAATTAAAACAACATCCACACACAATTCATACTCATCCAACATATCAAAATAATCATTAATTAAACATTGCAGAAGTAAATACATAGACATAAAAACACTTATCTTCATTTTGCAACTGCCCCAAGCAACTAGCTATGTCACTACAACGTTCCACCCAACCATAGGCTCTTCGACAACTTATACTGAGTCCGTTCAAAGGCCACCCCCGAGCTAGGCATGATTCTCACAAGGAAATGGAACATTCCAGCTCATTCACTGCCAATTACTCATTTCATCTCAGCCAAGCCAGTCCACAGCTAGGCTTATCAGGCTACATTTGAACCATGGATGCTTATTCTCAAGCTCAATCCAAAGTAATGGATACCCAAATTCCATACCCCAACATTCTCATTTCTCACACCGCAAGCACAAACATTGGGCATAGATACCATTTACAACAAGGGTATTTTACAAAACAGGGTCCATGGGTTTTTCCCAAACCGTGGCTTACTAAAACAGACTATGGAAAGAGTAATTCGATTTCAACCCCAAGGAGTAAAAATCGATTTCTCCCCATTGGTTATGATCCTTTCCAATGGCCTAAACGACCTCCAGGAAGACCCAAAAACATGTTTTTCTCTTCCCCACTGGTAATCAACACCAAAAACGCCTCTTCCCAGGTAAAAGATGAAGGGAAACCGAGAAAAACCATGGAGGAAAATTCCCAGGCAGCAAGAGTTGTGTGAGGGAGCAAGACTGATGGTTGTATATTGGCTTAGAGAGCAATTTCATGGCTCTTTTCTTTCCCAAGGAGACAAACATGATTTTCCATGAAGGGTGGCTTGCCCATACCCGAATTTGGACAGCTATACCTCTCCATTCCCAAGGCATTAACTACCTCAACCAACTCTTGGGAGAAATCAATGGTTGGGTACAAAAGTCAACATGGGTAGTTAAGGGTTTGATGGGTTCTCTCATTGACACTTGGCTCAAGGGTTTGAATGTTTTCACTCCCAATTCCTTGTGAAATCATGTCCCCATCTCTTTGTTGCATTGTATAGATAGTTGTGGGTATTTTTATTAAAATGCATATTACATGATGTTGAAGTTCCAATGTGCCTGGCTAGCACGCAAACCATATGCATCAATAAATCGATGGCGGGGCCTTGGCCTTGAGCTCCTCACCACGATTTCATAACAATATTACATCATTTAAAATGTTAAAGTGATAGGGTCTAGATGGGGATGTGACACTACTCCATGGTTTCCATCACAATTTCCTCAGCAACAGGTTTTTCTGTTGATACTTCTTCTCCCTTGTTTACTTCCTCTTCGTCATTGTTCTATTGTTCTAATGCTCCAGCCTCCCCCCCAACTGGATTTGAGGAACGCCATTCCTCACTATCTTCACCAACACCCTCCATTTCTAATACAGGTTGTATGATTGGCCTATCTCCAGCCAGAAATTGTTCCCAGGTTAAATTACGATTTGCAATGGCTCTTAGGACTAGTAATTTGATTAGGCCATGATTAGTAAGGGAGGAAACTGGGTGTTGGGCGGTTCTTGCATATCCAACCATAGTTTATAGGGCTTTAAGCAGATAAAATGGTATATTCACCAAATTGCCATGTCGTAAATGAGACAATAAGGGAAGTTCGTAGAATGAAACAGTTTGGTATCTTCACCAACACCCTCCATTATGTGCCTTCCGTCCAAATAACTTCTTCCCAACCAGGGGTAAGCCCGTAATTGGATTTGAGGAGCGCCATTCCTCACTATCTTCACCAACACCCTCCATTTCTAATACAAGTTGTATGATTGGCCTATCTCCAGCCAGAAATTGTTCCCAGGTTAACTTCTTCCCAACCAGGGGTAAGCCCGTAACTGGATTTGAGGAACGCCATTCCTCACTATCTTCACCAACACCCTCCATTTCTAATACAGGTTGTATGATTGGCCTATCTCCAGCCAGAAATTGTTCCCAGGTTAAATTACGATTTGCAATGGCTCTTAGGACTAGTAATTTGATTTGGCCATGATTAGTAAGGGAGGAAACTGGGTGTTGGGCGGTTCTTGCATATCCAGCCATAGTTTATAGGGCTTTAAGTAGATAAAATGGTATATTCACCAAATTGCCATATCGTAAATGAGACAATAAGGGAAGTTCGTAGAATGAAACAGTTTGGTACCTACCTCCACAAGAGATGTATCTTTTCAAAAAGATTACCACTTGATTCCAGGGTGGTGGTAAAAATGCCAGTTCCATCCCATGGTGATTTGGACTAACCTGCTCTCCAACTGCTAGAAATTCCCTCACTGCATTTGCATTATGTGCCTTCCATCCAAATAACTTCTTCCCAACCAGGGGTAAGCCCGTAACCTTGGCTATGATTTCTTCTGTAACATCCACACGCAGTCCCCTGAACTTGGAGTGAGTATCAGTCAGGTTGAGGGAAAATTGCAATGTGGTTTCTGTGTGGAAACCGTTCAAAGTATGCCATCCAACCTGCTACTGTAAAAATAATAAGAACTTCTGCATTGGCACGTACAACTTTTGTATTTACTGGCTCATGTCAGGCTGGGTTTCCCATTTTAATCTCTCCTCAAAGTTCAGAATGAATGCAACAATTTTCAGTCTAGACATGGAAGTTGAAGTTTTACGAACATGCAAAGGGTCGTTGGGGTTCAAAAATAAGGTTTTAGCAAGTCTGCACCAGTATGAACATTTCATTGAAACAATGAAGTTTACAGAATTGGGGTAATAGGTGTAAATCGGGTAAGGTGATGGGAAATAAGTACAACCATGATCCTGACACAATCCCTAGAGGTTAATTTATATGGGTTCATTAATCGAGGGTTACGATAGTACATAATCGTTATTACCGTATTTAATTTTCTACCAAATCATGTAAAAGATGCGATCCGTACCTTTGCGTTTATGATTTTGAGCCATGGATCAATCATTACAACTGGCCGTCGTCCTCGCGGGTATGAATGCACATGTGCTGAAGTGATGTGGCCACCGCCACCTGGGCTGACAACCACTCAAGACACCCAAAATTTTCCTTCGTGGAAAACCATGATTGGATCTTGTGGAGCGAGCAACAAAACTGACACCCAATTGAATCATTATTGGCATCATCAATCGAAAAGCAGACAAACTGGTGGAGTCATAACTGCTAGACTTAGAAAAATAAGCAAAAATGGCAGAGTCGTAGCTGTACGGAAGGAGCAGAAATGAAGTGGAAAGAATGGAGTCACAACTGCTAGATTTAGAAAAATAATCAAGGATAGCAGAGTCATGGCTGCTGGATTTGGCAGATTGGTCAAGAATAGTGGAGTCGCAGCTGCTAGGTTTAGCGGAATGGGAAAAGGTAGTGGAGTCGCAGCTGCTAGGTTTATCGGAATGGGAAAAGGTAGCAGTGTCACAGTTGCTGGAAAGGGGTAAAAATGAAATGGAAATAGCGGAGTAGCAGCTGCCAAACTTAGAAAGGTAAGCGAAAATAGCGGAGTCGCGGCTGCTGCATTTAGCGGAATAGTCAAGGATGGCGGAGTCGCAGCTACAAAAATAGGAAGAATGAGCAAGGCAAGGAGTCGCAGCTGTGTCAGAATGAAGTAACAAGCAAATTTTAGCTAACTTTGGAAGACTACGAATCATCCATCTTTTTCAAAGAGCTTTATTAAATCAGGAAACAATGTGGAGTGTCCGCAATCGCCTGGCCCAGTCACGACTATTGTTCTTCCAATTAGTTCCTGCACACAGTTCTTCAAAACAAACCGATCAACTGCAAAAAATAAAAATAGATAAAATACAGAATGAAAGAAAAACCAATTATTTATGTACAAAATATGTATGGAAATTGCAGCTTTTAGGAATTCACAAGGTTTGAGAAAGATCCCTTCCCTTGCGTTAACTGATAGTCTGGATCACCTGCAACATGCGAAACAAAAGCTTCCCTTGAGATCGGCTTGTGATACAGTCGCAGCCGATGACCATTTACGAATAATGGTACTTTGTTTTCATCAATGGTGATCAACAAGATTGTTCCATTATCAAATACTTGATCTATCTGATAGGGTCCCAACCAATGGGTGCGCAATTTTCCTTTAAAGTCCCTCTTAAACCATGAATCATACAATAGGGCCCAGTCTCCCTCTTGGAAGACTTTCTTCTTTATAAATCGATCATGCCACTTAGAGCGCTGTTGTTGGATTAAAGCTGTATGATGTACTACAACTGTGCGCTTCTCATCCAATTCATTGAGTTGATTCAGTCGATTCCTCTGTGCCTCTGATAAATCCAGGTTTGCTTCCACAGCTGTTTTCAAGGTTTTGATTTCAAATTCTATTGGAAAAACAACATTCTTACCATACACTAACTCATATGGGGAAAAACTAGTGGTGTTACGCCACGTACTACGATAGGACCATAGTTCCTTTGGAAGCCTTTCAGTTGAATCTTTACAATGGCTCTTCACTGTTTTTGTCAGAATTGCCTCGATAACCTTGTTTGTGCTCTCCACTTGGCCATTGTCCTTTGGATGATATGGCGAGGTTATTCTGTGTTGAATATGAAATTTCTGTAATAGTGCTTCCAGCTTGTGAGACACAAACTTTGGTCCACCATCTGTAATGATTTCCTTAGGTACTCCGAACCGAGTAAAAATCTCTTCATACAGGAAATCAATCATAGCCTGATCATTGGCCTTAAGCAAGGCTACAGCTTCTACCCATTTGGTCATGTAATCTGTGCAGACCAAGATGTGAACATTCTGCTTTAAGGGAGGGTTGATAGGCCCTACAAAATCTAGAGCCCACCTATCAAATGGTTCAACCACAAGCTGTGGCTGCAAAGGCATCTCGTCTAATCTATTGGGTTGGCCCATCCTTTGGCAGCTATCACATGCCTGAACATACTTCTTTGCATCTCTCAACAATGTAGGCCAAAAATAGCCCATTCTCAAAACTTTATGACCTATCCTTTTGTCAGCAAAATGTCCCCCACAGGGCTCATCATGGCAAGCTTTAAGAATGCTAAAGATTTCATCTTCTCTAACAAAAGATGACCATCTATCCAGCAGTACCTAGCATTCTGTTGTATGATCTTCCTTTTTTCTCTCTTTGATAGATGTGCTGGAAGCTTACATGCAGCCAAAAAGTTAGCAATATCTGCATACGATGGGGAATGAGCTGATACTGCAAACAAATGTTTGTCAAGGAAGGAATCTTCAACTGCTAAATTGTCATCACTATTAGTAAGTTGAGATAAAAAGTCTGCAACAACATTTTCCTTTCCTGGTCTATCAATAATTGTGATATCAAATTCTTGTAACAGTAACAACCATCTAGTAACTCTAGCATTCGTGATTGGTTTATTCATTAAATACTTGATAGCAGAATGATCAGTGTGAACAAAAGTAGAATATCTAGTAATATAATGTCTAAATTTGTTGATGGCATAAACAATGGCAAGAAATTCTTTTTCTGTGACAATATAAGTTAGTTCAGCAGGAGACAAATTTTTACTAATTTAGTAAATAGCATAAGGAGCATTACCTTCCTGCTGCCCCAAAACTACTCCAATGGCAGTATCTAAAGCATCTGAAGAAATGTGAAAAGGTAGAGCCCAATTGGGCCCTCGTAAGATGGGTGCTATAGACAGCCTTCTCTTGAGCTCAATAAACGTTGTTTGGCATGCATCCTTCATCAACAGAGTGAACAAAGGAGAATCTAGTTTGGAAAAATTTTCTATGAACCTTCTGTAATAGCCAGCATGCCCCAAGAAGCTACGTACATCCTTCTGTGTTCCAGGAGTTGGTATATTTTCAATTACCTTTATTTTGGATGGATACACCTGGATATCATCAGAAGAGATGAAGTGCCCCAGCACTATGCCTTCACTCATCATCATGTGGCACTTTTTAGTGCTTAAATAGAGTTGGCTTTGTTCACAGGGTTTCAAGACCTTTTCTAAATTTTTCAGTGCTTCTTCATAACTATCAACATATGGATTAAAGTCATCCATAAAAATTTCCATGCAATCATTCACCATTTCTGAAAATATTCCGATCACTGCTATTTGAAATGTAGCTGGTGCATTGAACAACCCAAAAGGAAGTACTCGGTAGGCAAAAGTTCCCTAGCGATAGGTGAAAGTGGTTTTGTCCTGATCTTCTGGAGCAATCTGGATCTGGTTATAGCCACTAAAGCCATCCAGAAAGGAGAAACACTTTTTCCCAGACAAGGTATCAAGGACTTGATCAATGAAAGGTAAGGGGAAAGGGTCCTTCTACATTGCTTTATTTAATTCTCTGTAATCTACGCAGACCCTCCATTTCCCATTCTTCTTTGGCACAATCACAACTGGAGAAACACACTCACTGTCTAAAATTGGGTATATGAATCCTGCTTCCAAAAGTTTTTGGATTCCTTCTTTCACTATCTCTCTTAGGTTTGGGTTCATCCTTCGTTGTGGTTGACATACAGGCCTAGAGTCGCGCTTAATATAAATGTGATGGGTGCACAAATGATAAGGAATTCCTTTCATATCTGTGTACTCCCAGGCGAAAGCTCCCCTACGATGTTTCAGCAGAGTGACTAGCTATTCCAGCTCACTAGGTGCCAGTTTAGGATTGATATTGAATGTTTTTCTTGGCCCAATTTCTACTGGAACACTCTTTGAATTCTTAAGTACTGGAATTATATTGTCATCACCAATTAGAGTTTCTTCTGTAAGATTTTCTTGTTCTGTTGCAGCTAGAGTACTATCCAAGATCTGATAGACATTTTTATTGACTGACATGGGCTCACTGATGAAACTATTAATGGAATCACCCTCTATTTCATCTTTAAATGTTAAGGCTATCCCTATGGTTAGTAATGGCTGCACACCCTCTTCCTCCTCCAAATCTTCCCATAATGGAGTCTCAGCTTTTGTGCTTGGTCGAGCTGGAGGGTACAAGGTTAGATTCTTGATCTTAGTTCCATCTGAAATGGTCATAGATCCTGACCACCAACTGATATAGGCATCTTCCGTGGCCAACCACGGTCTCCCCAGGATCAGTGGGTGTCCCCCCAACTGGGATTTTGGATGTAACACCAAGAAATCCACAGGGTATTCCCACGAATCAACTGAGATCACAAGGTCATCTAGGATCTGTTCAGGCCTGATCATTGATCTATCAGCAAGTTCCAAAATAGTAGGGGTTGGCCAAATATTAGTGAGTCCCAATTTCTTAACAGTTTCTATGGTCATAATGTTAATAGCTGCGCCTAAATCCACCAAGACATTTGGAATTTGTGTGTTCCCTATGTGAACTGTAACAGTCGGGTTCCCAGGATCATCGTATTTTGGCACAGGAGCCTTCCCCATTATTAATTATGAAAGCTTTCCCAACACGTGGATAGTGGGGGGATCCCTGGGCCTTCTTCCTGGTTTCTTGACACATAAATCTTAGACATTCTTGGCATAAATGGGCACATCATGAAGGGCCTGTAACAGTGGAATTTTAACGTACAAATTTTTCAATTCTCCCACAAGATCAAATCGGGGTTGTTCCACTGTTTTCTGTAGGGATAATCGTTCAGGGTATGTTGGTTCTTTATTCAACCGTGTAGGATGTGACACATCGTGTGTTACTTTCTGAGTTTCAACTACTGTTTCAGTAGGAGTGTCAACATCCTCAATGATGGGGCTTGTTGAAATAACCATGTTCACATAGTGCTGATTTACTCCAGTTTCAATCACCAGGGATGAAACATCCTCAGTGATAATAGGTTCCACCACCCTCCTTGATTGTAATTGTATATCATTGCAGGGAATTTGAGTGAAGGAATACACAGGCATGTTGGCAGTCTCAAATTGATGGACTGCTTTATTGTTTGGGTTTGGGTTAGGTTGTGCAGGTAGCTGTGGTCGAAGAGGTGCATTCATAGGGGCGGCCTTGTTTTGGAAAGGGAGCTGTGGTTTCTAATACTGTTGGTGCTAATATTGCTAATGCTGATACTGAGTCTGGTGATGGGGAAAATTATTTTCTTGGTAATAATTTCTCCAGTTGGAATCCGAAGGAGCATGGTTTGACTGTTGTGACCATGGTGTCCATGAATTAGGATTTTGCATTGGGTTCTGAGATGGATTCCACTGGTTGTTAGAATAATGTGAAGGGAATTGTGTATTCATATTATGCATGTTGTTCATTCCATTCATATTATTCAGAAAAAATGTTGGGTCTGGATTCATACCTTGGTTTCAAGGTTGCCATGGTTTCTTCTGTTCCATGAAGTATGTTGGCTCCACATCTGGAATAGATGCCTGCAGTACTACTTTGACCTTAAGTAAGGAAGGACATTCCTTAGTATCATGATCGAGTTCACATATCCCACATACCTCTGCTTTGTCAAACGGGCATTCCTTCAGTGGGTGTTTTTTCCTACATTTAGGACAGAATACACCAAGTGTAAGATCTTCTACCACTTGATTCTGCTTTTCTCTTATGGCATCTAACTCTGAGGAAATGGAGTTCATCATGTCTCTCTTAAAATTCTCCAGTAAGTTTCCTATTTATGCTCGAGTGGCCCCTCCACTAGCTAACTTCTGAGTCCTAGTGAAGACATCTTGGTCTCGATCTTTGTCTTGTTTGTTGGTTCTAGAGGATCCCCTGGAGTACCTTCGACATAATTCAATAATATTTTCGAAAGGTTCCTTCTATATATCCCCTTTTCCCAGCAGATTTAACATATCAAGGTAGTCTTCTCTAATTCCTCTTAGTAAGATGATCTTGAGCACATCCTTGCCAATCTCGGCATGACCAAATCTTTGTAAATTATACAACAATCTTTCCACAAAATCTTCCAGACCTTCTTCATCTTTCTGAACCATTTTAAACAAATCCTCCTTTCTATCCCTAGTTCTGCAATATTCTTGGTTCTTAGAAAGGAAGGTGTTTTTCATTTGGTCCCAAGTAGTAATGGTCTCATGACCCAGACTCATGAACCAGCGCAGAGCATTTCCTTTCAAGGTGGCTGGGAATAACTTCAGCTTCTGAGCACTAGAGGTGTAATCATAGCTGCGACAGAGGATATCAAACTCAAAAAGAAACTCATTAGGATCCTCAGAGGACTTACCATGAAAATTCGGGAGAACTGATGGTCAGATGTTTTTCATAGGGGATGCTCCAGGTATCTGGAGGATAGGGAATTCTAATGTAGCCACAGTATTACTAGGATTATTATTTTCCCCTTCTTCTTCCTGGTTATTCCCATGTTTGTTCTCGCCCTCCTGTTCTCTACCAACCATGGTTCTAGTCCAAAATTCAACAGCTTCCTTTATGTGTTCTTCCTCTGCTTTAGCTTATTCCTCTCTTCTTATCACCTTCTCTCTTCCTCTGATATTCGGCGAGTCTCCAACCACACCTCTTTGGTAACTCTGGTTCCGTCAATATGATAGATCTCCTCTCTATCTGGTGCACCTACAACGCTCCCTTTATCTTCAGGAGGTTTACTTTCTGCAACAGGAGTTGAAGGTCCCGTTGTATTCTCCACTGTGGATGTTGAATGTTCAAGATTGGGAGGAGCAAAATTTCCCCTTCTTGTAGAGTTCTACGGTGGTCTAGTGGAAGAATCAACTCTAGAAATTATCTAATCAATGTATGTGTGTCTTCCCTGACCTGCATTACGACCTCGACCTCTTCCACCTGCAATGTTAGTATTCAAAGGGGGTTCCTGATTTGTTTTTCTTGTATTCATGCATGCTGTAAATAATTGAAATAAAATAAAATCAAATAAAACCAACTACTAACTCTGTCTATCTATTACCATCCCCAGCAATGGCGCCAAAATGTTGGTCACCCTATATGTCAGTTAATTAAAGCTAACACACAGGATGGTCAATATAAATTGTCAAACCCAGGGAGGTCTTTTGTTTCAATGGTAATAAGCATAATATGTGCATAAACATGTCAAGCAGTTGATTTACTAAATGTAGATAATGATCCTACCAATCTATCCAGGCAAACTCACTCCAAAAAGCAAACTAAGCTAATTCACACATCTAAGGATTTGATTGAAACTACCTTCCTACAGAAATCACCCAGCAATTATAAAATTGAGAATAGAAATAAACCCGATTGCTTTTGCAAGAAGTTAAATCCTATAATTATCAAACTACCAATAATTGATCTTTACCAAAATGATCCATCTAGCAGCTACTGTTACTCAATCCTAATCTGCTTACTTTAAATCAATTGAAGATACAACAGTAACCAAAATCTAAGCTTGGACTCTAACTGATAATTACTAGAAATCCTAGAAAGCATAAAGAACTGAAAGATATTGTAATTGAGCTTGGTTGTTACAGCTGATTCAAACACACATGCATTAAATAAATTATCCTACACAGTCGACTTTCACACCAATTTGCTACAGCTATTCAAGATGCAATTATGAACTACCAAAAGGAAAGCTAATTCTCTGCTGCAGCTACCAATAACATCTGCAATAATTCCACACCACACAACAGAAGTAAAGCTAAACCACTCTACCTACTTAAATCGACTATCTCTATGAGAATGCAGGCCCTGGCCTTCTAACAGAGACGCCGAGGATCACAACAAATTGAGACACATAAATGAAGAACTCTGCTCTCATATTAATGATGGAAATTGACAGTATCAGTTCTTTGTTACAACTTATGTAAAATGGTAATTATCCAACCCCAGGATATAAGAGACTTTTGGAATTTATACAAGGAAAATACAGTTTGAGATCCACTATAATCGTGTAGCAATGAAGATCTATGATCTTCATGCTGCGGAGTTACAACTAACTTAGACAACCGTATTAAACAAGGTTGTTATCATGAAGGATGCTGTTGCTCTAATAATTAATGGATCAACAGACTCAGCAACTGGAATGCAACTTGTCTGTCACAGCTAGGTTCTGTTTCAGTGGAATCTGTTATAGTGAGGATCTATTACAGCTCACGTGGAGGATGCGATGTTCCTTGGAGTCATGAGGAGCTGGTGTTTTGAAGAGTAATAGCTGGCGCCACTTGGCTGATACACCTGCGCTTTAGACCTTAACTACATGAAATCACACAGATCAGCATAAACCAAGGACTAGGATCTCAAATATTAACAATCTTAGGCATAAAATAAATAAATCAATAACGAATTATACCTGTCAATATCATTGATTGATCTGGAGAATGACATGGATATAGCTTATGAAAGTAGGATGAGATCAGGTCAAAATGATGTAATAAGGATGGAAAAAAAGGGGCATTTCCTAGACCCAACATATGTGCATTTTAAGCTAGAGAGAGGAAGACTACAACATCTAGAATATATAAACTGAAATCTTCTACAATCCTAACTAGGATGCACTCATCATTCACAAACTTTATATCATAGTATTTCCTTTTTGGACCAAAATGACTAATTAGAAAAGGATTAAGATTCCTTTTCTTGCCTAATGTTGGGAGCTATCACCTCTCATGGAGGATGTTCACAAATATTTGGCGCAGTGTGGAAAGTCATCGCCACCTACTGTCCTTACCCATTCCTTCCCTCAAAATCAACAGGAATTGGTAACTACACCTCCCACACCCTAGCAAGGGGGCACCCATGATCAACAACATTCTAGGGGTCCTCATACAATGCATCTGTGTTCTTGTTAGAGAAAGACATCAACTTACAATCATGCTCCAAGAACTATGATGCTTCATAAAAACATCTTGTCACTGAGCAATGTATCCCCACACAACCCGATGGTTCTCTCCACATTGAGAAAGCTACTCTTGACACATAAACTATCCTTCCTAAAGGCTTGGTTAAGAAGTCCAATCTTCTTTCAAGAGCTTCCCATCACTACAACATTGTTGAAGACTTGGCACAATCCCCTTGCACCATGTCAGCTCTAAAAGTGCTCCAAAGTTGTCCTCGGCCAAAAAAGGCATTATTGAGTTCCATTGGTGGTGTTGACTTATCTGACATAAATGTCATTACTTTCAACTTTGACCAGGATACACCTAGGCTTCCCTCCCAATTGGATTTTCAAATCCAATTTAAGTCACGAGGTGTTACTATCTACCAAATTGTGGCGGATGAGGGAGCCTCTACTTCTGTAATGTTTATGTCTTGTTGGAAATATTTCAGTTCCCCGACTTTGGCCCCTTCCCCCATCATGTTTCAATACTCTTATGGGAATTCATTTCAACCAAAAGGGATCATATTTGGTTTTCCAATTGAGTTAGGAGGAAAGACTGTCAATGTAGACGTAGAGGTTGTTGATTCACCTTTGGATTACAATCTGTTACTGGTATGGCATTGGTCTTATGTCATGCATGCAGTTGGTTTATGTTGTGTTTTGAGTGATTCATTTTCCACATGAAGGGAAAGTGGTAACTATTAACCAATTATATTATTGTACCACCGACCCAAGGGTCTATAATGGTCAAAACATCCCCCTTTTAATTGCTACCAACTCAACCATGACAAGTGTGGGGATTGTGATGTTTAAGGATTCCTCCCTTATGGTTACTTTTCCATTACCCCATCCACTTTGTTATGTTGTGTCATCCCCGATCCCTGGAAGCTCATTGATAGCTATGGGATTGTCGTCAATAGAGCATACAAATGCTTATGTTCCTCCTTCCTCATCCACTCCTGATGACCTTCCATTTTCTAATCCCATGCCATTTATTGGTGATCGTGTTCCCATTACGACACATGATGTGCTTTCCATAGGGATCTTGGGAAACATCTCTAAAACCAAGAAGAAAAATAGGCATAGGAGAAAGAAAACATGACAAAGGGGAGAACCATTAGCGTCTATTAATCCTGGTGGGGGAAAGTCACTAGCCTCTAGTAATCCTACTAGGGCCAAGCCATTAGTATCTGCTAATCCTAGTGGCGGCACACCATTAGCCTCTACTAATCCTAGTGGGGGAAAACCATTAGCCTCTGGTAATACTATCGGGGACAAGCCACTAGACTCTGTATTTCATGCTTAGGGCATCTCACCAACCTCTGGACATCATGTTTGGAAGAAACATATGGCTACTTCCAATCATGTTGGTGTTGATGTATTTGTAACTTCGGAAGATATTCTTCTATGTATTACACTTGTACTTTGTTAAATGTATGATGGAGATGTATTCTTTCTCCAATCAGAAGTCTCGACATTTGTATTTGTAAGTGTCGCAAGTGTTGCAAGTGTCGCAACTTATATTTGATGGGTTATTAGACTAGTAGTGTGGGGTCAGCCTTGATTATATTATGTGAGTGGGTTATTAGACTTCCTTAGGAAGTCGGCCCAGTTATTTTATTGGCATGTCAAGTTAGTGTATAAATAGAGAGGTTGTGTCTCTCATTCTATTCATTAACTCACTTCTCCAACTCGCATAGTTGAGAGAGAGAGTTGCGCACAAGTGGAGGAGGACGAGTATCTGCTAGAGACATCTCTTTGGGTTTAATCATTGTGATCTTGTATTATGTCTTATTCTATATCTGAGGAAGTTGCGGGGTTTTTCACCTTCTTGATTTTCCCCTAGGAAACTCTGTGTCTATTGTCTCCTATGTTTATGATTGATATGTTGTACATGTTATTCTCTTAGTGATCCTAGATAATATTGAATGAAATTATCAAAAAATTAACATGGTATCAGAGTTTACCTAAGAAGAAGGCATTGTGCAGCTGCGGAAGCTAGGGATTCTTAATTTTTGGGTTTCTATCAATAGATCATCAAAGGAAGGAGGCTAGATTGACTCTCCTAGCAAGGGCACATCTTTCTATGAAGACATTATTCAATTCTAAGCATTTTCATTTTTTTGGCCTGTCACTACTGTGGGAAATTAGGGTTTTGGAAAAAGTTGGAATTTTTGGAATCTAAATCCATGGCTGGATGATCCTCAAGAAAATCGAAGTTTAGAGCACTCGATCGAACCTTTTGGTTGGGCAGAAGATCGGGTTTGATCAAACCCTAATTCGAGATCCTGTCTAGTAGATCCAGAAGTTTCAAAGGCAATTTTGAGGGGTCAAATTTTGCATATCTCAAAATCAAAGTATACCAGCTTGACCAGCTCAGCAAGGCGTATCTTTCTATCCTTTCAGAAGTTTGAAATTCAAAATTTGAATTTTTAGGGTTTCTCTAACAAAACCTAATCCATCTCCAGATCCAATTTTCAACAAATCAGGTGGTAAGACCTAAAACTTTCTATTTCCATTTGAAGTACTCTTTAATATGTCTCACCACACCAAGCTTGAGGATAAGCTTGAAGGAGCTGATAACTTCTGAGCCTGGAAGTATAGGATTGGGTTAATCCTAGAAGAGAATGAGTTGGACACTTACATAAGTGAAGAGGTTCCATTTCCAAAGGGAGAAGAGGCTAAGGCCTTACACAAGAAGAACTTGTTCAAAGCCAAGAGAATCATTGTTGATTCTATTAAGGACCATCTCATACCCCATGTATCTTCCCTAAAGACACCTAAGGAGATGTTTGACTCTTTGACTAAGTTGCTTGAAGGAAAGAGCATAAATCGGAAGATGACTCTGCGGAACCAATTGAAAGGGGTAAAGATCCAGAATGGAGAGACCATCCAATCCTACTTTTCTAAGGTCTCTCATATCAAGGAACAACTTGAAGTTGTGGATGAAGTGGTGGAGAATGGAGAAATTGTCATGACCACACTGAATGGCCTACCTAGGTCATGGAGCTCCTTCATCCAAGGAATCTGTGCAAGAAAGAAATTGATCTCTTTCAGTAGACTATGGGAGGAATGTTCAAAAGAAGAAGTTAGGCTTGTGGCCCGAGAAGAAAAGATGGGAAGTGAAGATCAAGCTCTCACAGCACACACCAAGAAAAGCAAGTTCAAGAGAGAACCACCTCATCACAAGAAATCTTCTCACTACCATCCAAAAGATAAGAAAGATATAAGATTCTTCTCATGCAATGAGAAAGGACACTTTGCTTCTAAATGTCCCAAGAGAAGGAAAGACTCCAAGAAGAAGAAGAAAAAGAAGAACATCAAGAAGAGGTATCATGCTCATGCTACTGAGGATGATGAACCTCTAAAGAAGAAGAATAGGGCAGAAAGTGAAGACTCTTCAAGTGAGGAAGAATATGTGTTGATCTCTGCTCTCACAGGTACTATCTCACATGGATGTGATGATTGGCTTATTGATAGTGGGGCTTCCAAACACATTACAGGATTTAAAGAATCCTTTGTAGGCCTATCTGAACATGAGTCACCTCACAAGGTGAAACTTGGGGATGACTATCAATATCCTATTAAAGGAAGTGGTGAAGCCTTTGTTGATGTAGATGTAACTTCAGAATGTATTTCATCCATGTATTTCATTTATATATTATTGTACTCCTATAGAGATGTGTCATTCCTCTATACGGAAGTGTCGTCATGTGTATTGACAAGTGTCGCAAGTGTGTTAACTTGCCGATGGGTTATTAGACCACCATCTGTGGGGTCGGCCTTGATTTATGTAATATATGGTTGATGTACCTAGCTAGACAAGTCATCCCCATAAGGTCACTGGGCAAACAAAACAAGTATAAATAGAGATCGGGAGATCTCTATTTGGATCAGTCAGAAAATCATTCTTCCTTCACTCGGAAAGTGGCGCACATGTGAGGAGGAGGATCATTTGCTACTAGGAGACTATCTCTGTGTATTTGGTTGTACTTTGGTTGAGCTATTGCTCTCTCTATCTTTGAGGAAGTTGTGGGGTTTTTCACCTTAGGGTTTTCCCCATGGAAACTCTGTGTGTCTATTGTCTCTCATGCTTTTGATTCTTATGATGATTGACATGCTTGTTATGATTTATATGCATTGATATACTATACATGTTGTTCTCTCAGTAAAGATCCTAGAGTATTGTGAATTAATGTTCAAAATTTAACAAGGTATCAGAGCTAACCTGAGAAGAAGACATTGTGCAGTGACGGAAACTAGGGTTTCTTGTTTATTGGGTTTCTCTCCACAGATTTTGGAAAAGCAGTATAGTAAATTGACTCTACTCATCAAGGACAATCTATCTATCCAAATAGAATTCAATTCTGAGAATTTTTCAGATTTGACCCTAAAAATTAGGGTTTCCACAAAAATAGGAATTTCTGGAATCTAAAGACATAGCTGGAAGCGCCTTGGAAAAATCGAAGTTTAGAGCTTTGGATCGAGATTTTTGGCTAGGTAGATCTCCGGGAAACTCAAACCCTAATTAACGGTCCTCCCTAATGAACCCGAGAAGACTAAAAGGCATTTCTGAAGGGTGAAGCTTTGCATATCTCAAATTTTGAATACACCAAGCTGATCAGATCATCAAGGAACATCTTTCTATCCTTTCAGAAAGTTGAAATTCACATTTTGAATTTTTAGGGTTTTTTTGACAAACCCTAATCTAGGACCAAATCCAGTTTTCAGCAAAACAAGTGGTAAGACCTAAATCTCTTCTATTTCCATTTGAATTACTCTTTAAGATGTCTCACCACACCAAGCTTGAGGATAAGCTTCAAGGGGCTGATAACTTCCAAGCCTGGAAGTATAGGATTGGGTTAATCTTGGAAGAAAATGAATTGGACTCCTACATCAGCTCTGAGGTCCCTATCCCAGAGGATGAAGAGGCTAAGGTATTGCATAAGAAGAACTTGGTCAAGGCAAAGAGAATCATTGTTGATTCTATCAAAGACCATCTCATACCTCATTTGTCATCTCTAAAGACACCCAAGGAGATGTTTGACTCCCTGACCAAGTTATTTGAAGGGAAGAACATAAATCGGAAGATGACTCTGCAGAATCAATTGAAAGGAGTCAAGATGTTGAATGGAGAGACCATTCAATCTTAATTCTCCAAGATCTCTCAGATCAAAGAACAACTTGAAGCTGTGGATGAAGTAGTGGACAATGGTGAAGTTGTTATGACCACTCTGAATGGCCTACCTAGGTCATGGGACTCCTTTATTCAAGGAATCTGTGCAAGAAAGAAATTGATCTCTTTCAGTAGACAATGGGAGGAATGCTCTCAAGAAGAAGCTAGGATTGTGGAACAAGAAGAAAAGATGGGTAATGAAGATCAATTTCTTGCAGCTCACACCAAAAGAAGCAATCCTAAGAGGGAGCACTCTCAATAGAAGAGATTCACTCACTATCACCAAAAGAATAAGAAGGACTTAAGGTGCTTCACATGCAATGAGAAGGGTCACTTTTCTTCAGAATGTCTCAAGAACAAAAGAGATAACAACAACAACAACTCTAGCAAGAATAAGAAGGGCAGCAAAAGAAATTTCCATGCTCATGCTGCAGAAGATGATGAACCTCCAAAGAAGAAGGCTAGGGTAGAAAGTGATGATGAATCATCAAGTGAAGAAGAGTATGTTCTAATCTCTGCTCTCACAGGTACTATCTCTCATGGTTGCAATGATTGGCTTATTGACAGTGGGGCTTCCAAACACATGAAATCTCTCAAGACTTCATTCATTAACCTCATGAAAGTGCTTGGTGCATTGGACAGTCTGAATGGCATAACAAGCCACTCATACAACCCATCATTGGTCTTAAAGGTTGTCTTCCACTCATCTCCTTCTCGAATTCTGATATGATGGTATCCACTCTTCAGATCTAATTTTGAAAAACATGTTGGTCCACTAAGGCAATCCATCATGTCATCCATCCCAGGTAATGGAAATTTGTATATGATGGTAATCTTGTTAATTTCTCTGGAGTCAGTGCACATCCTCCATTAACCATCCTTCTTTGGGGTAAACACTGCTGGTACTGCATATGGACTCAAACTTTTCTGAACCAACCCCTTGTCTAAATCCTTGTAGTTTCCTTCTAACTTCTTCTTTCTCTTGAGGTGTCAACCTGTATGCTGCCTTGTTTGGTAAGCTTGATCCAGGAATAAAATCAAATATGGTGACTTATATCCCTCTTCGGTTGTAACTCATTGGGAAAATCATATACCACAATGTCACTAAACTCTCCTAGCATATCCTGAATCTCCTCAGGCAGATCTGTAATATTAGTCTTCATCACTACCACTCTAGGCTTACATAACACAGCATAGTTCAGTTCCTTCTCATCAATTTGCTGCAACTACTCTTTCCCTGTCAACATCAGGACCTTAGATTCTTGTTGCTCTGTCGAACTCTCTCCTTGCAAAGGATGAAGAATATGTTTTATCCCATCTTGCACGAAACTACGACAATTCCTCATGCCATCATGCACTACCCTTTTGTAAAATTTCCATGGTCTCCCTAGAAGAATATGGAAAACATCCATGGCCATAACATCATATATAATCTTGTCCTTATATGTCTTTACTTGAAAATCAACTTCACATTGTTCACTTACCAGGATTTTATGTCCCTTATGCAGCCAGGATACTTTGTATGGAACAGGGTGTTTGGTTCTCTTCAGAATCAATTTCTCCACCATCTTTATGGAAACAATATTGTCAGTGATCCCACTATCAATCACCATCTTGCAACACTTCCCTTTGACTTTACACATGGTCTTGAATAAAGCCTTCCTTTGAGTTGATTCCACTTCCTCCTTTTCAGGTTTCAATGAGACTTTTTTCATCATCAAAGACTCTCCCTTCTCTGGCATATTCTTAGCCACTATCATATGCTCTTGATGTTGCTCATTCTGAGCTACATAGGCTCCTCTCTGTCCTATGCCTTCCTTCTCTGGACACTCAAAGGATCTGTGTCCCAATTTGTTACACTTGTAACACCTGTAGACAGCTTCTCTAACTCTTCCTCTACCTCTACCTCCTTGGTAAGGTCTTTGTTAGGCGAAAATATTGTCATTTAATTCCATTGTAGTATTTTCCCAACCATTTAATTTTTCAATCCGAGGTTCGTAGGCTTACAAAGCACATGCAAAATATATGCAGGACTGAAGTTGAATTAATCTAATCTAACCCCCCTTGCTAATTTCTAATTGTTAATCTAATTCCCCCTTAAGCTGAAACACACAACTGCTAATCTAATGCTGGAAGCTAAAACACACGGTTCAAAGTAAATTGCATAAAATAAAGACAACATATGAAGATCAACGAGACAACACATGTGAGATCACATTAACAATAAAGAAATCTTAATTTACATCACAAGAATCAATGACAAATCATGAAAGCATCAAAACTAAGATTATGAACAAAAGCTAAGAATCCCCTTCTCCATATTACAAATTCAAAACTAACTTCTACAATTTGAGACTAATATCCTCCTAATCTACTATTAATATACTCCCAAAATGAAGAGAGAGCACTCTCTTTAATACATGAATTTCTTTGAGAAGAAGATAACCATCTCATAATGACAGATCCACTATTCTCTCAACCACTCTCAACTACTTTCCTATTATTACAAAATATGATCCATTCAAATCCTTCAAATGTCTCTCACAAATTCTCCACATGTTTCTCATATATCCTAGATAAGATATGCCAACCAAATCTCCACGATCTTCTCCTTGAAATATGTTAAATTTTGAGCATTAATTCACAATACTCTTGGATATTTACTGAGAGAATAACATATACAGTATATCAATGCATAACAATCACAATAAGCATGACAAACATCAAAAGAATCAAAAGCATGAGAGACAAGAGACACAGAGTTTCCGTGGGGAAAACCCTAAGGTGAAAAACTCCACAACTTCCTCAGAGATAGAGAGAGCAATGGCTAAACCAAAGTACAACCAAAATACACTTGAGATAGTCTCCTAGAGCAGATGATCCTCCTCCTCACTAGTGCGCCACTTTCTGAGTGAGAGAAGTGTGACTTTCCGAATGAATCCAAATAGAGATCTCTTGATCTCTATTTATACTTAACATGTTTGCCCAGTGACCTTATGGGGCCGACTTGTCTATCTAGATACATCCACAATATAATATATATTTTAGGGCCGACCCCACACATGGTGGTCTAATAACCCATTGGCAAGTACACACACTTGCGACACTTGTCAATCCACATGATGACACTTCCTTATAGAGGAATAACACATCTCTTATAAGGGTACAATAAATATATATGAAATACATTCCGAAGTTACATATACATCAACACTCCCTCTTAACTAGGAAGGTATTTCTTGACACAGTTCTGCTAGACAAGTCTTCTTCTCAGGATCATTGTCATCAATGCATCATCATCATCATCATCACTGCTGCTACTATCTCAACCAATCTCTGACTCTACTCGTCATAGGAAGTTCTACAGATCCTGTCCTTTTTCATACTGGATGTAGGCCCACAACCTACAGGTCTTCATCATCTGTGCGAAAGGTCTGATAGAGGTGGCCTCTCAGGACTAATTTTATGTGTGGATGCAATACCGGAAAGAGTATCCCAGGAACATTTATGTGCCTAAGCACGACTGGCAAGATCTCCCAGGACTTATTACATGCATCTCCTCCACAATACCTTTAAAGAGCATCCCAGGAACATTTATGTGCCACAACATGACCGGCAAGATCTCTAAAGAGCATCCCAGGACTTATTACGAGCACACAGCTCAACCTCTTGGATCTACAGGATTGATTACATGTGGATAGACAAAACCTTTAAAGAGAATCCCAGGAACATTTATGTGCCGCAGCACGACCGACAAGATCTCTAAAGAGCATCCCAGGACTTATTACGAGCATACAGCTCAACCTCTCGGATCTCCAAGACTGATTACATGTGGATAGACAAAACCTTTAAAGATCATCCCAGGAACATTTATGTGCCGCAACACGACCGGAAAGATCTCTAAAGAGCATCCCAGGACTAATTATGAGCACACAGCTCAACCTCTCGGATCTCCAGGACTGATTACATGTCTCCGTAGTAATACCTCATCCGAGGACTAATTATGAGCACACAACTCAATCTATCGGATATCCGAGGACTGATTACATACTACATAGCAATACTGGAAAGAGTACCCTAGGAACATTTATTTGCCGCAGCACGACCGATAAGATCTCCCAGGACTGATTACATGCTATTTGCACAACCTGCCACATATCATCTCTGACCTCCAAGTATCAATCTGATACTCATGATCCAACAGATCATCATCGCATGATGCATCATCCTGATGCCCATGATCATACTGATCATCATCACTGTACCATCCTGGTACATATCATCTGGAGCAACATCCTAAAGCTCATCATCATGATCAACCTGATCATACAATGCATCCACCTAATGCATACCAAGTATCTACCTGATACATATCATCATACATAATCCACATGATCATACCTGATACATATCAACATACATGATTTACCTGATCATACAATGTATCCACCTGATACATATACAGATACATGGTCCAAGCATCCAACATGATGCATATACAAAATACATACAAATGATCCAACTGATCATATCCAACATCCAACATGATGCATACATACATAAATGATCCAACTGATAATATCCAGCATCAACACGATGCGTACATACATACAAGTATAAATGATCCAACTGATCATATCCAGCATCAATACGATGTGTACATACATACAAATATAAATGATCCAACTGATCATATCCAGCATCAACACGATGCGTACATACATACAAATATAAATGATCCAACTGATCATATCCAGCATCAACACGATGCGTACATACATACAAATATAAATGATCCAACTGATCATATCCAGCATCCAACATGATGCATATACAGAGCAGTAACTGGAGCATCGTCCTGATACTCATCATCCAATGCTTACATCCACATCCATGTGAAGGATCCTCCTTCCAACATGCTTGGAATGGCTTCAGCAAATGTGTCCATCACTTCTTCCTCGAAGTGTCATTGATCTGAAGAACACCAAGCCTCTCCTTGAAGTACTCGAACTTCACCCTGGCTAGTGGCTTCGTCAGCGCATCTGCAATCTGCTCGTCCGTCGCAACATACAGGAGCTTCACGGCTCCTCTCTGCACCATATCCTTGATATAGTGATATTTGATCTCTATGTGTTTTGACCTATCATGAAACACTGGGTTCTCGGATAGCTTCACACAAGTCTGGTTATCACATAATATACCAGTAGCATCCAATGGGAGATAAAATAACTCAGACAGTAGCTTCCGTAGCCATACTGCCTCACAACTAGTTGAACAGGCTGCAACATACTCTTCCTCAATTGTACTCAATGCTACGCAGGACTGCTTCCTGCAAAACCAAGAGATCACACCTGATCCTATATTGAAGTAGCACCCAGATGTGCTCTTCATATCTGCAGCACTACCAACCCAATCTGAATCAACATAACCCTGCAAGTTAAACTTTTGATTCGCTTCATACTTGAGCCCATAATCCACTATACCCTTCAGGTACCTCAGAACATGCTTTATAGCAACCAGGTGAACACTCCTTGGATCCATCAAGAACTGGCTCAATGTGTTCACAGCAAAGCAAATATTTGGTCTCATGTTCGTCAGGTACATCAAGGACCCAATCATCTGACGATACATAGAGACATCAACCAGCTCAGATGAAGCATCACATAGAAGATTTAGATTTGAATCCATGGGTGTGGCCACGGCCTTGCAGTCCATCATCTCAAATCTCTTCAGGATATCTTCTATGTACTTCCCTTGACCAAGGAAGATCCCACCTGAATTCTGCCACACCTCCATACCTAGGAAATAATGCATCATTCCCAAATATTTCATATCGAACTCAGCAGCAAGCTTCCTCTTAGTATCTGCAATCAGTCTATCATCTCCTGTTACAAATAAGTCATCCACATACAGGAGTAGAATCATAGGATTCCCTTCCTCAACCTTGTTGTAGAGGTTTGAATCCGATTTACTCTTGGTAAAGCCCAAACTAGATAGGAAACTGTCCATCCTACCATACCAGGTTCTGGGAGCTTGTTTCAAGCCATACAAAGCTTTCTTTAATCTGCGCACATATGACTCCCTGTCATGTATTTCAAAACCGAGTGGCTGCTCCACATATACTTCCTCTTCAACTACACCATTCAAGAAAGCAGTCTTGACATCCATCTGGTGTATTTTCCATTTCATTGTTGTAGCCAGGGCAAGTACTGTTCTGATGGAAGTATACCTGGCTACAGGTGCAAAAGTTTCTTCATAATCTATTCCCTCTTTCTGAGAGAAGCCACGAGATACTTATCTTGATTTGTATTTCTCTACACTGCCATCTGTAGCATGCTTGATTTTGTAGATCCATTTGGAAGTCACAACAGACTTCTCTTTAGGTCTTGGGACAACATCCCAAACATCATTCTTCATTATTGATCGGTATTCCTCAACCATAGCATCCTTCCATTCTTTCTTTTCCACTGCTTCTTCATAACTGGAAGGTTCTTTATTCATAATGTCACAGAGTAAAGCAAGATAGCTGGTATGTGATCTGGTTCTCTTCTTTGCTCTATGTTCTTCTTCTGGAATGCCAAATATTTCTACATCTTGAATGAGCTCTTTAGCCCATGCAGGTTTCCTCTTGTGAGAGTTATCTTCACGGAGTGGATCTACAGGTTCTTGCGGATCTTCAAACTCACGAACAACTTCTGGAATTGCTTCTATCATGGTAGTGTCTTGAAATCTAGTTTCCTTAGGTTCTTCATAAACTTCGATAGGTGCCTTCCTTGATTTGATGAATGCTAAGTTTTCATCAAATGTTACATCCCTGTTGACATCAATTTTCTTGAACCCTGGAAAGTATATTCTATAAGCCTTCGAGATTTCACTGGAATCCACAAAGATACCCTTATTTCCTGAAGGATCTAGTTTGGTCCTCTTTTCCTTTGGGACATGAGTGTATATTGGACAACCAAATATTCTGAGATGGCTAACTTTAGGTTTCTTACCAGAAAAGACCTCTTCTAGTGTCTTGTTGTCCAATATCTTGTGGGGTGTTCTGTTCTGCACATATATAGCTGTTCTAGCTGCTTCTGCCCATAGATGCATAGGTAGATCCTGGTCATGCAGCATTGCCCTTGTTGCTTCCATGATTGTTCTGTTCTTCCTTTCTGCAACTCCATTATGTTGAGGATTATAAGGAGCAGTCAACTCCCTCTTAATCCTTGAATCACTACAAAGCTTCTTGAAGTCACCTGAGGTGAATTCTCCACCATTGTCGGATCTAAATGTTTTGATCTTCTTGTTAGTTTGATTCTCCATCAAGGTTTTGAATTCCTTGAACTTATCAAACACCTCATCTTTGTTCTTCAAGAATTATACCCAAGTCTTCCTGGAGAAGTCATCAATAAATGAGACATAGTAAACATACCCACTTAGAGAATTGGATGACATAGGACCACATACATTTGAGTGGATGATTTCTAGGATATCTTTTGCCTTGGTTTCACTGCTTGGGAAATCCATCTTAATATTCTTACCTTTTGCACATCCTTTGCAAACACCTTCATGTTTGGTCTTGATTTCAGGAAGACCCTCTACAGCCTTGCTTGCAATTGAAAGTTCCCTATAGTGCATATGAGCAAGTCTTCTATGCCAAAGTTCACTTGGCTCCATGGATTCATGCACCATGGCATGTTCAGTTTGTCCTTTTAATTTATACAAACCTCCCTCTTGCTCTCCAATCACAACTGCATCATCTATGGTCTTTCCCTTTGGCCACATTAGGACTTGGCCATCCACAAATGCAACCCTCATACCTTTTGCATCCAATGCAGAGATGGAGAGTAAGTTCTTCTTGAGCCCAGGTACATAAAGGACTTCTTTCATCTTCAAAGATTTTCCAGAATCTAGGTTGTATAAGGATTCACCACTTCCTTTGATTGGGTATTGATAATCATCCCTAAGTTTCACCTTATGAGGTGATTCATGTTCAGATAGGTTTACAAAATATTCCTTAAACCCAGTCATGTGCTTGGAAGCCCCACTGTCAATCAACCAATCATTACAACCATGAGATAGTACCTGTGAGAGCAAAGATTAGAACATACTCTTCTTCACTTGATGAGTCATCATTACTATCGTCACTTTCTTCCCTAGCCTTCTTCTTTGGAGGTTCATCATCTTCGACAGCATGAGCATGGTACCTTCTTTTGTTACCCTTCTTCTTCTTTCTAGAGTTGTTGTTGTTGTGTTTGTCCCTTTTGTTCTTGGGACATTCTGAAGCAAAGTGACCCTTCTCATTACAAGTGAAACATCTTAGATCTTTCTTGTCTTTGTGAAAATGATGAGAAGATTTCTTCTTGTGATGGGATGTCTCCCTCTTGAACTTTCCCTTCTTAGTGTGAGCTGTGAGAGCTTGATCTTCATTTCCCATATTCTCTTCTCTTGCCACAAGCCTTGCTTCTTCTTGAGAACATTCCTCCCATAATCTGCTGAAGGAGATTAACTGCTTTCTGGCACAGATCCCTTGGATAAAAGATTCCCATGACCTAGGTAGGCCATTCAAAGTAGTCATAACAATTTCACCATTCTCCACCATTTCATCTACAGCTTCAAGTTGTTCCTTGATCTGAGAGACCTTGGAGAAATAGGATTGGGTGGTTTCTCCATTCGACATGTTGACCCCTTTCAATTGATTCCACAGGGTCATCTTCCGATTTATGTTCTTTCCTTCAAATAGCTTGGTCAAAGAGTCAAACATAGCCTTGGGTGTCTTTAGAGAAGACACATGGGGTATGAGATGGTCTTTGATAGAATCAACAATGATTCTCTTTGCCTTGAGCAAGTTCTTCGTATGCAATACCTTAGCCTCTTCATCCTCTAGGATAGGGATGCCTTCTTTTATATATGATTCCAACTCATTCTCTTCCAGGATTAGCCCAATCCTATACTTCCAAGCTTGGAAGTTATCATCCCCTTCAAGCTTATCCTCAAGCTTGGTGTGGTGAGACATCTTAAAGAGTACTTCAAATGGAAATAGAAAATAGTTAGGTCTTATCACTTGAAATGCTGAAAACTGAATCTTGTCCCGGATTAGGGTTTGTCGGAAAAACCCTAAAGATTCAAAATGTGAATTTCAAATTTATGAAAGGATAGAAAGATGTGCCTTGAAGAGCTGATCAGCCTGGTGTATTCAGAATTTGAGATCAGCAAAGCTTTACCCTTCAGATTTTCCTTTTTGTCCTCCCGGGTTCACTGGGGAGAGCCCTGAATTCGGGTTTGAGTTTCCCGGAGATCTACCCAGCAAAATATCTCGATCCAAAGCTCTAAACTTCGATTTTTGCAAGGAGCTTCCAGCTATGTCTTCAGATTTCAGAAATTCCTATTTTTGTGGAAACCCTAATTTTTAGGGCCAAATCTGAAAATGCTCAGAATTGAATTCTAATTGGACAGATAGATTCTCCTTGATGAGTAGAGTTAATCTACTATACTGCTTTTCCAAAAACTGTGGAGAGAAACCCAATAAACATGAAACGCAAGTTTTCGTCACTGCAAAATGTCTTCTTCTCAACCTGGCTCTGATACCATGTTAAATTTTGAGCATTACTTCACAATACTCTTGGATCTTTACTGAGAGAATAACATATACAGTATATCAATGCATAACAATCACAATAAGCATGACAAGCATCACAAGAATCAAAAGCATGAGAGACAAGAGACACAGAGTTTTCGTGGGGAAAACCCTAAGGTGAAAAACCCCACAACTTCCTTAGATATAGAGAGAGCAATGGCTCAACCAAAGTACAACCAAAATACACTTGAGATAGTCTCCTAGAGTAGATGATCCTCCTCCTCACTAGTGCACCACTTTCTGAGTGAGAGAAGTGTGACTTTCCGAATGAATCCAAATAGAGATCTCCTGATCTCTATTTATACTTAACCTGTTTTCCCATTGACCTTATGGGGACGACTTGTCTATCTAGATACATCCACAATATAATATATATTTTAGGGACGACCCCACACATGGTGGTCTAATAACCCATCAGCAAGTACACACACTTGCGACACTTGTCAATCCACATGACGACACTTCCTTATAGAGGAATAACACATCTCTTATAAGGGTACAATAAATATATATGAAATACATAGATGAAATACATTCCGAAGTTACATATACATCAACAGAATATTCTTTGAATAACTATCTTCTTGAAATGGTGGAGGAGATATTTGAGGAGTCTTTCTTTGAATTGATCCTTCCATATTCCTACACATTACAAAGCTCATCCATACTTGAGACATTAGTGAAAAACATGTTATTTTTCAATATTTAATTATAAATTCACTTATAATACTAAATGAATAAAGTGGAAAATAATAAGATGAAACTCAAGTATATGTATGGAAATGGTATGATGAAAGGTTAATGGGATGATGAAATCTGAGGAATAGCAGAAGGTAAGGTGGATGAAAATAGGACATTTCTGAGTCCCAACATACTCCCCAACTGAATTTGTTGCATGTCCTCATGCAACCGTGCATGGATCTTCTTAAGAAATTTTGGCATCTGAATTTTGTCTTTGATTGATGATGTTTTTCCAACAATGAATGTTCCAGGGTGTGAGTAGTAGCTAACATTTTGTTATGGTTGGTTCTTGTGTAACAACCATGGATACAAAGAATGTCAGTTCTTGTGTTAACAACATTTATCTCATTATCTGTTTTCTTGTTGCAATAATAATTTAACCATGTACTCGGAAATGATAAGATATCAATGTGCATAAGAAAGCATCAATGTGTATAAGAAAGCCTTTTCTTTACCTTTATGAATCATGCCAATATGTGTATCCATGTGTATGAAGCAAAGCGTGACAGAGGATTTGTCAGAAAAGAAATGTTGGTGAATGATAAATGAGATGAAAAATGGAGTGATGGCAGTGGAAAAATAAAATGATGGTAGGGAAATGATGATAGTGAATACAGTTCAGAGTTGCAGCTGTGAAATGGAGAGTTTGGTGGAGCTACAGTTGTGGAATGGAAAGTTTGGCACAGTTGTAGATGGTGTTGCAGCCAACTTCCTGAACTAATATCTCCCAAAATACAAACTGGATTTGGACACAATTTTGTAGGCAAGTGTTTACTAGTCCAATGCATCTCCACACTAAAAATCAGAAAAACCCACATCACAGATTTGAAGAAAAATGCAAATTGGTTGTAGGTGACAAATTTTTGCAGGCAGGTGTTTCAGCTGGCTGAAATAGTTGGATTTCTCTTAAATCACAAACTGGGTTTGGTTGAAATTTTGCAAGAAAGTTTTTATTAGTCCAATGCATCTCCACACCAAAAATTAGAAAAAACCCACATCACGGATTTCGAGAAAATTCAAATTGGTTGTAGGTGATGATGGTTGTTTTTTCGAAATCCGTGCATTGGATTGAGCTGAAACTTGCCAATTTTGTTCATCATAATATTATCCATTCCCTGTCCAAAAATCATGAGGATTCAATGTATGGTTTGTGAGATATACTCAATTAAAATTATGCATTTTATATAAGGAACATTATGTATGAGAAAATGAATAAACTGCCACAAAAGATTTCTTGTCCTTTGAAAATATGATTACATTTGAGATCCTATAGTGTTTAGCAACCTCTATCTTCATCCTCCCCAACTGAATTTGTTGCATGTCCTCTTGCAACTTGGCATGGGTTATGAAATTGAAAAAGGAAACAGAGCATGGTGAGGGAATTTTCCACATTATTCATTGCTAGCATGTAAGGAATTGCATGATTAAAGTTCAGAAAACAACATACCTCCACTTACCCAAGAATGATGATGAACTATGCAATAGGAATGTGGTTGGTGATGTTGTTGGTGCGACTGCTGTAACTGCTAGATCAGAGAAGATGTCACTACTGTAGGATCATAAAAATGTAACTGAAATTGCTGCTGCTGAATTATGGAGAATGTGACTGATGTGACTGGATCGTGGAAGATGTCACTGCTGCAGGATCATGAGAATGTAACTGTAAATGCTTCTACAGCTATAACTGGATCATGGGAAAATGTCGAAGGCAGAGATTGGAACTGTGGAACTCTCATATAGCTAAAGTCATGCTATTGTAACTGCTGAGGGAGTCATGAAAAAGTGTATAGTCTTCACCCGCTACAAAACCTGATGGTACAATTCTAGTCATATGAATAAATGTGTTGATGTTGAGCATGAAAAGAAGTCATTGGATTACCGGCCATTGATGAATGTCATTAACCAATGCGAGGAAAACTCACCATTGATGTCAATGAGTGCCAAGGTACCTGAGTACATCTTGCAAAGTGCGAATAGATGTGTTGATGTCGATCCACTTGCAAGATATGACGATCAAGGGACATTGATGTATTCCCGTGATTGTCAGGGAGAGAACTTGCCATTAAGGCATCCAAGCCTCCAAGTACTCAAAAAAGAACTCTAGTCTATATCCCAGATAAGGTGCTGAGGTCGATGGGGCAAGACTTGTTGAAAGGTGGGCCTTAAGGAATCCCACATCAGTCAACGCAAGTTTTTACAAAAAGATTGGTAGGACTATAGGAAAGATCTCAGTAGCAATGGTGTTTATGGAAAGGAAATGTAATTATGGAAAGGGAACTGGATGTTCTTATTCAAAAGGCATAAAGGGACTGAAAAAGAAGGAAATTATGTATGCAACTCAGAAAGATAGGCATGCATGAAGTTATGACAGTTTAGGCAATGAAATAGTGGACTCCAGCATGGATGACTAATGTGCTTTGAAGGTGAAATGTGGGTAAACATTCATGACGCAAATGGGTTTATGAATGGTTTCTGTGTAACAGCAAACGTCATGATGTTTATGATGACTAACAGCTCCTTCAAGCTATCTTATCAAGCATGTTTCTTAAAAAGTTTTGTGATTCTTGAAAAATCACTTCAACAACAAAATACGATCATCTCTGAAACCTGTAAAATGTGAGTACTAATCCTGCAATCAAAACTTTGTGAGAGCGTCATAAAATGTGAAATGCAGGAATAAGTATCAATGCGAGCAAATTAGAAAGAAAAATAAAATGCAGTTGTACTTGTTTCCCGTGTTGGTTTCGTCGTTAATTGCTGTCAAAGTGACTTGAGAAAAACAAATGAGCGTTAAGCATAAAAGCATGTGTTGATTACTGTTTCCAGGAATTTATTGAAATGTCCATTTGCAATTTTTGTAATTTTAAATTTTTATTTTTATAATTTTTATTTTTTTAATCTTTTCATGGTTTTATAGTTTTTATTGTTTTTGTTTTACACACCAAAAGAAAATGCAGAAATTATGCTAAAGGAAATAATAGTTCTGTCTCGACTTCATCAAATATTCTTAAGTGCATAAGTAAAGGCTTACTTGCTGATACGTGTCACTAAAGTTCTAGAATTTCAAATATGCTTCTTAGGGCCTCTGTAAAATTTATTCAAGCAAACCGAAGTTGTGCCAGAGCATGATCCTCATCAATTTGCTGCATTAATTCCAAATGTTTTTATTGCATGATCACACATGTACATCATCAAACATATTGAATCTTGAGGGCATAGAACTCTCTGCAACAAATGACAACCTGAAAATAAACACAAACATCAATCCTGAATAGAGAAAATTGCTGCATGCAAAAACATATCGATTATAATTGCTGAGAGCATATATACATTATGAAAATTTTATTATCTCAGCCCTCCAAGTTGTTTTGTTTTGTTTTGTGAATTTTGTTTTTAATTTGAAACAACTATGTGATGTAAGAAAGATAGCTCTTGAAATGGAGACACCATGTTGTAATTAATCCAATATTCACAAAATTTTCATACTACTTGTGCTAAAGTATTTTTGGCAACATTAAATATCTTTATTGCAGAAACATGATATTGGTATGGATATAGCAAATTAAGGTCAAAATCTACGACAACACATTCTGCCGTGAATACAAGTTGTTTATGTTGCTCAAAAAACTACTTTTGTTAGCAGGAAACATATTCTATTGATAACTTAACCTTAGAAGGATCGGTGGTGACGTCTCTGCTGAAAATGTTGAGGTGCCAAAAATGTTGGGTGATCGACCTGCTTCTTTCCTTGGTTTGGCCTCGGTGTTGTTGAAAACTTTCTCTATATTCTTCTTACCAATGGGACCTACAGCAAGCAACACATAAAATGGGAGCCCATAAGAATGGTGAGATCTGGAAAAAATGAGCTTGAGGAATATAACTTCTACCATCCCTGTATCGTAACAGCTACCTCTCAGTTATTGTGATTGTTCTAAGTTTGGAAGAGAGGAAGTTTGTTGTGATCTGTTTCAACAAACTTGCTAATTTGGAAACCGACCGCAATAGTAAATCCGAGAATTACACGCTTAGAGAACCAGTTGTATATCTCAAACCGTAGCTTTGTTTGGGAAATTTTCAACATGTCAAGTAAATGAGGCTGTTGCGCACAAAACCCATGTCCCCGATTTTCGCGATTCTTCTCCATCTTCCCGCAAATTGGGACGCAAAACAATGTGATTGTTATCTCGTCTCTCCCTCTCAACATGCATTTGTCAACATTCCAAACTTTGGCGAATATTCTGATTGTCTATTGGCTTGGTAAGCATGGGAATTTAGCCAGCAATCGCAAAAAACCATTAGCCAGAGAGCCAAGTGATATAAAGAAACAGATTTGGATCTTGGGGTATTTCTTTTGCAAGTTTCAGCGTGGAAATTTATGCTCCAAAAATAAACCAGACTGAAAATACTCAGTTCAATTGTGACACAGTTGCAGCCACTATTTCAGCTCAATTCAAATGTGACAGTTTCAGCATGGAATAGTTACTGTATCAACATGTAAAAGTTTTTAGTTTCATTTTGATTGTCTATTGTTTTGCAAGTTTAAACCAACAATGAACCTAACCAGAACAGAGGTTGAATGGCTGAAGTAGTCAAACATAAAATTTTGTGCACACAAATGGGCGAGAAGCTTACATGCGTGACACTGTTTCAGATTGGAGTTGCAGCTATTATAATTTCAATGACTGTTTTAACTTAGAATGAATTTGCCACATAAATTTCCAGGCCAGTTTTATTTTACAAATTGAAAAAGTTTTAGCAAATGGAGATAAATGATTTGCAAATTAAGGATAAATCGATTAGGCATATTTGCAAACATTGATTTATTCTTTCTTGAAAACGTTAGAAAACATCCTACTTTCTGATCCAACGATCGCATGAAGCGCGGAGGAGAGCATACTTATTGAAAACTAAAAAATGAAAATAAAATCCTAGCTACACTATGCTAATTAAAATTCAGAAAACAGTTACGTATAGTTAAATATCCAATGTAGCCATTCACGTAACAATAATAAAAATATTTCAATGTTAATTTTGCAAAGAGAAGATGAGGATAAACAGAAATGTGTGAAATTAGTTGTGGAAATTCTGATTTAACAAAATAAAAATAAAAAAAAGACTGATCTAATCTAATACTTACTTGAAACCATTTTCCGATAAGGCTTTCATAGGCGCAATTTCCCTCACTTAGATCATGCTGCAACTCCTCGTTGTCCTCCTCAGCCTCCTGCTCACATAATTGTTCATCATCAAATGTGCAGGATTCTTCGTATGTTAATTGTTCATTTGTTTCTGCAACAGTAATTAGGCTCTCGGTTGCTTCCAGGATCTCCTCTTCGTGAGAAGAGGATATCCCTATTTTCACAAGGATCCAAGTGAGTTGTTCCAAGATTAAACTCATTGTTAAATCATTTTGAAGAAGGGATTCTTACAGCACCTAAATCTAAATGAAAAAAATAAAAATAAAAAACACTCCAGAAAAAACACTGTGTACAGAAAACAATTACTCTTAACAGTTGCAGAAATTGAAACACTCATTGCAGAAATTGAAATTCTAGTGTACGCTTGTAGAAAATAAAACTAAATTTCAATCCATCGTTCTTCTATAATGTCCCTTTTTCAAAATTTTATGAAAATGCCCAATTTTCCAATATTCTCCAATTTCGACCTTTGACTAGTTTTACTGTTTTGGCCTCCAAATTAACCCAAATGCTCCCAAATTTTCTGTAAGGGTGTATGAATGATATTTAGACTTGAATATTAAGTTCAGGGATGATTTATAACCCTCAAAATACTTCTACAAATTTGATTTGTATTCTGGTCAATGTATGGTATTTTAACTAGCAATTTATGCATCAAATCCCCCCTAGGTAAACAATGAAAATGGCCTCCCAAATGCTTCCAAACTCCCTCAAATTTCTGAACAGAGGTTTGGTATGTACTAAATATTTTAATAAGGCTCCCAATGTACCATTAATTGATTATTATGTCTGTTCCAAACCTATCCCATTCATATGAAAAATCCCCAATTCGACCCTTGGGGAAATGGCACTATTTCTTCTCTCAATGCAATTAAACTGAGTAAAAATACTTCGCAAACTCAAGTACAGTACATCAAACTTGTAAAATACATCCATTTAATTCTATTAATCACAAATGTATCATAGAATAATCCATTCATTTGAAATCATGAGCATTATAATGATATACATCAATGTAGTGGGGAAATGGACATTGTTTGCTCATTAATCAAAATTTTTGCATACAACCAGTGGGTATTTCGACATGAGAATTTCTAAATATTAATAACAGAGGATATGAAGCTATTACAAATAGAAATTCATAATGAGAAGCTCTCCCAAGAATCAAGAGATCTCACCAAAAACGCCCTCCCTCAAGGAGCATGAATATGCCTTGAAAACTGGAAATCGTTGAGAGATAGTGATGCACTAAAAAAATCCACAAGCTTCCCTGTAGCTAATACCTGCAAATAAAAATCCATTAAAACTGCATGAAATACCTGAGTGGCCTCTCCAAACACCAACTTGGATGGGAATCTTTCACCCTCAAAATTGGCTAAGGCAAGAAACTAGTCATCCACTAGCTCTCTCTTCACAAATGCAATTTTTCTAAAATCATCAAAATCCATTCTCATAATTGATTTCTTCATTTTATAACCAATATTAGCCTTCTAAGGGTTGAAATCCTCTCCATAGATTCAAGATATTTCCACTTAGGAAGTATTCCCCATTTGCCACTTGTCTCCTAGTTCCAGCCTTCCATCTTCTCCCAAATTCGAGTTTGAGTCTCTTTGGATTCTCCAACTCCCACGAGTGCCTTCCTTGAGCCTATTTTTGGGGATAACATGTCATAATGGTCATATGTCAGAGGTTAGGTCTGCAATTTGTCATAGTTGTCATAGATGCTCCATCATTGGTGTCAAAGGGGCTAGGGAATCTAGCCCAAGTCTCCATAAACTTCCAATTTGACTCTTTATCTTCCATGGAGGTTACCAATCCATCCCAATTCAACCTAAGATGCTCAACTCCATGTGTTATGACTTACCAACTCACCCAAGAGTGTTCTCCTTCTCATAAATTCGAATTGGCAAGAGAGAGATGCCATGTGTTCTTGAGAAATCAAGCTAGTGTGGGTCCCACATCCTCCATATGTCTTCAAAACCACTTGCCACCTAGAATTTCTCTTGAATTTATTTATTCAACCTATTTATTAAATAATGGACCCTTCTAATGTCTAAACATCATATATTAGCTTCCTTATTACAATTCCACATGTGCCTATCCAACCTAGGAAACTAGTAAGAATGATGGGATTGTCTTACTATGCAATTATTTGAATAGAGACATTACAGTCCTCCCCACCCAAGATTGCTTGCCCTTAAGCAATCTCAATTTACCATGCTGCAAACTTGTCCCTCCTCTATCAGGTGTCCTTCCATGAGTAATGTTTCCCAAAACCTTTCTATTCCAGTGCTTCATGTTGTGGAAAGAAACTATCTAATTCGGATAGGTGTGCTGCCCTCTCACAACCCTTAGTATTCCTTTTGAATCTTGGAATTTCATTTCCAGAATTTGATAATTTACTGTATGCTTTCCTATTAAATACAACCATTTTACTGCCAAAGCAACATTAGTATCAGCAACATCAACCAAATAAAAACTATCAACAAAAGTATAGTTACCTATGGTGACTTGCAGCTGTGGAATCCATGTTTTGCACTCCATTGTGTTGTGACCGGGAATGACAACTGTGAAGCCATTGAATGGTTCAATAGGTATCTTCCTTTTCTCCACCATGTCTGCATCAATGAATTTATGTGTGGCTCCTCCATCTATCAAATCTGAAGTTCTTTGTCCTAGTACCACACCCTTGCATCGGATTGTGTGATATCGAGGTATTGTTGAAAGTACTGCCATTCTCACTTTGGTGGGTGAGGGATGCTTCACCTCTTGTTTCCATTATTCTGTTGTAGTATATCCCTCTTCTTGGGCTGAATTATTTCCTTCCTCCATGCCCTCTTCATATCCCTCATCTCAAACTACTTCAATGAATTGGGCCTTTCCCTTAGCACATTTATGTCCTGGTGCCCACGGTTGGAAGCATGAGTAACACAATTTCTTCCTTCTGAGATCTTCCCTGCTTAGCTCCTCTTTCTTATCCCTTCCATATTCATCTTCTTGCCATGGCTTCTTATCAGGTGCATATCTTTTCCAAGGTTTCTTGTCAATTCTGAAGTCAAGCTTGGGAGGAAATCTCGTTCTAGGAAGCACATTTTGGAGATCCCTAGTCAAGCTCATTGCATCTTTTAATGTAGTTGGCTTGTGGGATTTGAACAAACCTTTTAAGGGTTCAACCAAACCTTCAGTGAACAAAAATACCAACCTTCCCATGGATACATCAACCACCTTGACTGATAATTTTTGAAATTCCAACATATATTCAATAGGGGTCCCAGTTTGTTTTAGTTGAGCTAGTTCTTTGAAAGGCAACTCTAGATCTTTTTGTTCAAATCTCTCTAGTAACCTGTAAACACAATATCCATATGTTTTAAGCTGATCATGACCTAAGGTTCTTAGGCCATGGAACCACCATTCATTAGCATCTCCTTCCAAATGCAAAATGGCCATTTTTAATGCATCATTTTCCAACATAGGATTCAGCTGAAAATACACATCCAATTTTTGCACCCAAGTGTTAGCAGAATTTTGAGAAGAACCATCAAAAGTAGGAAGTGACATTTTTCCAATAGCACTATTTAATTCTATGTTTTGTAATGGACTCCTATTTTATTCCCTCCTTTTCATTTTTTGTATAGCATCAATGTAGTCATTGAATGGTACACCTCTTTTACACTCTTCATTCAAATCATTCCAATCGTTTGCTAGTTTCTTATAATCCACCTCAATATTGGGATCTTCTTTGGGTGTGAGAAATTTAGGTGTAGTATTCCTTTGTGTGATTTGGAATTCATCAGGTCTTTTATGTGGTCCTGTGCTTGAAAAAATATGCTCACTCCCTTTTATATTTTCCCCTGAATGTGAATCAATGTTATCTCCTATCATCCCTTTGCCTGAAAGTTGGCTACCCAACAATTCAGAACTTTTCATCATTTGTCTACTCATCTCTAGCATACCCATGGTAATTCCATAAAAACATGGTTTTAAGGCTTCAATAAATTCCTCCTTATGTCTTAATTTTTCCTCCTCCTCTCTACCCATTGTTTTAGAAGAAAAAAAACTCGTTTTCTGCTACTATCTCTTCTTCAACTACTGATTCAAAGGGTGGTGGTTTATGTGTTTGGATTCTTATTAATACCATCAAGTGCCAAGACCATGCTCTTATACCACTTGTAATGTCCTTTTTTCAAAATTTTATGAAAATGCCCAATTTTCCAAATTTTCTCCAATTTCGACCTTTGACTAGTTTTACTGTGTTGGCCTCCAAACTAACCCAAATGCTCCCAAATATTCTGTAAGGGTGTATGAATGATATTTAGACTTGAATATTAAGTTCAGGGATGATTTATAACCCTCAAAATACTTCTGCAAATTTGATTTGTATTCCGGTCAATGTATGGTATTTTAACTAGCAATTTATGCATCAAATCCCCCTTGGGTGAACAATGAAAATGGCCTCCCAAATGCTTCCAAACTCCCTCTAATTTCTGAACATAGGCATGGGATATATTAAGGATGTTAATAAGGTTCCCAATGTACCATTAATTGATTATTATGTCTGTTCCAACCCTCTGCCATTCAGCTGCAAAAATCCCCAATTCGACCCTTGGGGAAATGGCACTATTTCTTCTCCCAATGCAATTAAACTGAGTAAAAATACTTCAAATTCTAAAGTTCAGTACATCAAACTTGTAAAATACATCCATGGAAGTCTCTTAATCACAAATTTATCATAGAATCATCCATTCATTCTAAATCATGAGCATTATAATGATATACATCAATGTAGTGGGGAAATGGACATTGTTTGCTCATTAATCAACATTTTTGCATACAACCAGTGGGTATTTCGACCTGATACTTTATGAATATTAATAAAAGAGGATATGAAGCTATTACAATCAGAAATACATAATTATAACCTCTCCCAAGAAGGACAAGAGCTCACCAAAAACGCCCTCCCTCAAGGAGCATGAATATGCCTTTAAAACTGGAAATGGTTGAGAGATGGTGCTACACTAAACAAACCCATGAGTTTCCCTGTATTCGATACCTGCAAATAAAAATCCATTAAAGCTCCATGAAAGACCTGAGTGGCCTCTCCAAACACCAAATTGGATGGGAATCGTTCACCGTCGAAATTGGCTAAGGCAAGAAACTAGTCATCCACTAGCTCTCTCTTCACAAATGCAATTTTTCTCAAATCATCAAAAGCCATTCTCATAATTGATTTCTTCATTTTATAACCAACATTAGCCTTCTAAGGGTAGAAATCCTCTCCATATCTTCAATAGATTTCCACTTAGGAAATATTCCCCATTTGCCACTTATCTCCTAGTTCCAACCTTCCATCTTCTCCCAAATTCGAGTTTGAGTCTCTTTGGCTTCTCCAACTCCCATGAGCACCTTCCTTGAGCCTATTTTTGGGGATGACATGTCATAATGGTCAGATGTCAGAGGTCAGGTCTGCAATTTTTCATAGTTTTCATAGATGCTCTATCATTGGTGTCATAGGGGCTAGGGAATCTAGCCCAAGTGTCCACAAACTTCCAATTTGACTCTTTAAATTTCATGGAGGTTACCAATTCATCCCAATTCAACCTAATATGCTCAATGCCATGTGTTATGACTTAGAAACTCACCCAAGAGTGTTCTCCTTCTCATAAATTCGAATTGGCAAGAGAGATGCCATGTGTTCTTGAGAAATCGAGCTAGTGTGGGTCCCACATCCTCCATATGTCTTCAAAACCACTTGCCACCTAGAATTTCTCTTGAATTTATTTATTCAACCTATTTATTAAATAATTGACCCTTCTAATGTCTAAAAATCATTTATTAGCTTCCTTGTTACAAATTCCCATGTGTCCATCCAACCTAGGAAACCAGTAGGAATGATGGGATTGTCTTACTATGCAATTATTTGAATGAGGACATTATAGCTTCCCCGATAACATCGCCAAAATGTTATGTGAAAATATTGTCGTTTAATTCCGTTGTAGTATTTTACCAACCATTAAATTTGTCAATCCAAGGTTTGTAGGCTTACGAAGCACATGCAAAATATATGCAGGACTGAAGTTGAATTAAGCTAATCTAACCCCCTTGCTAATTTCTAATTGTTAGGATATTCCTATACTCCATCCTAGTCCTACTAGCATTTTCATCCTTTGCATTTTCAGTCATGCATGCACTTTTAGGGTTTGCATGCATTATTTTGGGTTTGCATGCATCCCAGTCATCATTCCAGCACCTAGCCCTCAGTTAGCCAGCCCTCGAGAGCTTCTCTCAGATCATTTTTAGCCCTCCTAGTGCTTAGTGCACCCCTTCATGTAATTGCATGCATCTCATGCACCCTCTCTCACCTACCACTCAGTTGCACTTCAATTAATTGAGTTATCATCAGTTCTTTCCTTGATTTAAGGCTAGACTAACTCTCAACTGACTGTATCACTCCGATGGATCTCCAGTGAGGATAGACTACCCATTCTGACTCCAGTTAGCTCCTCATGCGCCCTCCACTAATCCTTGTTCATTCAGTTAGTGCCAGTTACACCTACCACACTCAGTTAGACTCAGTTTGACTGATGGTTGACAGTTACTTGATCATTGATGACTCCAATGATGATGAGATAGACTACTAGTTGTGCTCCGATGACACTCCAGTGATCTTTTCATCACTCCATGAAGGCTAATTCGAATTGCCACCTTAGGAATTCGAATCATCATGCATTGTACTATTTATTTGTCCATATTGTGATTAATTAATTAATGTGTGTGAAGCATTTTTGTTTCTATCAGAGTTCTACTATATTATTATTTTGTTGCTCATTATACTGCATTGACCAGTCTTCTTCTATTTTCTTGCTTAATCAATTACTTTCTTGTGAGGTATACATCATCTCTTAGATCTGCTGTGAGGATTTTCACACTAATTGTTAATTTAATCCCCCCTTAAGCTGAAATACACAACTGCTAATCTAATGCTGGAAGCTGAAACAGACGGTTGAAAGTAAATTGCATAAAAGAAAGACAACATATGAAGAGCAACGAGACAACACATGTGAGCTCACATTAACAATAAAGAAATCTTAATTTACATCACAAGAATCAATGACAAATCATGAAAGCATCAAAACTAAGATTATGAACAAAAGCTAAGAATCCCCTTCTCCATATTACAAAGTCAAAACTAACTTCTACAATCTGAGACTAATCTCCTCCTAATCTATTATTAATCTACTCCCAAAATGAAGAGAGAGCACTATCTTTTATACATGAATTTCTTTGAGAAGAAGATAACCATCTCATAATGACAAATCCACTATTCTCTCAACCACTCTCAACTACTTTCCTATTATTACAAAATATGATCCCTTCAAATCCTCCACATCTCTCTCACAAATTCTCCACATGTTTCTCATACATCCTAGATAAGATATGCCAACCAAATCTCCATGATCTTCTCCTTGGAATATTCTTTGAATAACTATCTTCTTGAAATGGTGGAGGAGATATTCGAGGATTCTTTCTTTGAATTGATCCTTCCATATTCCTACACATTACAAAGCTCATCCATACTTGAGATATTAGTGAAAAACATGTTATTTTCCAATATTTAGTTATAAATTCACTTATAATATTAAAATGAATAAAGTGGAAAATAATAAGATGAAACTAAAGTATATGTATGGAAATGGCATGATGAAAGGTTAATGGGATGATGAAATGTGAGGAATAACAGAAGGTAAGGTGGATGAAAATAGGACATTTCTGAGTCCCAACATTCTTCTCCCTCTTGAGTCACCTCCTCTACCTTGGTGATCCTGCTGGTTTAAGTTGTTGGATGCTCCTCTTTGGGATGCAAACCTTCCTCTTTCAGTTGTTTTCCCCCTTCCTTGGGATGAACCTATGCCCATATTGAAACTTTGCTTTCTCAATAACTTTTCTTCTACTATCAAGGAACATTGGTATGCCTCTTCCATGGTTCTTGGTGATATCATGATGATCTCATCCTGAATCTCCATCCTAATACCATTGACATATCTAGCATCCTTCTCTATTAATTCTTCCGCATAACCTACCCTTAGGTTCACTTTGTAGAACTCTTCCGTATATTCTCTTACAGTCAATAACATTTTCCTAAGGCTCTGAATTTGTCTGTACAACGTCAGCTGGTAATATTTGGGCAAGAATTTGTCCTCATCTTAGCCACCATCCTATCCCAGCTCTTTATCAACGGTTTGTTCTTTCACATCCTTTCAGCTTGTACGCTATCCCACCATAGGGACGCATGTCCTTTCAACCTTGTCACGGAAAACCTGACCTTATTGTTCTCTTAAACTTCATCATACTCAAAGTACTTGTGTAGCTTGTTGATCCAATCAATGAGGTGTTCAACAGCGAGATTTCCCTCATAGGTAGGAAACTCAGGTTTCGGTCTCGAAGTTGCTCCAAGAATTAACCGATAGTATCTTAGCTCAGGTGTCTCTTGCATGGGTGCTGCTTCTTCTCCTCGCTCCTCTTCTTCACGTTCACTCATATCCCCGGCTTTTGGGTCTCTTCATCTACCCATCTCCACAACTTCCATACCTGCTCGCATTTCTCTCATTTCCTCCATAACTTCGGCATTCGTTGCTGGTCTCCCTCTACGACGAGCTCTTTCTCTTCCCAAACGTATAGCCATGCCTCTCTTCTGCCGTGATGGGAAAAATCCGCTCTGATACCAAAATGGGTGCAGGCGGGAATGACCACAACCTATCCAACCTGCACCTTCCCAAGAAATGGGGTGATTCCTGAAATCGAACCACTAGACTTAGCTTAAAACTAGCTAAGTCCTTCTCAATGGCGGCCCCTCTCCAAACTGGGCTTTCCGCAACCTTCTGACAGTCAGAATTGAACTTCTGTATCTATCTTATGGAAACACCTTCTTTCTGAAACTTGGGTGGTCTTCTGCAATGATCCTTCCGCAATCTCCTTCCCACAATGGTCCTTCTGCAACATGTATTTCTGCAACTTTTCAAATTGCGAATTGCGGGTGCGCTGCTCGTGTTTTCTGGAAAGACTTCCGAAAAGACTCTTTCGCAACACAGTTTTTGCAACTCTCGCTGTTAAATCCCGCGCTTCTTTCTTCTGCGGAACATTATCTCAGTCATTTATCCTTTGCGGATCTGATCTCGATCGTTGATCTACGATCAATGTGGAACACTTCAACTCGGCTTGTGGAAATGCTAATTCCCGTGCACGTTCACTTTCTTGCAACTTTTCCCCGTTGTTGAACTCCTTTTCGGCTTTGATCTAAGCTGTTCAACATCTTATAACTAAATCGACTCTGTTACTCTACGATTTCTTGGTCGATTGATCAAGGAATCGATCAATCTAGCTCGACCCTATTACAGCTTAAAATGACACCTCTCCATCCATGACGACACTTGTATCGCTTGGTCGCATGACGACACTTCTTGAGATCAAGTTTATTCACACAACAGGACATTTGTGGATTGAGGGGTCATTTGGGACACTAAAAATGGTTGAAATTACCTCACTCTTGGCCCATTTGATATTTATGACCCTTAGGAACATTTTTCCAGACCAAACCATCTCTTGAAAATGAGCAGAAAAGCCTGTTTTTGGCCATTTTTTCACATGGACGCTGGTACACATGCATGATAGTAGCGTATATATTCTACTTTGATTCATTAAAGTAGCACCAACCTCCACATGTACGCTAGTTTGTCTACTGTAGAGTAGAGTACATTCCTGTACAAGTCAAAATCTTGAAATTTTGGGAAGTTAAGTTGGTTGGGGAACCTCCTACTCGGTTATAACTTCTTTTCCTATCCTTCACTGACTATATAAGGAGGGTAGAAGGGCCATGTGAGGGGACCAAGCCTATAACATAGTTATGCTGGAGGAGTGGAGACCCTTATACCCCTCTCTTGTGCCTCAGTTTTGATAAAACCTAGCACAGTTGATTAGAGGTTGGGATCCTTGGAGAATAGAAGCAGGAGACCTTGAATCTAGGGTTCGTGAAGTGCCAAGCTTGAAGGAAGGTATAATCTTATGTACTTGCTTCATTCATTAATAAATATCAGACGTTCTTATCTTTCCAAATATGACGTATTAATGTGTCTTAGATTTAATTACTATTTGATTATAGTCCGATGTCTTCTTCTATTATGAATAACAGTCTTATATATGTAGTCAAATGTATTTGAGAAAGGTATTAAATTGTTTTGCAGGTCTGGGCATTGCAACACTGGATAAGCATTGAAGAGCGAGGAATGCCAAGCGAGGATCAACCTTCTGAATAAGGTGCATACATCTCTAAACACTAATGTCTTCACTTATTTGTTGTACTTGCAGAATGCTTGTAAGTCTATCTTTATCACTGTAAGTTGGTAGTTTCTCCCCTGAACTATAGGTGCATTTTCCTCACAACAGAATGGCAACTCCGCTGGGGAAAGCCTAACTGCTTAGGGGTATCCAAGGTCATTTCTTCAGTCTTGTTTGATGGTATTTGTTCATTTTCTTGATTAGGATTAGTTAGTAGACTCTGTTTGACCCTCCTTGGCTCTTACAGACCCTTCCCAACCCTTGCAAACCCTTGTGGACCCAGTTGGGCGGTTTTAACCCCATTTTTTCAACTTTTCCCACCTGTACACTACTGTTGTGAAGCACAGTAGCACCCATACGCTAGTTTTCCTCTACACAGTAGCGCCCACCCCTGTTATGGGCACTGGTATACCTCATACATAGTAGCGCCCACAATCTAGGTTTGATTTTTTTGAGTTTTTGGGTTGTGGACCCAAATTTGGAGGGTTGTGACTGTATTTTTTGGGGTCCCTGATGACCCTAGGTCTATGTTAAACCACTGTAAGTGGTCTCCCATCCTTATACTGATCCTACATTCATGATTTGAAGCTCTTTTGATCATTTTGGGCTTGTTTGGAAAGTTTTGGGGCTTGTGGACCCAAGTTGGGGGGTTGTGGACCAGTTTGGTGTTTTGTACCCTAATTTGAGTGAAATTTCTCTTTTAGATTGGTTTCTTATCCTCCCTTATGCTTTTAGTTTTCTTTTGTAGCTCAAGTGTTTTGGTTGTTGTTCAAGACCTTGTTTGCATTGTTTATGTGCAAACCTGATTTTACCAAACCATACTTCTTTGTAGTTCATTTGCTTTGTTTGGGTCTAAAAGTAGTTTTCATACTCTTTTCCCAATGGTTGGCATGCTTACATCTTTAAGTATCTGAAAGTCATATTTGGTAGCTTTTACTATTTCAATAAAGAAAACTTGAAAGTTTCTTTGATTTGCTTTGATAGTAGGTCAGTTTCAGTTTTGTTTCTTACCTTTGAAAAGAGTAAATAATTTTGATTCATTTTCTGAATAGAGTACCTTGCAAGTGGCTTAAAAGATTTTAGAGTGCTTTGCATGAAAAATAACAATTTTTCTTTTGCATACCTATTTGTTTGAGTAGCTGCATTCTTAGGTTTTGAGTTTAATTTTGTACATTTAGACTTTATTTTTACCTTTTTTGCATTCAAAAGATTAAAAATTGCATTTGCATATGCATTCTAGATCATAATTTTAAGACTTGCATTGAAAAGAAAAGATTTGTTTGGTGGTAAATATTTCATTTTCAGTAATCTATCTCTATTATAACCACTCTCACACACCCACTACCTTTTTGAGTAAGCAAGTAACCTTTAAAATGAACTATAATAAAATGTAGTAGTAACATTTTCTTTTCTAGGTTACACTACACCAACTAGTCTTGGTTAGGATCTTGGGTTTAAAACACCTTAAACCACCCAAGATCACACATTACACAAAAATCGTAGTTCGACTATCGCAGGTAAACCCACTTCATTCAAAGCTTGCAGGGGATCTATGCAGTAGGTCTTGTGAGATCAGATTGTTGGGAATACACCTCCTACTTTCTGTTTCGAGCATATACCAGGATTGGATCACGTTTAGGGACTCTTTTGAGTTTCAAGCTCAGTTACCCTGCCCATGCCTTCTTATTCGACCAGAGACTGTTCCCCCAGGAGTTTTCGGTGTGGTGGTATCCTTAGTATCTGACCATAGGTTCATACACAGGTGACGACGGAGGGTTATATTTGTTGTACCTAGGACAGACGTGGGAGGAAATCCCTTATAGGTCTTTGGGAATGCGGTTGGGTGATTCCAGCGCTTGCACCCTTAGTCATTGTATTGTGGACCCCGGGTAACTGTTCTTCATCGTTCGTTGATCTGTTATGGGCCCTCATCATCCTAGACTCTTCTTCGGAAGGCATCTGTTTGCCTGGTTTGATTTATCTAGGACCTTTTTAGTGGTGTGCTCTTTGTGCTACTGGTCTTAGTTTGCCTTAGAGAACTTCTTGCTCCTTTGAGTAGGAAACTATGTCTAGCATTCCGACGAGTGCCAATCAAGGTACCCTTGTTCCAGGGGATCCTTGTGTTGTTCCATTCATTGGAAACATTGGTGCTCCCTTAATGGCTACTCTGAATCTTCCTGGATTCACTATTGGGCTGCCGGTTTGGTTGTTTTCCACTCTGACTGCCTTGCATGCTCTTGACGCTTCTTTTGTAAGCACCTCAAATCAAGAGCATCAGAACCCTATGCCTCCCTTGCCAGTAACATCTTCTCCTCCTCCTTCTACCGCATGTGGCGAAATTAGTAATACTAGTAACCAGCAGTCTAAAAGGAATAGACGGGGAAAGAATAGGAAGAAGATGTCAAAACAAGGGGGCGACAACCCAGCCTCTGTAAGTCATGATGGGGGAAATCACCCTACCTCTGCAAATCATGCAGGGGGCACCTACCCAGCCTCTAGAGGTCATGCTGGGAGAAAAAATTTAGTCACTGAAATTCTGTCTTCAACCACTGTCAGTCATGTTGAAGACACGTCATTGATCACTGCTAGTCATATTAATGACAAGTCACCAGTTCTTGTGAGTCATACTGGAGACACCAGACCAACCACTGCAAGTCATGCTGGGGGAGTTGACATTGTCAACAAACCAAACAAACAGAAGCTTAATTTCCCTTGTAAGTTTTGCGAGGGAGACCACCTTACTTACTTGTCACCTGTACTTCCAGAAGTGCAAAAAGTGTGGTCCTTAGTTCAAAAGTCTTCTGCTTCTGAGAAACCAGACACTGCAAGTCATGCTGGGGGCAAGCTGTTAGCCAATGCTAGTCATGTTGAGAGTACTGATGTTGTAAAGGAGTCTCAACCTATAGGACGGAAACCAAAGTTCCCTTGTAAACTTGTAAGGGAGATCGCCTTACTCACCGATGCCCTGCCATTCCAGAGGCACGAAGAGTGTGGTCCATGTCTGAAGGAACTTATGTTCCTAAGTTGTCTATAGATTCCCTACAGTCAAATAAACCTTTGGTTGATAAAGTGGTTGAACCAATGCAATCTTTGGTCAACCCCACTCTTCCTTTGGAGAGTGAAGTGATCGAATCGATGCAATCTTCGACCGATCCCATCAGTCCTGCCAAGATTGATGCACCCACTGCGGAAGTATTTTTCATTACCAGTTTGGATGTTTCTGAAAAAGGGGACACTTCATCTGTGCCATGTGAACCCCTACCAAGCCCTATGATTGTTTACTTCAATTGGAATAGTCTAGCCGAGCTTCGTCTTCCTTCTTCAACACCTTTCCAGATAAAGGTTGATATCGGGAACCACATGGTTGATCGATGCATTGTTGATGAAGGTGCTTCTGTTAGTATCTTATCCGCTTATGCTTGGAGAGATTTGGGTTTCCCTAATGTTATTCCAGCTGTAAATTGGCCATTGACCTTTGATAGAAGACCTAGTGAACTGATCGAATTCCTCCGTCAGGCACCTGTTACCTTGGGTGGAAAAACAGTCTTAGTTGATTTTATGGTTTTAAAGGACCTTATGGACTTTGATATGATCCTCGGGTGTGATTACGTTTATGCTATGCATGTTGTGGTGTCTACGCTATTTCGTGTGATGCATTTTCCTCATAACGAAAGCATCGTCACTATTGACCAGCTTGCATTCGTTGATCCTCCTTATTACCCAACTGTAGACTAGTATGATCCCTCGTCATTAGGAACTACTATGTCACATGGGACTTATCTGGCATATTGTTCCTTGATTTCAACTGCTATTGATAAGAAGTCTCTGAGTTCATGCTTACCTTCTCGGGATTCAGTCCCAGCTTTTGACCAAGTGACACCTCCATCTGAATGTTTAGATATGTGTTCTATTTGGGATGATATACTTCCTTCCAATGAAGTTTTCCTAGAGTCCATAGTACAGTCTGCCATTCATTTGGATGTTGATCCAGTCATAGTTATGTCCAGCCCTGTTTTGACCTTAAAGTATGATCTTCCTACTGTTGAGTCTTTGGACTCTCCTATAGATCCGCAAATCGATGTTCCTACTGAGTTTGATTCTTCTTCTAGAATTTTCAACTCCCGTGATGATGAATTTGTTTCTACAAATTTCATCATGTCCTTCAACTTTGATCTTCATCCTGAAGTCAATCTTGTTGATTGTAAGTCCTCGGGCTTGGGTACCATAGAGTCTTCAATTGAAAACTTTGCCTTGTTCATTCCTGTTGTTGATGATAGTGAAGTTGAAAGTATTTCTTCCACAGTGACTTGTATCGATTCTTTCCTTACATATGTTTTAGATATGATCCTGGTACTAATGTTTCTTGGAGACAGGATTCTTAGCTGGATTTATACTCGCTTACTGGTCCTTTTCGACACCTTGTGCGACCATGTCAGGTATATTCGAAACCTTGCATATAGGTTTAGGCTTCCCCGCTGTTATGTTGCATTTGAACCTTTTGCCATCCGAATTCGCCATAGGGTCGAACCTGCTGGATATTGGTGTGTTAGCCATCTCTTTATGCATTGTGCACCAGTCCGATAACAGAGCCTACCTAACATGGGTCACCCTAGTCAGCACCCTTATGCCATTCTGGTGCCCATGCTGAGTTTTTCTCATAGGCTTGGGAGCCTTTTTAGATTTACCATGACTTTGAGAAGAAGCCTCATATCTTTCTTCCTCATATATTTCTGGCCATCCCTGATAAGGCTCCCATATTCATGTTCAAGTTTCATATGCGTCTGTTATGATCCCACTTGCGCTAATGAACCTGATGCCATCTTCCACGCTTTTAGCTCATTATATAAGCCTCCATCTCTGATCTCATTTCCGCTAAGCCCTATATCATTTTGCCTTCGCAATTTGACACCTTTTACCTAAAGGAGACACACCCTGAGTGTCCTTATCTTGCTCATGTTCCTTGCATTAGGCATAGATTTGTTCCATGCACTTGGAGCTAGTTTCGCATGTCCCTGACACTCATCTCCTCCCAATCGAGCATTCTTCTACCTTTCCTTCGAGCTCGTTAAAAATAGTAAGGAGGCTACGAGCATTCTTCCACTTTTACTTCGAGCTTGTTAAAAACAGTAAGTAGATTTCGAGCATTCTTCCACCCTTACTTCGAGCTCGTTAAAAACAATAAGTGGGTTTCAAGAATTCTTCTACCTTTACTTCGAGCTCGTTAAAAACAGTAAGTAGGTTACGAGCATTCTTCCACCTTCACTTCGAGCTCGTTAAAAACAGTAAGTAGGCTATGAGCATTTCTTTCATCTTCACTTCGACCTCATTAAAAATAGTAAGGAAGTTATGATCATTTTTTTGTATCTCCTTTGACCTCGTTAAAAATAGTAAGGAGGTCATGAGTTTACTTTTTCGGACTCATTAAACCTTTACGGAAAAGATCCCTATGGAGTTCTTTTAAGCCCTTTTTAGACTCCTTAAATAGGAAAAGTTTTCCGAGCATAGTTTTCTTTTCGGGCTCGTTAAATTAACTGAATTGACATCCACTTAGGTATAGAATTACCCCTTTTCCAGGCCTTGGTGGATAATTTACGGAAAAGGTATACTCTAGGTATACTCTTGTATGCGCTAGAAGAGTTCTTCTTCCATTATTTTACACTTTTTCGAAAAAGGAGACTAACTTTACGAAAAAGGACCTTTGGAGTTGTCTTTAGGGTTTTCAGACTCTCGAAACGTGAAAACACCAAGCGAGCATTCACCTACTCGGGCTCGATGTGAAATCCATGTATAGAGGACTGTTTAATTTTTTCAACTCTATAAGCAAGAAAACACCGTCGAGCACAGACCAATCCGGGCTCAATATAAAATCCACAAATAGGTGTATGGAGTTTTCTTCTAGGTTTTTCAGACTCCTTAAATATGAAAATACCATCGAGCATGATTTAGTTCTTTGTCAAGCTCGTTAAAAAATGAAAAAGGAAAGGGAAGGGAAGAATGTTAAAATATCTTTCAATATGATGGCAGCAAGTCAACTACCTCCTTGAACAAAGCACCTGTTTTGAGTCTATCAAACAAGTTGGGTTCTATTGTTAGCCTTAGGATAAACCTGGTCTCAGAGTTCTTACTCCTCCGTTTGGTTAGTCTTCCAATCATATGGAGAATCTGTTAATGTCTCCTACATTGCAGATTTGCATCGTGGTCCCTTTGTGTTAAAAGATGCCTAAGTCACTCTTGTGTCATGCTCACTATTCAAGGATATAACCTGTGTCGACCATTCTGCAGTTGCCTTGACCTCACGCGTCGGCCATTCCTTGGTGTCAATATGTTTCATCATGTGTTCAATCCTACTCCAAATCAGCTCATACTTGTTGAGTGTCCCTCATGTTGAATTATGGAGGATGCCTTAAGGCCTCCCTTCCAACGGACTTCTTCCCATTGACATCAACTCATTGTGCTATGGGAATGAAGTTTAAAGTTTCAGTTAGTACCTTGGGGATTGCATTCATTAGTGGTAGTTTCCCTCGCTATTGGATAGATGGGAATACATCAATGTCTCCTATCTGATGGATTCTTCAAGTGTTAGATGGAAAGACCATTTATTCTCACTTGCTTGAATGTACTAGGTACCTTGGGTTCCATTTTCATTATTGGTGGACACCCTCGCATTTGTTAACAGTATACATCAATGACCAGTAATCAAACGATACCTCCCATGTTCGACATCAACTCATTTATTCGCATGGATAGGTTTGTACCTTGGGTTGTTTTTGGATGAAGACCTTGGGATCCTCGATAGCATCACCTTATTTATGTTATTTACCTAGTTGCGCAAGACTGAGCCACACTCTTTTTGGCTCTTGATGAGACATAGATCCAACGTGTTCTCTATGGATATGTTCTCTAGTTTTGACATAGATCCACCTTGTATTTATGTGGCTATGTTTACACTTATGTTCTTCATGGATCCACGCTTGTATTTTAATGTCCATGATATATGCATCAGTTTTTGAATCATTATTGTATCCTCTCAGAGGTCATGTTCCACTATTTGAACATGGACAGTTACCCCAAGGATAAGTTTTTCTGACATTGCCTTTGCTTTCAAGTACTTCATTTGAGCCTATGATTCTTGGTTTCTCCAGTTCCTCCATGATTCAACTCTTTGTTATTTATAATGTATTTCAGCCATCGTTTCCTACACTCCCTCTGACCTCATACATTAGGGGGCATCTATTATAGTTTAAAATGACACCTCTCCATCTGTGACAACACTTGTATCGCTTGGTTGCATGACGACACTTCTTGAGATCAAGTTTAGTCACACAATAGGACATTTGTGGATTGAGGGGTCATTTGGGACACTAAAACTGGTTGAAATTACCTCACTCTTGGCCCATTTGATGTTTATGACCCTTAGGAACATTTTTCCAAACCAAACTATCTCCTGAAAATGAGTAAAAAAGCTTGTTTTTGGCCATTTTTCACGTGGACGCTGGTACACAGGCATGATAGTAGTGTATATACCCTACTCTGCTTCATTAAAGTAGCACCCACCTCCACATGTACACTAGTTTGTTTACTATAGAGTAGAGTACATTCCTATACAAGTCAACATATCAAAATTTTGGGAAGTCAAGTTGGTTGGGGAACCTCCTACTCGACTATAACTTCTTTTCATATCCTTCACTGACTATATAATGAGAGTAAAAGGACCATGTGAGGGGACCAAGGCTATAACAAAGTTATGCTGGAGGAATGGAGACCCTTATCCCCCTCTCTTGTGCCTCAGTTTTGATAAACCCTAGCACAGTTGATTAGAGGTTGTAAAATTAGTCACAGCAGATCTAATGAAGAAGTAAATCAATCACAACAGATGAATATAGAAAATATGGTGTAAAACTGTGCAAAACATGCAGCAGTGCTCAATATCCGAGAAAGGGTGAATGAATTACAATAGAATACAATCTCTGTCAATGAGCAATTCGAATTGACTAAGTAGGCCATTCGATTCACTGAATGGAGTAGCTTGACTCCAACTAGGAGTCCTCATCATCAATCGGTGGTGGTCATCAATGCACAAGAACCAGTCATCCAGGTGTCAATCTGAGTCTAACTGAGTGTGTCATGTGTAACTGAAGTGTGTAGCACTGATTAAGGGAAGGAGGCTCAGTGGGGGGCACATGGGAGACTAACTGAAGTCAGAACAAGTCATCTAGTCAAACTGGAGGTCCAACGGAAGTGAAACAATCAGTCGGGAGTGAAACTAGCCTCAAATCAGGGAGAATCGGAGCTAACTGAATGTAACTGAAGTGGAACTGCAGTGGTAGGTGAACATGTGCGCCATTCTCTGGCAGTAGGTGAGAAGTGGGCGCCTTTCAGCCTAGGAGGGCTAAAACTCTGTAGTAAGTGGCTCCCGAGTGCTAGAATGAGGTGGCTAAGGTGCTGGAGGCATCAAACTGGTGACTGGGATGCATGCAAGTGCATGCAGGTGCATGCAAACCCTAGATTTTGCATGCAAACCCTAATTGCATGCAAGATCCTGAAAAAGATGATGTGGATATCCGAACACCCCCCCTCAAGCTAGACTATGATGTGCAAAAAATAATGTGGGGCCCTGGTAACTAAGACCAAAGGTCACCCCAATACAATAATCCAAAAAAATGCTGAAAATAAACTAAGTGAGGAAAGAGGGAAAACCCAGTGGGAAGAAAGCCCCCCCTCAAGCTAAAGCATAATAATGAATCAATCTATCTCCACCATGATGGAACTCACCCCCAAAAGTGAACGGAGGTAAGAGAACTTCTTCTCAGTGAAGCTCTTGGTGAAGATGTCTGCAATTTGCTCATTAGTAGGGCAATAATGCAGAATGATGGTGCGGTCATGCACCAACTGTCGAATGTAATGCATATGAATCTCAATGTGTTTGGTCCTCTGCCGCTGAACTGGATCTGTGGAGATCTTGATAGCACTTTGATTGTCACAAAATAAGACAGTCGAAGTAGTGCCACCAAAACCAAACTCGGAAAGAATACCCTGCAACCAAACTGCCTAAATGCAGGCATTGACTGCCCCTCAATACTCTGCCTCTGCTGAAGAAAGTGCAATGGCTACTTGCTTTTTGCTGGACCAGCAAATAGCACCATGACCAATCATGAAAACATAACCGGAAGTGGACTTCCGATCAATGCTATCACTTGCCCAATCTGAATCAGTAAAACCAATGAAATCTAGCTCAGAATCTGCAGCATAATGTATGCCAAACTGTCTCGTACCTTGCACATACTGCAAGATCCGCTTGGCTACTCGCCAATGAAGCTCATGTGGCTGTTGCATATATCTTGACATGGCACTCACGGCATATGAGATATTAGGCCGTGAGTGTGTCAAATAAAGTAGTGAACCAATCAACTGTCGATACATACTGCAATCTGCAAGCGGTGTAGAATCTCCCTCCTCAAGACTGATTCCTGAGAGGAATGGGAATGGGGCTTCCTTACATTCAGCCATATTAAACTTCAATAACAGGTCGGAAGCATATTTTTTCTGAGATATAGTGATCCCATCAAAATTTTGAGCTATCTCCAAGCCCAAAAAATGACTCAGCAAGCCCAAATCGCTCATGTCAAAAGCTAGATTTAAGGCAGATTTTAGCTTGTTTATTGAAGTAAGTGTGCTACCAGTAATGAGAAGATCATCAACATAAAGTACAATAACCAAAAAATTACCTTTAACTCGCTGAAGATACACATTCGGATCAGATTTGCATCTTTGGAAATTCTGAGAAAGAAGGAAGGAGTCCATCTTTGCGTACCAAGCTCTTGGGGCCTGTTTTAACCCGTACAAAGATTTCTTCAATCTACAAACCAATGATGGATCTGATGTATAACCCTCTAACTACTGCATATATACCTCTTCAGCAAGGTCTCCATGTAAGAATGCACTCTTTACATCCATGTGGTGCACTTCCCAGTGCTTGGATGCGGCAATAGCTAAAACAAGGCGGATGGAATCCATCTTTGCAACCGGTGCAAAGGTATCAGTGTAGTCCACTCCTTGGACTTGGGAAAAACCTTTTTCCACCAACCTTGCTTTATATTTGCTGATAGTGCCATCAGCAGCAACTTTAGTACGGTAGACCCATTTACACTTCACTAATTTTCTTCTGGGTGGAAGAGAAACTAGCTCCCATGTGTTGTTCTTTTGAAGAGAACTGTACTCTTCGTCCATGGCACTTTTCCATCTCGGATCTCGGTGAGCAGAATAGTATGATGTAGGATCTGAACCAGCCATCAAATAACAAATCTCAGGAAGAAATGGATCAGCAATAGAAAGAGCCATACCTGCTCTTTGAAAGTCTCCTCTTGTTCGTCTCGGATCAGCAGGATTTCCAAGATTCGAACCAGCAGATTGTAGAGTGTTTTGGGCCCACCTTGGTAACTGAGGAGGATCATAATGGTCGGATTCCGAACCTGATATGTCATGATCATCATATGCTGCTGAAATATCAGAAATATCAGAACTCATACCTTCATTATCGCTGCACGGATCTTCTTCTGGTGAAGGCGGTGAATCGGCAGTCTTTTCCTCGACTAGTTGCAATTCTTGAAGCGGTTCTTCAAATTGCACACTGCGCTCTATGAATATCTTTTTAGATCTGATATCCATGACTTTATATGCTTTTGATTCTTCCCCATATCCTATCAGTATGCACTCGGTACTTTGTGGATCCAAAGCTCGTCTCTTCTCAGAAGGAATTCTAGCCCATGCAGTAGAGCCAAAAACTCTCAAATTTGACACATCCGGTTTGTGACCAAAGAATGCTTCGAAAGGAGTCATACCTTTCACGGATGAATGTGGAACTCAGTTCTATATGTATGCAGCAACATTGATTGATTCAGCCCAAATATTTGAAGCCAAACCTTTTGATTCAATCATGCATGTAGCCATCTCTTTCAGTGACCGTTTTTTCCTTTCCGCTACACCGTTCTGCTGGGGTGTGTAGGGAACTGTATGTTGGATCTGAATTCCGCTTTGGGCACAAATTTGCAGCAACTCGGATTTAATATATTCTCCACCATTATCAGATCTAAGATCTTTGATCTTGCTCTCAGTGGCGGTCTCAACAGAAGCCTTAAAATCCTTGAATTTTCCAAGCACTTCTGACTTGTTTTTGAGAAAGAATACCCATGTAAAGCGGGAAAAATCATTAATAAATGTCAAAACATACCTTGAACCATTTAATGACATATGGAGCAATGGACCACTGATATCAGAATGGATCAACCCCAAAATAGTAGAGGCTCTGCTAGCTTTGCCGCGGTCGAATCTGTGCTCGGGGTGCTTCCCAATGATGCAACCGGTGCATATTCCCTTCGAGGAACTGAGTTGTGGAAGGCCATCTACCATGGATTTGTTTGATAGCAGCAGAAAATACTTATAATTAAGATGTCCAAATATTTCATGCCAAATCCTACTAACCTCATTACCATGTGTGCGAAGAGCAGTGGGCTTTGCAAGCGGAATAAAGTGTGAAAACTCGTAGCATTTTGCAGTGTGATTTGCCTTTCCGACTGCAACTAGTCTTCCACTTTTGATATCAGAAATTTCAACTGCATTAGGGCTGAATGTAACTTGCTTTGGTTCACCAGTGTGTGTCATTTGATACACAGAAAGGAGATTTGAAGCCAAGGAAGGCACATAGAGAACATTCTGAAAGCTTCCATGTTCTACATGAATCGTACCTTTGCCCTTTGAAGAAATTTTTGAGTCATCTCCCAAATGGATGGGGATGGAGCTGTTTGGATCGAATGAGGAAAAAGAATCAATATTTGTAGCCATATGATTTGATGCACCCGAATCTATCAAGAGAGTAGTGGGCTTCGAAACCGTTTCCATGAGTGCTTGTCCTCTTTCATGATCATCATTCCTATCCTTCTTCCTTGCACCGTCAGGAAGGGTTATGTTGTTCTTTTCCAAAAGGAGGGCCATTTGATCTATAGTCTTCTTCATACATGAACTTTCGGGATGAAAGCCACGGTTACAATAAGTACATTTAGATTTTTGGTTACATTCTTTGCCCTTTTGCTTGAACTTCGAACTGGATGGTGCATCCGTTTGTTTTCCTTTCTCTCTTTGCTTGTGAGGCTCGAATTTGGGCTTCTCCTTCTTTTTCTTTCCTTTACCATTCAGGATCTTGGGTCCTTGAACATATAGGGCTGAATCTTTGGAGCTTATGGACCCCATTTGAACCAACTTGTCATGCTCTTTTGTGACGAACTCAATGAAGGCATTCAAGGTAGGCATGTTCCAATTCGGGGTAGTTAGCCAACCGGAATTGAAAGTAGAGACAAATACCGAATAATCTTTACCAAGCTTGCTGAGAATGGAGAGGATCAATTGTTTATCCTCTTTGATAACTCCACTGTTCTTCAACTGCATGTTCAAGTTCTTGAATTTTGTGAAGAATTCATTAATGGTCTCGAAATTCTCAGGACTAAGGCCAATCAAATCATTCTCTAATTAAAAAGCCCTAAGCTCGTCCTGCTTACCAAATAGTGTTTCAAGTTGCTCCCATATAGCTTTTGGAGTCTTCAATCTGCTGAGATGGAAGTGAATATCTTTGGAGATGGAGAGACAAAGAAGACCATAAGCTTCATCAAGCTTGTTGTAGTGTTTGGTTCGATCTGACACATTGTTTGGCTCCAATTCAAGACCAAGAGTGACTCGGTAGTAACCTTTTGAACGTAATATGATCTCCATATCATCTTTCCAATCAAAATGATTGAATGGGGTGAGGATAGGCTTTGAAGAAGAGTATTCCATTGCTAGGAGCGAGTCAAACTGATGTAGATGAGCTTGCATGCAGAGTGTAGCAAATGCAAAAGAGGAGTTTGCATGCACAGTGTAGCGAATGCAAAAGAGGAGTTTGATAACCTGCAAATCACAATCAAACCAAGAACAATAAGGTCGAACAATCCACCCTTTTAGAGTTGCATCACACCTGGGATTGGAGATCAAACAATGTTGAATGGGTCCAATGTATCAGATCCAGGAATTATGTGGAAACTCAAGCTTCTGGAGTGGTATTCGATGTATTTTCAAGCTTTGCATGCACAGAAGCGAATGCCCTTGAGATATCTCATGCCAAAACTTTTTGCAATTTTTGAGCAATTCAGTCAAATCTTCTTGTAGAAACACCTGTAGAAAATGTTGGGTATGTTATATCTCTTCACATGGTCGCTGCGTGTACAACACGATCCCTACGGCACCTTCGATTCGCCTGCGCCGGGCGCGTCCGGAGGGGGGGGTTTAGAGGGGGGGGTAGCCCGACAGGGCCCACCCCCTTCGTTTCGGACCGTTAGGTTCCGAAACGACACGGAGGGGGCCGTTAGGCCCCCGGAGTCCGCGCGGAGCGCAAAATTTTTTTTGGGTTGCTTTTTGCTTTTTCGCGTTTTTCGACCCATTGTAGTCTAATCTAATTCCGGTAAAAGGAATTAGGGTTGTAACCTAATTTGGGTAAACGAATTAGGGTTTTAGATGCTGCAGAATACCATTTATTGTATTGTACATGTAAAAATAAACATATAATAAAAAAGGAGCTATGCGGCTCTAAGTTTTGCTGGTTTTTCCCGGTTAAGGGTTTCCAGGTGAAAATCTCTGTGTAATGTGTGTGCCATTGTGTATTGTCTGTAAATGCTTAAGAATCGATATATGTTTGTACTTCACTGTTAAGGTTTAAAACTTACATTTGGTATCAGAGCATTTTTGGGTTCAGAGGGACGCCTTTGTTTCCAAGGGTTTGGCTCGATCTTGGATTTGTGATAAACCTGGTTTCAGTGGGAGCTTTGCAGCGGTGATTTATTTCTTTAAAGAATGGCAAGCAGTTCTAGATTCGAGATTGAGAAATTTAATGGTCAGAGCTTTGAGCTATGGAAGCTCAAGATGGAAGATCTTCTGGTAGATAGAGAACAGTGGATCGCAGTAGATCCAGGTACCATGCCCTCTGGTATGGTAAAAGAAGAATGGGAAAAGCTGGAAAGAAAAGCAAGGAGCACCATTCGTCTTTGCCTCGCAGATTCGGTATTGGTGAACGTATCTGGAGAAGACAGTGCAAAGAAGCTATGGGACAAACTGGGAAATCTGTATCAGTCAAAGTCCCTGGTAAATAAGTTATTTCTGCGAAAGAAATTGTACCTTCTGAGGATGACTGATGGAGACTCTGTATCAGAGCATCTAAACGCCTTCAATACTCTGGTAAGTCAGTTGACATCTGTTGGTATTGCACTTGATGATGATGAAAAGTGTATTAGTCTGTTGTGCTCTTTGCCAGATTCATGGGATAATCTGGTCATAGCTATTGGGAGTAATGCAACCACGCTAAACTTCGAGAATGTGGTTGCATCCCTACTATCGGAGGAAATGAGGCGGAGATCCATAGACAGTTCAGCCAAGGATGCCTTATTTGTAAGAGGTCGCCCTGGAGACAGATCAAAAAATAAGTCTTCAGGTGGTAGATCTAAATCTAGAGGGAGATCTAAATCTCCAGGACCTTCTGTAAGAAAATGCTGGAAGTGCGGAAAAGCTGGGCATTACAAGAAGGATTGTAAATCGAAAATTACTGATAAAAGTAGAGGACCTAATGACGCTCCATCCGCAGATGGGAAAGAATCTACAGAGGAAGGAGGAGATGTGTATCTGGCATCTTCAAGTACACATGCAGAGCATGATTCGTGGTTGATTGACTCAGGTGCGTCTTATCATATGACTCCTCACAGGGAGTGGTTTTCTGAATACGAAAAGTATGATGGAGGAGATGTATTTCTGGGAGACAACTCGGTAGCGAAAATCATAGGTCGAGGAAAGGTCAAGCTACTGCTCAAAGATGGAAGGGTTAAAACTCTTCCCGGGGTTCTGCACATTCCAAAGTTGGCTAGAAACCTTATATCTGTAAGTAAAATGGATGATGCAGGTGTGAAAACTCTATTTGAAAAGAACACATGCAAGATGGTTCGAGAGTCATTGGTGCTGATGAGGGGAGTTCGGATTGGAACTCTATACAAGTTGTTGGGAAGCACCTTCAAAAATGGATGTAACAGCACTATTGTTTCTGAGGGTAAAAATGAAGGAGACGGAGTCCTTACTGTCTCTAGTGAGAAGACATCGCTATGGCATCGAAGGCTGGGACATATTGGAGAAAAGGGTCTTCGACTATTACAAGGTAAAAGTATGGCTGAAGGCATGTCTGATTTCACATTAGATTTTGATTTCTGTGAACATTGCTTATATGGTAAACAGAATCGAGTAAGATTCTCATCTGGTGTTGTAAGAGCTAAAGGAATCTTAGAGTTAATACACAGTGATGTTTTTGGACCTGTGCCTGTTCCATCACTTGGTAAATCTGTGTATTATGTTTCATTTATAGATGATTTCTCAAGGAAAACTTGGATTTATTTCCTGCGTAAGAAATCTGAGGTTTTTAATAGATTCAAAGAATTTAAGGCTCTTGTAGAGAATCAAACTGAGAAGAAAATAAAAGTACTCAGAACAGATAATGGTGGAGAATTCTGTGAAAGTGAATTTGAGGAGTTCTGTAAAACGTGTGGAATAGCAAGGCAAAAGACTACTCCATACACACATCAACAGAATGGGGTTGCAGAAAGGATGAACAGGACATTGATGGAAAAGGCAAGGAGTATGCTCAGTGGTGCAGGGCTAGCACAACAATTCTGGGCAGAAGCTGTTGACACTGCGTGTTACCTAGTGAATAGGACACCCACATCAGCATTGGTTGACAAGACACCTCATGAGGTTTGGACTGGTAAGAAACCCTCTCTCTCTCATCTCAGAGTGTTTGGGTGTGATGCTTTTGTACATGTTCCAAAGGAGAAAAGGAGCAAGTTGGATAATAAAGCAGAAAAATGTATCTTCATTGGTTACAAGGATGGAGTGAAAGGTTACAAGCTGTGGAACCCAGTAAAAAGGCAAACAGTTTACAGTCGAGATGTGATCTTCAGAGAAGTTGAAAGCACTTCCAAGATTGAGGATGTACCAAAGGAAAAGGATTCAGAGAAGCTACACTTTGATATCAAGGATGAAAGAGGTGACTCTTTTGAGGAACCAGATTCGTCTGAATCAGATGAGGAGGCAGAATCGTCTGAATCAGATGAAGAGGCGGATCCACAGACTCCGGTATTGAGGAGATCTGACCGAGAAAGAAGGCAAGTTGAAAGGTATAGTCCCCCTGATTTTCGTTCTAATTTTGTGTTATCTATTACTGATGATGATCCTAGAACTGCTAAAGAGGCAATGGATTCAGAAGATAGTAAACTATGGAAGAAGGCCATGATAGAAGAAATGGATGCCTTGGACAAAAATGAGGCATGGGATCTGGTTGAGTTGCCAGAAGGAAGAAAGCCTATTGGAAGCAAATGGGTATTCAAGAAGAAGTTAAATGCAGCAGGTAAAGTGGAGAAGTACAAGGCTCGACTAGTTGCGAAAGGTTACTCCCAAATTGAGGGCATCGATTTTGGTGAGATTTTTTCACCTGTTGCAAAATTGACTTCTATTAGATTTCTTTTATCTATTTCTGCTGCTTTTGATCTTGAAGTAGAACAGATGGATGTAAAGACGGCTTTCCTACATGGAAATCTTAATGAAGAGATCTATATGAAGCAACCAGAACGGTTTGTGGTGAAAGGAAGAAAGGAGCTTGTCTGTAAGCTGAAAAAGTCTCTCTACGGTTTGAAACAATCTCCCAGAATGTGGTATCAAAAATTTGATACTTATATACTGGGACTTGGTTTCTCAAGAAGCAAAGCTGATCACTGTGTTTATTTTAAGCCAATAGGTGATCATTTTATTTATGTAATATTGTATGTTGATGATATGTTGCTAATTGGAAACAACAAAGAAATCATCAAGGATGTCAAGAATCAGCTGTCATCTGAATTTGACATGAAAGATCTTGGTGCTGCAAATTTCATTTTGGGCATGGAAATAAAAAGAGATCGTGAAAACAGGAAACTATGGTTAAATCAGAGGAAATATGTTGAAACGATATTGAAGAGATTTAATATGCAGGAAAGCAAACCAATGAAGGTGCCCATTCCTATAGGTGTAAGGTTATCTGCAGAACAGTGTCCCACTACACAAGAAGAGGTAGAGGACATGTCTCATGTTCCATATGCTAGTGCAGTTGGCAGTCTGATGTATGCCATGGTCTGTACTAGACCAGATATAGCCCATGCAGTGGGAGTTTTGAGTAGATACATGTCAAAACCAGGAAAGGAACATTGGACTGCAGTAAAAAGGGTCTTCAGGTATTTGCGTGGCACTACAGATTCTGCAATCTGCTACCAAGGAAGACCCGGTCTAAACAGAGAGATAGATATACAAGGATTTGCTGATGCTGACTGGGCTGGAGATCTTGATCACAGAAGATCTACAAGTGGCTACGTTTTTAATCTATTTGGAGGAGCAATCAGTTGGATGAGTAGAAGACAAGCTGTAGTTGCACTCTCAACTACAGAAGCTGAATACATGGCAGCTACCCATGCAAGTAAGGAAGCTGTATGGTTGCAAAGATTGTGTTCAGGTATTGGTTTTGTTCAGAATGCAGTAAAAATTGGTTGTGATAGCTCAAGTGCAATATTTCTGGCAAAGAACCCTGCTTATCACTCTAGGACAAAGCACATTGATGTGCAGTACCATTTCGTCAGAGACATGGTTGAACAGAACAAAGTGTTGCTGGAAAAGGTTGACACTTTGGTAAATGTTGCAGACTCTTTGACAAAGTCTGTGAGTACTCAGAAGTTCTCTTGGTGCAAAGAGAACATGGGCATTGTTGCCCTGAATTGTTGAAGTCATAAATTTCTCCTGTATGTGAAGAGAACAACAAGTGGGAGAATGTTGGGTATGTTATATCTCTTCACATGGTCGCTGCGTGTACAACACGATCCCTACGGCACCTTCGATTCGCCTGCGCCGGGCGCGTCCGGAGGGGGGGGGTTTAGAGGGGGGGGTAGCCCGACAGGGCCCACCCCCTTCGTTTCGGACCGTTAGGTTCCGAAACGACACGGAGGGGGCCGTTAGGCCCCCGGAGTCCGCGCGGAGCGCAAAATTTTTTTTGGGTTGCTTTTTGCTTTTTCGCGTTTTTCGACCCATTGTAGTCTAATCTAATTCCGGTAAAAGGAATTAGGGTTGTAACCTAATTCGGGTAAACGAATTAGGGTTTTAGATGCTGCAGAATACCATTTATTGTATTGTACATGTAAAAATAAACATATAATAAAAAAGGAGCTATGCGGCTCTAAGTTTTGCTGGTTTTTCCCGGTTAAGGGTTTCCAGGTGAAAATCTCTGTGTAATGTGTGTGCCATTGTGTATTGTCTGTAAATGCTTAAGAATCGATATATGTTTGTACTTCACTGTTAAGGTTTAAAACTTACAGAAAAGAGATCTTGTCCCTGCAATGGCTCTAATACCATGTAAAATTAGTCACAGCAGATCTAATGAACAAGTAAATCAATCACAATAGATGAATATAGAAAATATGGTGTAAAACTATGCAAAACATGCAGCAGTGCTCAATATCCCAGAAAGGGTGAATGAATTACAATAGAATACAATCTCTGTCAATGAGCAATTCGAATTGACTAAGTAGGCCATTCGAATCACTGAATGGAGTAGCTTGACTCCAACTAGGAGTCCTCATCATCAATCGGTGGTGGTCATCAATGCACAAGTACCAGTCATCCAGGTGTCAATCTGAGTGTAACTGAGTGTGTCATGTGTAACTGAAGTGTGTAGCACTAATTAAGGGAAGGAGGCTCAGTGTGTCATGTGTAAGTTCACCATTAATGTCAATGATTCCCAAGGTATCATAGTACATATCATCGAGCGTGAATAAATGAGTTGACATCGAACGCAAGATGAAATATTTCAATCAAGAGTCAATGATGTAAACTCATGATGAAAGCACGGTGACCTGCCATTGAGGCATGCAGGACCAAGGTACTTGACTAGTTTCTAGATTCAATCCTTGGATGATGAGTTGAAGTCGACAAGGATGAATCCATCGAAGGAGGTCCATAATGAATCCCCCATCAATCGACATGAAACACGACAAAAAATGTGTAGAGTGGATCGGATGGTACAATAACATGTGAGACTGACTCATAGTAACAACGGCATGACAACGTGTGTACTGACTGAAAATGATGAGTGATGAATGTGTTCTTGAACATGGGCATGGCATGACTTGGCAGTATTGACATGAGAATGACGCAAACTTCTAATGTAACTGATAGTGGAAGCACTCTCCGAATGACTCAGAGGAGTAACAAGGTTCGGAAAGTAAGCGGGGACTCATAGACAAACAGATGATCCAAGTATCAGTATGCAAATGCAGACGATTGCCATGTTCAATAACGACTGTATACTGCCACTAAGGTATGTAACATAAACACTTTCCTTTTTCCCAATCATGAATGATGAGTGCCTCATGTGTTTTTTACGAGCTTGATGAGGGTAACCAGATGCTCGGTATAGCTTATCTCATAGATGAGTCCAATCCCAAATATTTTCTGAACCTGGGATAGGAGGGGTTCATCCCATGATGGGCCCTTCAATGTGAAAATTTAACGAGTCCAAAGAAGGAAAACTCAGCCGTCATTTCATATTTAGAGAGTTTGAAAAGAACTAAAAAAGACTCCAACGGTCCTTTTTCGTAAAGTTAGCCTCATCACCCGAAAAAGGGTAAAACAACGCGAGAGAGGACTCTTCCAGCCATGGTTGGTTGGAGTATTCCTTTTTCCTAATTAGTGCTTCCTGGTCCGAAAAAGGGGTAAAATATCACCAGAAAGACAATCATTCAAATGCTTTTACAAGCGTGAAAGCATCAAGTTCGCTTGGCAATCTTTTCCTATTTAGGGAGTCTGAAAAGAGCTTAAAAGGACTTCATGAACAACTTTGTCATGGTTGATGACCGAGTACGACAAAGGAAAAAGTAAACTCGGCACAGTTCCTTTTCCATAAATAGTCTAGCGAGGCCGGATAAAGTGATAAACCTATACTCATTAGACACACCTTTTTAACTCGAAATTTTAACGAGCACAAGAATGGTATCAAAGCACTCAAAATATTTTTCATGTTTGAACCAGAGCATGAAAAAGTAAAAACTAAGATCGAACCACTTTTCATGTTTTAACCAGAGCACAAAAAAGTAGAAAGTAAGCTCAAACCACTTTTCATGTTTCAACCAAAGCACGAAAAAAGTGAAAAGTAAGCTCAAATGCCATCTTACTGTTTTTAACGAGCTCGAAGATAGGTTGGAAGAATGCTCATGATGTCTGCTTCCATTTTTAAAGAGCTTGTAAGAGAAAATGAACTATGCTCGGGATAATTTTCATGGTTTAATGAGCTTGAAACCTAAAAAGGAAAGTATGCTCGAAAATGTTCCCAATGGTGAACTTCTTCCCGTCATGAAATCCAAAGGTTGGTACATGCCCCCAGCATGATTGCTAGAAGTAAGTGACTTAGCTCCAACGTGGTGTGGAGAGGCGATCGAGTTGACTTCAACGTAACTTCTAGAGGTTGAAGACAATCGAGTTGACATCAACGTAACTTTCAGAGGTTGAAGACATGCCCCCAAGCTTCATTTCATTCGCCTAAGGCATAGGCGGGTGAAAAGAAGGTTCAGGTACTAAGTCTACGAGGAGACTCGACTCAAAGGGAAAGGATATGTTTCATTTTTTAACGAGCTTGACACAGGAATAGAACTCTGCTTAAAAGACTTGTTTCATTTTTTAAAGAGCTTGACACAGAAAGGGAACTATGCTCATAATTTAAGGCCCATTGATGGGTTCCTTCCCAACATGATGCCCAGAGGTTGGTAAATGCCCCTAGCATGATTGCTAGTGGCCCAACATGATGCCCAGAGGTTGGTAAATTCCCCCAGCATGATTGCTAGCGGCTTAACATGGTAGTGTTCCCTCAACATGATTATTGATGGTGCGACATGTGACATGCCCCCCAAGATTCATTTCGTCTGAAAATGATGCTTGCTAACCCAACTACCAACCTGGTTACTAATATGAAAATGGTCACCAAGGGGGGGGAAACGAGAATCAAATGAAATGAAGGTTCAAATTCTAACTCTAGCGAGAGACTTGAATCGATGGGAAGGAGATCTATTTCACTTTTACACAAGCTTGAAATAGACAATAACTATGCTTGAGGGGGGGCATCTTATTTTTTAACGAGCTTGAAATGGAATAAAAATATGCTCGAAGGGATGGTTTCATTTTTATGCAAGCTTGAAACCAAAGGTAAACTATGCTTAGAGGGGTATATTTCATTTTTTAATGAGCTTGAAATAGAATAAAACTATTCTCAATGGATTGGTTTCATTTTTATGCAAACTTGAAACCAAAGGGAAACTATGCTAGGATGGTTGGTTTCATTTTTTAATGAGCTTGAAACATAACATAAACCGTGCTCATGCCCCCCATCCTCAGGGGGAAGAAACCACTAAAACATGTGGAACATTCAGGGAAGTATGATGACTAGGAGTCATATGATGAGTGGGTGTCACTAAGGAACGATGATCAATCGTCATAATATTCCCATGATGAGGAAAATACATCACTCGAAAGAGCATGGACACTACAGATTTCATAGCATAGACAAAATCACGTCCAAGGAGCATACTGAAATCTAAAGGACCTTGGACAACCATGACATCAACATAAACAATTTTACCTCTCAACGTGATAGATAGCTGTGGGAAAATCCCTAAAGGTCCGGTAGGCCTTCTATTAAAAGCCAAAATCTTGTCAGTTACTAGCACAAGCTGAGGAGAACCTATAGCTTGCCATGTGGTTGATGATAAAATACTAACAGAAGCTCCCTCATCAACTATCGTACGAAAGATTTCCTTATCGAAAACTCCTACAAATATTTTAAAAGGAATACTCGAAGGAAGAAGAGATTCTATTAGACCATTCCAATCAAAGGAAATGACCTCAGTACTTGGGTGGGGTCTTGTAGGAATGGACAGGGTCTCCCCTTTCCTAGGACATTCTGAACTGACTAGGAAAACATTAGCGGTTTCCAATTCACTCTCACTTGGAAGATAAGAATGAGACGAAGATTGTGTCATGGTGACTGCTTCAATCTGGACTTTCTCCAATGAAATAGCGGGATCGAGTGGAGATGATAGCGACTCGATCACTTCACTCTCGTAAGGAAGAGTGGGATCGATTACAGATGAAACTGAATCGATCACTTGGTCAACCAGTAAGGGGTCGAGGGACAACTTACTATCACTTGTTGGAAGCACCGATTGAGAACTAGTACTATCTTCCAACCATTGTGAAGCTTCATCCATGCTTGGACAAAGGTAAGTACGATGCAAGCCCTTGCATATCCAGCAAGGCTCTACAGCTCTACCCTTCCGACCCATCACCGATGGGTCACTGGTCGAGGGAGTATCATCAACATGATGGTCAGAGGTTGATGATACAAGCGATTTGGGTTTTTTAGACCACACTTCTAACACACGGGAAAGACCGGGACAATTCTTGAGAAGGTGATCACCCTTGCAAAGTTTGCAAGGGAACTTTGGCTTATGAGGTGTTCTCATAGAATGAGTGTCATCAGAGGTAGATGATTGACGCTTGGTCTCTTTCTTATCTTTCTTCTTCTTAATATTCCCTTTCTTCTTCTTCACACCCGCCTTCTTACTAACATCAGAGTTTTCAGTAGGAGAAGAGGAAGAGATGGAAGTCAATTCAACTTTCGACGGAGAAGGAGAAGGGTCATCATGAGATTGATGCTCATGTGGTGAAGGACCTAGGTCCAACAAGATTGGTGCACTTGGCGTAACTAGATTGGAGAATAACCATATTGGTAATCCTATTGTCAATCGAGGAAGACTCAACGTAGCCATAAAGGGAGGACCAATAGTTCCACAAGGGGGAATAACAAATGGCATACCTTGGAAAGGTGCCTCCTGGTTGGTAGTCTCGAAAGAGTCTCCCATATCTAGACTTCCTAAGAGTCTCTAAAGTACCACACAAGTCAAGCACTACTCAAGTCTAAAAGCAACAAGCAAACTGTGTGAATAGGAGTGGATTCAAAGTCTGGAACCTCACGGTATTATCAAGGCATCGCAAATCGCTATATACTGCAGGGTCCAACAATATGACGCGACAAGGAGGATTGGGACCGTACCCTTGCCTGCATACCCGATTACCTGGACAGTACGTGTGTGCTAATCTCCCCGAGTGTTGTTCTCGATGTATTGCTTTTCCAAGACGGCCAAATGGTTAACTTGGTTGGTTTCAGGAATCCTAATGGTGTCTCCCGATATACGCAAGGTACGTGGGAGCTCAAATCTGTAATGGTGTTGTCTAATGCACAGCCGTTGGCACGAGACCTCCGATACACATGTCAAGTATGTGATACACCCTTCGATATACACCAATTATGGATTATGGTACTTGGTGGGTACGTGAAGGAGCTCGATATACTGATGTACGTGGAAGACTACAATACCCCCAGACTACAGTGCTGGCAAATAATGACAGCTTCCACGCTTAACGATGCTAGAACACGTCTCTAACTTACACATAGTTACTAAATGATTTTAACCTAAGCTAGCGTTAATTTTATCTTGTACGGTTAGGTGGATGCATGAGGTGAGTACATAAATGTAAACATAATGCAATCCTCAACTACATGATAATGCACATTTTCTTTTCCTTTTCAATGAATACTTAAGGTAAGGAGAGATATTTTTTCTTTCAAACCAAAAGTACTTAAGTAGTAGCGAAAAGAAGAATTCCTTCCTAGAATACAATAATTCTAACTTTTTTCAATAATCAGCCAAAAAGCGTAAAGAAAATGAAAGATGCAACTAATCTTAACAATGTGTAAGACAAAATGATGAAGCACTTTCAATTTTCAAATGCATGTATCAAAAATGGGATTTGATAACTAAATGCTTTTCATATCTATATACAAAAAGTGAGAGAATATCTACAGCACTCTAATCTTTTTGAAATTCCCAAAGAAAAATGGCAAGCACCCAAACAACTCAAAGGTACTCAAGAAAGGATCAAGATCTACCAAAAGCAATAATTATAACTCATTTGCTATCTTTTTGCACTTGAAAAAGACACATGTAAGCTATAGAAATAAGGATTCCACTAACGTTTCCAATCAAATGCAAGACAAAGATAAGCACTTAACAATCTTATCTAACTCAAATGCACACAAACCTAAAACAAGCCTTTCTTCTTCTTATGTAAGACCAAAAATGCCAAAATGATCAAAATAAAGCAAGAAGAACACTTATGTTTTCCAAATTCATGAATATAGCAAAAGACTGACAAATTTAAGCTTTTCTTTGAACTAAAGTGGAGACAAAGAATCAATCTTTCCCAAAAATGATTGAATAGCTCAGCATGTAAGGGAAACAAGATGCATAACCCAAGAAAGAGAGGCTCAAAAAGACATGGATATCCCACACACTTCAAGTCTTTAAAACAAGCCAATCACACTCAACCAAAAATGATCTCAAAACCTTGAGATGGGTCAAAAATAGAACCCATTTCGCTTAAAAATGTAAGCAAAACAATAGTTTTGACTCAAGGGGCCAAACATGAATCCAAATCTGAAAAGACCCAAAAACCAATACAAATTGTTGGGCCTCAGAAATGTCCCATTTTCATCCACTTTACCTTCTACTATTCTTCACATTTCATCGTCCCATTAACCTTTCATCATACCATTTCCATACATATACTTGAGTTTCATCTTATTATTTTCCACTTTATTCATTTTAGTATTATAAGTGAATTTATGATTAAATATTGGAAAATAACATGTTTTTCACTAATATCTCAAGTATGGATGAGCTTTGTAAATGTGTAGGAATATGGAAGGATCAATTCAAAGAAAGACTCCTCGAATATCTCCTCCACCATTTCATGGAGATAGTTATTCAAAGAATATTCCAAGAAGAAGATCATGGAGATTTGGTTGGCATATCTTATTTAGGATGTATGAGAAACATGTGGAGAATTTGTGAGAGACGTGTGGAGGATTTGAATGAATCATATTTTGTAATAATAGAAAATTAGTTGACAGTGGTTGAGAGAATAGTGGATCTATCATTATGAGATGGTTATCTCCTTATCAAATAAATTCATGTATAAAAGAGAGTGCTCTCTCTTAATTTTGGATGTAGACTGATAGTAGATTAGGAGGAGATTAGTCTCACATTGTAGAAGTTAGTTTTGACTTTTTAATATGGAGAAGGGGATTCTCAGCTTTTGTTCATAATCTAGTTTTGATGATTTGTCATTGATTTTTGTGATGTAAATTAAGATTTCTTTATTGTTAATGTGAGCTCACATGTGTTTTCTCCTTGCTCTTCATATGTTGTCTTTCTTTTATGCAATTTACTTTCAGCAGTGCGTTTCAGCTTCCAGCATTAGATTAGCAATTGTGTGTTTCAGCTTAAGGGGGAATTAGATTAACAATTAGCCATTAGCAAGGGGGGGTTAGATTAGATTAATTTCACTTCAGTCTTGCATATACTTTTCATGTGCTTCATAAGCCTACGAACCTCGGATTGACAAATTAAATGGTTGGGAAAATACTACAATGGAATTAAACGACAATATTTACGCCTAACACAAATAAGCCAAACAAAACACACAAATCAAAGATGAGATCTCTAGCTGGATCTTGCAGCACAGAGGGAATTCATACCCCAGACAAAGGTTCAAACTGTCAAATGAGGGAAGGGATGCCTGTATGCCAATTTTTGACAGATCGGCGCACTCTGTCTTCACACACAGTGCAACGTTGCAGTTTACCTTCACGAGAGGTGCGACGATGTCACAATATACTAATGTAAAGGACGCGACAGGTGACTAACAAGTGAAGAACAAAAGCTCAGAATGACACAGTGTCACTCTGTTTCCACTACCTAGGTGCGACAGGCGAGGTCTAGATTAAAAAATGAACCAAATCTCTCAACAATGAACCAAAAACAGGCTTGAAAATGAGTTGTATAAACTCAGAGCAAGCAAATCAGAATCTTCAATGTGAAGATCTGATAATGAAATCAATCCTAAGAAGTAAATGGAAAAAATGATAAAATAGGCTTGTGTCAAGCATTCAACTGAAAATGAATCTCAAATTAATGACCACTAAACAAGACAAACACTACTCCCCAATATGGTCCCCAGATTTGTTACCGGACAATCCACTCAACCGGAGGCGAGATGGATCTCCCTAGCTCAATGCGAGTCTAGAACAAATAGAACAAACTACAAACACGTTTCCTAGATCTACTTAAGGATCAAGTGCTAGATGCCTTACCTCTTTGATTTGCTATCATTTCTCCTGAACGTTGCTTCACGTCCCACGTTCGTTAGATCCAAGCTGCAAGACCTGTTAAGACACAGAAAAGAGAAACGAGTAAATAGCATCTATACAATAATAGATCTATGTAAACAGTTAAGCAGGTAAACAACACAATATCATCACATATAAGAGCGATATTGGTGGAAAGCATTTGTATTACTGCAAATAGAGGAGTACATGATAGAGATATAGAACTACAACCAATGACTTAATGTAGCAGCCCTTCCAAGGAAGCACGAATTCTCCAAGAGGTGAGTGAAGGTGTCCCAAGAGAGATTTCACCAGCATGTAGATACCATAGTCTTCCTCCCTTTGGTATGGGAGTGATCCTCGTTTATATAGGACTAAGTGGATGAGGTTATCGATAGAATAGGTTAAGAGATGGTAGGAGAGGGATAGGGGGATCTTCCCAATGAGTTAGGGGTCGAGTACAAGCTCTCTAAGAGAACAGGGATAAGCCCCCAAATGGGCAAGCTTTGAGAAAGATCTCGAAATGGCTATTTTTTCCCATTAACAAACCTCGTCGCACCTTGCTATGGCGCAACCTATGACGTCGCATGTTGCTAGTGTGCAACCTACGACGACCTCTCAAAAGGTTGTACAAACTGAGTACAAATCCTCTCAAATGAATACTTGGTCCAGATGACTTCAAGGATGTATACACTAAATCATGATGATGGGTAGATTTTAGGTGTAACAAACCCCCTTCTCATTCAACTCTCCCCTTTTTATCCATTCAGCTCCCCCCAAAATAGAATGGCTGAACATCCAAACAAACTAACAACCTAACTCTCTCCATCACTACAGGAGTCACTATCATCCACAACAAACTAGCTAACTGGCTTGATCTCCACGCAGGGAGTATCAAATTGCTACTACGTTCTATCTCTTGAAAAACTGACAACATACTATTCGGTTACATATTTGTAATTATTCAAAATACTTAATAACAGACTTTCTCCCACTTCAGGACAACTCGTCCTCATGCTAGCCACAACATGTGAACATGCAATCACATTGCTGGCTTAGCCTTGATGCTCCTGCATCACCTATAGTCAATGCACATGCACTATGTCCCTTTCTTTATTAGGGACTAGGAAGACTAGACTTCCACAAGGAGAGAAGTTGGGTGAAATATTCCCTTTGTTGATCAAGCATTTAATTTGTCTACATATTTATTCATTATCTAAAATAGGCCTTCTATAAATAGATGCATTGGGTAATGAAGAACTAGGAACAAGATCAATAGAGTGTTTTTCCTGGTAATGTAGTGGTACTCCAATTGGATCTTTGAACACATCTTGGTATTCTTCAAGTACTATGTCGACTTATTGTTGCTGTTGAGAGTTGTGTTCGGTGGAGAGTCGACTTGTTGTTGGGATCCTCTTGGAATGTTGAGGTTTGATCATCAACAACATGAATTTTGAGTGTGGTTGATCATGTTTTTAGCTTTTTTGTTGAAACCATTTTGATTTTCGGTGTGGGTCTACATTCAGGAATGCCATGCCACTGATTCAAGATTTTTTCAATCACTTTATGTGGTCTAGACTGATACTTTCCATGTTTATCCCATAAGTAGGGTTTCCTAAACAATACATCAACTACTAAGAGTGCCTCTATATCACATAGCACCTCATCTCAAAAAGGCTTGATGACGTAGGAATTTTCGCACTATCAAGTGATCTTGAGTTCTTTTCCATCCTTCATCCAACCAATGTTGTAAGGTCTTAGATGTGGAGTAGTAACAAGACCCAATTTATTCATAGTGTCTTCGAAGAAAATTTTCTTTTGACTACCATTATCCACAATCAAATTGAATGAGTTATTTTGTACCCATATCTGTGAATGGAATAGTCGTTCTCTTTCATCTTTGTCAACAATGATCAAGTTCATGAGGGTTGTCGAAGTCGATGCCAACAAAGTTAAGGAGTCTAAATTCAATTCCATGATAGCTTTGTTGGATTAACTTGATTCGGAGGAAGACATCTATGTCAAGAATCTATTATGAGCTTTGCATTTAGATGCATCATTCCAAGCTGAACTATGGTAATCACACAATTTCCCTGTAGGGGATTGTTTGTTGTGTTTTCCCTTGTCTTTAGAAGGATTCTTACCATGATCTTGCTTTTGTGAAGTAATCTAAGTAGACTGTTTTGACTTGTGAGATTCAATAGTCGACTGATGTTTCTTGTTGGAAGGTCAACCTCTACTCATTTTGGTCGAGAATCATCCTTTCACCTTCAATTCCCCTCAAGCTTGATGGCATAATGGCGAGAGTTCCAATAGTGAGAAATTCTATATCTATTTGCATATAAGGACATAATCCACTGATATACTTCAAAACAAGTAACTTTTCTTTCTCCCTAACACTAAGTCAAGCCATTAGTCGGTGGAAATCATCAATTTAACTCTGTATAATTTGATCTTTCCATTGCTTCAACTGCCGCCATTTCTTATATTGTTTTTCTATGTACCTGGGTGGATAAAATTCCATAATGATATGTTCAACAATTATTTTCCAGTGTCGATGAGGTGACCTTAGTCTTCCCATTTAGTCGAAAGATTTCCCACCAACAATGTATAAAATTCAACATCTTCAGAGATGCAATGGTCACTTTCTCAACCTCAGAAAGTTGATTCACGGAGAAATAGGACTCTAATTGTTGTATCCAGTAGTCTACAAATTCTACATTATTATTTCCTTCCAAATTTGGTAAATCCAAGCTCATTTGTACCTTGAAGGGGATAACCCTATCAAAGGAAGATCTCATCAAGTTTCTAATTGAAGTCAAGCTAATGAAGTAGTAAGACAAGCAAGGATCTCATTGAAATGCTCATACATTTTAGTTCATTGTTGAGCAAGTGCTTGCTCTATGAGTTGTTCAGTTTCAATATGAGGAGTTCCATCCTCTATTTCACCATCCATATTCAGTCTAGAGTTTCGAGAAAATAAATACTCAAAGTTCGAAGGTAAAGGAAAGTTAAATAGTGGGGTCTTTGAGTGTTTCTAAATAGACATAAGTTTGCTAACTATGTGAGCAGTTTTTAAACAAGGCTAGAGCATACTAGAGTGCTATGATACCAATGATCTGTGTCACCTAGGGAGTCGATAGCCGGAGGACAACATATTTGAGTGAATGAGTCAATATTTGTTATGGAAAAAGCGAATAATACTATAGTGAATAAGAAAACCAATGTAGATATTACCCAAACAAAAATGACTAAAACCAATTGACAATACCACTCACATGAAAATGCAAGTCGGGAATTAACAACAGAGAAACCCCAAGGGTGAAAACCTTGATTGTATTAAGCGATTGTTTATAGGATGTCGGTCTCTTAAGTATGTAAGAAAAACCTTATATTAAGGTGTACTCATTCAAAATAATCATTTATATGAATGGAGGTCGAATGAAGGAAACGTGAGGAACCCATCGAGCCTTCTCTTTCCATAAATGTATTAGTGCAATCAAAGTAACACTTTCATATTGGAGTTTATATGCATATATACAAATCTGAGGGATGCTTGGGTGCCTACCCTTCATGTTTCAATTACAAAGAAGCAGTTATAACTTGATTAAGGAGACAAATCATCTTTTTTTTCTTTTGTTGGCTAGAATAATATTAAGAGACATCGTTGAGACATTGATGGCATCGTCTCAGTTCCTTGTGACTGTTCAAAAATTTAGATGACATGTGTTTGAATCATTGAATGCCACAAGGCATGCATGATGAACGAATCTTACAAAAGGTTTCATGAGTTGACTGAGTCGATGGATTTATTGATTTGCATGGTTGACTGAGTCGATGGATCAACTAGTCCACATGTTTGATTAAGTCGATGGATCAACTAATACACAAGGTCAACTGAGTCGGCCCGATTGAGATATGAATAAAGAGTTGACTAGGACTAGGAACTAGTCGATGGTGCCAGTTGATCCCTCGAATGGATCAATGATTATTCCATATTCAATGTCGATAAATTGAAGGAATTTTTGAAGTTATAACTATAGCTTTAGAATGCAAAATAACATGTAGGCTCTGTTATTTATTTTAATGGGATGGAGGAGGCACATGTAAGAAGGATTTTACAAGTCCTTCCCTATCATGAGGTATATATTCAAGGGGATTTTATGTGTTTGATTCTTTTTAAGTACATGACTACAAGAATCAAGGACAAGATTTATAGGACGAAACCTAGATATATTTACCTCAGATGGGTGGGGAACCAGGTTTTGGTGCAATAGATGATTATCTATGGCTGGAATATTGACATTAGTTAAGTCAGTATTGGATGAACTCCCAATATATAGCACACATTGGATGTCATTCCTAAAGGGGTCCTGTAAACAATTAAAGAAAAATTCTTTGAATTCTATGGATAGCCATGAGAGAGAGAGAGAGAGTATTCCACTAGTCATATGGCAGGGATTGACCAAACTTAAGGGAGTGAGTATTTGAGAATTAAAAACATTCACTACTTTAGTCAAGTTTTGGCTACCAAAAGTATGTGGAGATTAATATCTGAGGAAAGGTTATGGAAGGACGTGATTCAAAAGAAGTATATAAGGCCTCTTACTATGGAAGATTGGATAAAGGAGTATGGACCATAAATAATGCACATTATTTTTTTGGAAGGATTTATTTTTGGCTTTCCTTTTGGTGGGGAATTGGCTTATTTTGAATGTTAACAATGGAAGAAGTGTTATAATTGGATCTAACATGTGGATAGGCTATGGAGAGGCCTATAAGTTACCCTTGGGTTTGATTACTACCTTGTAGAGTCAAGGAATTTATAATTTAGGCCAAGCTGTTGATGACATGAATTTTTCAATATGGAAACAAGAATCGATGGCTGGTGAGAGGATAGGGTTAATATAGGAAGAGAATAATCAATGGAAAGTATATGTGGGTCAATTGAAAAAGAGACGTATAAGAGTTTGTGAAGAGGAGGATGTACTAGTATTGTCTTTAAATCCTTCATAGGGGGATTAGACTCCAAGATGGATTAGACTTCTTAAAACTAGGGTATAAAGCTATGTTCATGGAAACTAAGTAAAGATGAAGAAGAATGGTAGTGGAAGGATTTATAGAATATGACAACCCCATTGAAGATTAAGGTGTATATGTAGATGGTGATGATAAATAAATATTTAACCTAGTAAGTACTAGAAAGAAGGAACATAAAGGGACCCGAGGTTGAAATTTGATGGCCTACCTTGCAGGTCAAGAAATTTTTATATCATGTTTTAATTTTGGAGTTGTCTTAAAATTCAACGATTTGTGATGGTGATTTTTAGCCGGAATTCGACGTTTTTTTTATTTTTCAAAATCAAAATTTAGTTGTGTTTTATTGGGAGTTTTTTATTTTGCGGCAAAAAATCATTTATTCCAGTAGAATTTTTAGACTACTCATTTAATTTTAACATTGCCTTTCATTTGATGTTTAAATTTTAGTTTTCCCTGTTTTAATAATAGTTTTTTTTTTTTTTTTTTTAGAAAGGATCTCTTGATCGAAGACTTGAGAAAACCCTAAGAGAATTAACAACTCCTTGAATACCCTAGAGCCTGTCGGGGCCGCTGCAGGGCCTCATGGTCGCCTGTTCTCTCCAGAGAAGCCATCAACCTCTCCTATAAAGCTCCCCACGATCCCTGTACCAGTCTTATTTATGCTGCACCGGGGAAATGGCCTCTACGGATAGAACATGGAGCAGCTGGATTCCAGGAACTATGCCATTCATCCTCTCGACAGGTGCTTGAGAGCTACAAGAGACTTCAAGGTTGGAAACCCATCTCGCCAACAAGTGCTAATATCCCTACGCAGGTACCCAGCATAGAACGGTTGTCACCTCTCACGCTTCTGCTTCCTCTTGGACCATAAATATTGAGAAAAGAAGAAGATCTAGGTTTCACACTCCATCAAGCTATCCTGACCGCCTCAAAAATTCCAACAAACTCGAGATGAGCCAATGCCTCCAAAACTCCTCTAGACCCTTCTTCATTTTCGATTTTTGTAAGATCTATGATGGAGGTCTCTCTCCGTTTGCGAGTCACACTACAAAACTCTATTCTGGAGTTGAAATCCTTGATTCATCGGGTAGAAGGAACCCCTTCAGGAATGCAAAGGCTTATCTTTGCAAGGAAGCAACTCTCCGACCACCGACAAATCCACAGCCTTGGGATCTTAAAGGAATCTTGCATTTCCCTGGGGGAAAGTTTATAAGGAGGAAACAGCCAACCCTCTGCCTCTCAAAGAAATTCCTTCAAGGATGAAATGCGAGCGAGCCTCTCTCAAGCTCAAATTCCAATCCAGTTCCCTCACCCTATTTACATAGTGGACAAAACAGAGGAAGTTCCCACTTTGGATATCTCTCATCCGGAAGTCAACCAGAACATTCTCCAATTCAAGGAGCAGACCCTAATCTAGAGATTCAATGAATTATGGCCAAAGACAAAGGATCTCCATGATTGGATAGATTCAAACTAGACAAAGAATGCTTGTGTTTTACTCTGCTCTAAAGGGTTTTTTTCTGGTGATTTTCTCTTCTCAAGAAGACCTTCATGTTGTTATGAGCAAGGGGCCTTAGTTCTGGGGAACTGCAGGGCTCTTCATCACCCCCTGGTTCCCTGCTTTTGATCCTCTAACTATGGTAGTTACAAAGATTCCCATTTGGGTACATCTTCCAAACTTACCAATCCATTTCTGGATGCCATCAGTTTTCAAAGAGATAGGCCATTCTCTTGGCTATTTCTTGTCCTCGGATGACGCTCTCATGGAACAAGGTATTTTCACCTATGCTCGCATCTGTGCCACCATTGACATCAGTTTAGGTATTCCTGATAATATCAACCTGAAATTAGGTAGCTCCATCTGGACTCAGTATTTGGACTATGAAAACACGGCATTCAGCTATCGAATTTGTCGTCACACAGGACACCTCCTGAATTCCTGCCCGCAAAGAAAGCCCCAGCAACAAAGGACCAAGAAGGAACAGAAAGCCAAAAGATGCCAACCTGGGATGTCCTCGTATGAAGAAGACACTCATGATTACCATATTGAGAAAGAAATGCCCCCAGCAAAATAGGAAAAGAGATCCACTCCACCTTCGCCTGAGGTGCACATGCAGGAACAAAGATCCACTCCACCATTGCAAGAAGATGAAAGCACGAAAAGTGGCCCTCCTCAAGGTCAAAAGAGATATCATGATCCCACCTCTTCAAACTCTGATAAGGAACTCGTTCAAGATTCCACGGATGCATTACAACTGGCTTTGGTGTCCCCATCTTCAAGGGGATGGATACAAGTCAAGAAAAAACAAGGAAAAAAAGGAAAGACCTAAGAATCAACCCATTTCAGGGCCTTGATTTTCTGCTTCATTTTTTCCATGTCATAGTTGTTCTTTCTGCTACTTTCTATTGCTTTATGTTATGCCGATTCGGCTGAGAGTTCTTAGATCTCCTTTCGGCAGTTAGCCACTCCTTTCCGCCCCACTTGGCCTTCGGGTAGGTAGCAGAAAATTGTTTGTAACATTATTTTATTTTCTGGCAATACAAGGTTCTTCACTAGCTTATAAAAAGAAATAATAGTTTTTTTTTAAATAACATTTATAATAACTATATGAAACATTGAATTCTCATAGCTTGCATCATATAATACAAAAATAAAAGGTTTACAAAAATATAATAAACAAGAAAAACATAATAAACATAATGATTAAACCAAGCACATATAGAAACAATACAATGGGCCCTTACCATGGGCCCAAAAAACCATGACTGATTCAAGTTTACCTAAAAGGAGAGACAACGAAACCATGACAAAAATAAAAAAAATTCATAGTATAAATAAAAATGCACTTCAAAATGACGAGTGAAATTAAAATTCACACTTTTTTATTTTATGAAGTGGTGGTATTTTGACATGTAAAACAAAATAGTAAATGACAACTATTTACTCATCAAATCCTATCAAATACTTTCAACCCTCAAAGTCCTAAAAGTACCTATTTGTTTATGTAAATATGCACCCTCAAAGTCCTGAAAGTACCTATTTGGTTATGTAAAAATGCATTAGAAACTACTAATTCGCTATCCCTATGTAAGAATGATATGGAAGGAAATGGATGTGTTAAGATATATCTTTTTCAGTTGAAAAAAGTTGTACTACTGATATTCATTAAATATGAATCAAATAGTACAAAATAACATAAATCTTAACCAGACTTATGATAAAAAAAGATGCCAGAGTTTTTCCCTGTTGTTGGAGGGGCCTAGGTCGGCCTATCGACTAGGCCCTCCGCCCAACCACTCTGAAACACATGTCGACAAGTTGCGTTGACTAGTATAGGTCGGGTCGGTTGGATAGACTAACACACAGTTATGTAACTGTATTTGCATAGATATATATATAGGCTATTGAGCCAAATGACTAGTTAAGATTGGTTCTATGATTGTATTCCGCTCTTGCTAGTTAAAATAAAGGCTTGTGTTCTCTCTATTTGTCTCGTCTCTTGTATATGTATCATTGTGTATGCTTTGCTTATATTATGTAATGTATCTATGGTAACCACTTGAACAATGGGACTACAACATCTAGTTCTGTTGCTGGTTGATACATGAAAAACAAATAACAGCATGACCTATGGTTTCAGAACAGGAGATTAGAGATTGGTGGGAGAAGAAAATCGCGAATTATCTACAGAACTATGCACGACGTAACAAGATGACGATTAGCCAAGAAAGAGATCGATTCTTCTCCGAGACCCATGAGTGATTTATAGAGTCGTGTCGACCGCCTTGAAGAAGCTTCTGGATGAAAAGACCAGTTGATGAAGAAGAGAGGAAGCTATTGTCAAAGCTGATCAATGAAGGACTCACGAATCTGTCAGAGTGGTGCGAAAAGATTGCAAACGATTTCTGTGAAGAACAGGCGATTGAAGATCGCGTCTCGGTTGACGAAATAAGAAGAAATTTCTTCACCAAATTAGCTGATCAATTTCTATGTTCTCTGTCGACTCTATTGTTCAAATTTTTTATCGACAAAGGCGTTGCGCATTGTCAAAACATGACCGTCGGTGCTCCTGCGCCTTCCGAACTCTAATTGGAAGGAGAAAGAACGTAAGTGGGAAAGATTTGTAAAGGAGCGCGAATAGGTCAAATTTTCACTTATCTGTTCGTAATCACTTTGAGCTGTCGATCACACAAAAGGACAACTTGGATTGAAGAGCATGATAACCTTAGATGACACTTTGACCTGACTCACCTTCCTGCAAGCTGACAAAACCCTAAAAAATATCATATTTTGGCATGGGCGCTACTCCTCTTAAGCAAACCAGCACATATGCCCTACTCTGTAAGCTATATAGTAGCGCACACCTCCTGGTATGCCCTACTCTACTTCAATAAACTAGCGCACACCATCCAAAAAGTGGCAAACACTAGTTATTAAACATTGTAGTCACGCACTGTGTGCTACTCCATTGTGAAATAGTCGTGCACATCTTAAAATATGATAAAAAAAGTATTAATTTGACGAGTAAGGATTAATTGTATTTGGTTTCCCAACTTCCCCAACTTCCTTTTCAACCACCTCTCGACCTGAACTACCTACCTTGTCATATAAATACAAGGAGAACTGAAGAGAGGGGTTAGCCATGAGACATAAGAGATCCCTAGAGAGACTCTTCTTATATGAGAAGCTTGTATTGAAGGTGGTTATGCTGGAGAAACTTTGAATTCAAAGAGGAGCAGGAGCCTAGGATCAAGTTACATGAAAATGCTGCAAAGTCAGGTATACTTTGTATTATTCATATGTTTTTTACAATAAAAGGTTGAAACATCTTTCTCGTCACAAATCAAATACTTAATGGACTATGTATTTGTTTGGATCAATGTTGGTTAATGCTTGATGTTTGAATTACTTCTCAATTCCATCATTATTATATTGGCCAAGATACGCTGAGAAAGGTCTTTGTACTGCAGGTTTATCAGACGAGAGATTGAAGTAGAGGATCGAGTGTAAGGTTGGACAAAAGCTAGGATCAAACTTCGTTCATAAGGTATGTCCTCAAGGTCTTTAATCTATTTCCCTTTAAAAATGCTTCTGTAATGCAATCAATATGTTTACCTGTCACCCCCTTAAGTTGATAGTGTCTAGTTCCTCACTATAGGATAGTATTTCCCACCAACAGACTTGCGACTCCACTAGGGAAGTTGTTTTTTCTGCTCTAGGAAACCCTTCTTGTTGTCTTTCCAGTACCTCTTAACCCTTTTTATCTTCTGAGAAGCCCTGTAGGTTGCCCCTACCTGCTTCCCTTTGTTAGACTCAGTCTTTTTACACCTCTGCAAGGTTAGTTTTTGACTTTTTAAGACCTGTGCGCTACTCTATTGTACATACAATAGCGCATATGCGCTAGTTTTCCTTTGCACAGTAGCACACACATCCCCAAATGCACTAGTTTGCCTACTACAAAATAGGGCACATTCTTGTAGCTCTCTATTCGAAGTAGGGTTGAATTTTCTGTCTATTTGGGTGGGTTTCTAACATTGCTTTTGGTCTTCTTAACTGGTCTTTGAGGTCTGTAATCCTTCATTGAGTCCCATTAGCCTCTTTTGAGTCTTTTAGGTCATCTTTTAGTCACTTGTTTGCTTTTGAATTGTTTGGTTCATTTGTGACTTTTTTTGGAGACTTTGCTTTGTTCCTTAGTGAACACAGTTGCTTATCCATACCCTAGTAGTGTGTTGCTGACTTGCAAACCTTTGTGCTTAGCATTTTCTGTTTGTTGCAACACTTACATGCTCTTTGGGTGTCTCATTCTTTGTTTTAGAGTTTGACCCATTTTTTGGAGTCTTTGGGGTGTCTTCCAAAAAAAATTTAGTCCCAACATTTCTTGACCTCGTTGTCATTTCCAGTATCAAGTGAGTTTGGTGTACTTTAGTTTGTTTCACCTTTGAGTCATTTTGTTAGTAAGGTTGTCTTTAGTTTGCTTGCCTACCTACTACTTGGCTTAGTGTTCTTGTTTAGGGTTTGGTGCTTTGGAGCATTATTCTAAGTTTGATTTCCAGTCATAAGCATCTTTCATCCTCGTTTTCTTCACACTTTGCTTCCAAGTTCAAGAGCTTTTTCCTTTGAAAAAACTTGTAGCACAAGTCTTTGTCGGATCATTGATTCGATTGTTGTGAACTTTAGAGTCATTTTTCCATACTTGCACATCTTTTGTAGGTCTTACTTGCTTCTGCTTTCAAGTTCTTTTTTGTTCATATATAACAGAAAAAGAAAAATAATTTTGGTAGCTTAGAATAGTGAGGCTTATGATCTTTGCAGAGTAGCGTAGTTTACTTTGTTCAGAATTTGAAAAGAAAAAAAAAAGAAAGCTTTGTTTAGGTTTTCTTACTCTTCATTTTGGAAAGAATATTAAACGAAAAATAAAAAGTCTTTTTGTTGTTGAAAGTTGTTTGTTTCATGCAATTTACTTTATATTTCAACCACGCCACACAACGCACTACCCACTGAGTAAAAAGTAACTTTAAAAAGAATCTTAATAAAATCAATTAGAAACGATTTTCTTTCTAGGGATACACGACACCAACAAGTCTAGGCTAGAGTTTCGAGCTTAAAACACCTTAAACTGCTCGAAGCTTGTTTCATTACTCAAAAATCGTAGTGCAACTGTCATATAGGTAAACCCATATATATCAAATATTCTTGGGAAACTCTACTGAAACCAGAGCTAAGCACGAGGCTGTGGAAGATCAGAATCGTTGAGGATACCTCCCTCATGTTCCTTTTGACCATAAACCAGGGTCGATTCGCGTACAGGGGTCCATCCGGACTTCGGGCTTTGCTACCCTGCCCACGCTTTTTGATCAGGCTAACGATTTCCCCCCCAAGATATTTCGTATGTATGGTAGCCTTAGTATCTGACCATAGGATCATACATAGGTGACAGCAGAGGGTATATCTGCTGTACCTACGACAGATGTGGGAGGAAATCCCTTGCAGGTCTTTGGGAGGGCGGTTGGGTGATTCCAGCGCTTGCAACCTTAGTGATTGTATTGTGGACCCTGGGTAACTATTCTTCATCCTTTGTTGATCTATTATGGGCCCTCATCATCCCAGAATCTTCTCCAGAAGGCATCTTGTTTGCCTGGTTTGTATACTTAGGATTTTTTAGCGGTGTGTTGTTTGCCCCTTTTAGTCTTAGTGGCCACTAGGTTTTTACTTAGTTTTATTTTTATATATAATTGTGGAGGACCAACAGCTTCGTAGGTCTCGAACGGTTCAAAACCTTCTCCCACTTAGACTGGAACCACTACCACCACCAAAACGAGAGAGGATAGATTCCAGTGGTCCTCTTAGAACTACTAGTGAAATAGAGGTTCCTGAGGAACCACAATCCGAGACTCCAGATCAACCAGCTTTTAATACAGTTGAGATTGAGGATCTCACTTCTAGTGAGTTCAGTACTCCCTTTAATCCTCCTCTTACTAATCTTAACAATCTGCTTCTGGTACCTATTGGTTTCCAGCAACCTGATTATAGTGCATATCTTTTCACACCTGAGCATTTTATGACTAACCCGAGAGGCAAACACGGAATCCCATAGACTCCCACAATAGGTATGAATACAAATACTGTAAATCCTTCTTCCACTGCTACACCAAGTTCGGCATAGCCAACTTCTGTTTCGACTCCGTCCTTTAGCTTTAATGCCGGTACCTTAGGCATGTCGGGCTCAACAACTTTGGCATCTGCCTCTACACCTACCTTTGGACACAGTAGTATAGTGAATCTTGTTCCACCTCCTACAACTCAACAGCCATACCATATTCCCAATACTTGGATTTCTACACCGAATGTAGGGCCAAATATCTCTGCAACTATGCCTGTCATGAGTACCATGACTGCGCCGTCCACCTCGACTAGCCCTGGTTTTAACACCTTTGCAGGTTACAACATGAATCAAAATAATGTACCTGCAGGAAACACACCTTTTTCTTTGTTTTTTGGAGGAGGGGGTAACATTCTTAATCAATAATATGGTAGGGCTAACACCCAACCTCAGTGGACAAACGTTTAGAGTACCAACCCACTTTCATTTGGATGGGGGAATTTCAACAACACTTTCACACAACAACAGATGGCTGGGGGCAACCCCTACCAGCAGATGGCTAGGGGCAACCCCTACCATCAGTTTACGAGTCAAACTATGGGTGGTTCCCCATTTATGACCCCATCTTATCAAATTCCATCCTATAGACCTCGTTTACCATTTCTAGTAACTCTAAATTTGCAAGACCTTTCCAAGTTAACAAATAATCTGATATGCCATAACGCGACTTGACCACCAGTTCCTACTAAGTTACCTTCAGACATTCCAAAATTCGAAGGCAAAATCAGTGAAGACCCTCGTGATCATGTAACCACTTTCCATTTATGGTGTTCTTCGAACTCGTTGAACAAAGATTCTGTTAGGTTGATACTTTTCCAAAGAACCTTAACCGGTGTTGCGGCTAAATGGTACATTGAGTTACCTGCAGCTACATTTTTTAATTTTCAGGATCTCGCCACTGTTTTTCTGAACCACTTCCAGCTTCCTGTTCGGTATGATGCCGAGACAGATCTTTTGTCTACATTTAGACAAAATAAGGCCAGTCACTTATCTGATCACATTCAGGAGTGGCAAAGACAGAAGAGGCTCATTAAAGCCAATATACCTCCAGAATTTCTTCTTGAGTGGTATCTGAAATCACTCCTTCCTTACATTTCTAAGGAAGTAGCTACTTCTGGAGTGTCTACAGAGGAAGAAGCCATTTTACAGACCCAACAGCTAGACCTCGTTTATGCACAATCTGGGCTACTTTATGAGATTATACCAGATGCACCGTGATCAAACACTGATCTTGGCAGACCTAAACCTGGACCAAATGCTGACGGCATAGTGGGTTCAGTAGATTCTGTAGCTTTCGAAGCATTAACCAAGCAGGTTCATGCCTTATCCGTCAAACAATCGACTGCAAAAGTAACCTCCATCACAACCTCTCCTTCTACTTCTGAATCTGTGAACTAGGTTCAGAACAATCAAAAAGGCCCTCGGCAGCCCAATAACAAAAAGAAGGGAAAGAAAGGAGAGGGGAACCATCAAAATCCCAAGAACAAAGAGAATGCCGAGGAAGGTAACAAAGAGAAGAAGAAGGTTAAGTTCCCTTGTAAGATTTGCAAGCAGGAACACCTTACTCACCAATTCCCTCTACTCGAAGAAGCCCAGAAGCTGCTTCAAGAAATGAAACCTACCGTACTTAAAGATCCATTTCCTAAGGGGCAGGGTTCAGCTTCTGGGACCTCCAAAGCTGGGGGCACTACTCATGCTTCATTTGATCAAAATTTCATTAATATGGTTAGTGCGAATGCACTTTTGCAAACACGAGCAATAAATTATAACCCGGATGCACAGAACAAAGATAAAGAGATTCTTAAATCTTCCATTCCTCTCCACATTCCAATGGATCCGCTACCCAAGATCCCGAAAGGTGTCTTGAAAAGGGCCTCGCACAATACCAACGCTTGGGCTGCTTCCAACTACAATGTGGTTGAAGATATAGCCCAGACCCCTTGTGCTATGTCCACCTTAGAAGTTTTGCAAAGTTGTCCGTTACAATGAAACGCACTTCTGGTAGTGATTGGAAGTATGGAATCATCCAACATGACTACGTGCTTTGATATGTCTGATATCAAATATCGGTTGTCATACCACGTTTCCCTATAGATAGAAGTGGTCCATGGTCCTATGACCATCAGATGGGCTATCGTATATGAGGGCGCATCGACGTGCGTGATGTCCATTTCTTGCTGGAAAGCTTTGGGATCTCCCGAGCTAGCCCCCCCTAACACACTGCTTACTGCCTTCGATGGCAGGACTTTTCGTCCACATGGAGTTCTACCATCGTTTGAAATTACACTTGCCAGTAAGAAAGTTGCTGTAGAGATTGAAGTTCTGGACGCTCCGCTTGATTACAATATGTTATTATGCAGAAGCTAGACATATGCCATGTGAGCCATTGCATCGGCAGTTTTTCGAGTTGTTATGTTCCCTCATGAAGGCAAGATCGTCACAGTCGATCAACTTTCGTTCTCTTGGAAAAACAACCAGACTTCATTGGATACCACTATTCCCTTAGTTGATCAATCTGCCCCAGTAAGCAAGAGTTTAGGAGTAGGGCTTTACGGGTCGTTAATAGGCACTTTCGACCTACCCTCCCCTGTTCTTTTCATGCATTCTGATTAAGGTACTTCTACTGAAACTTTCACGGTTGGTCTTAGGACTAATCCGTGGATCCTTCCTTCTATATCAGAACCTTCAGTTCCTTTAACCATTGCAGAGATAGCATACATGGAAGAACAACATGCTGCAATGGAACATATCATGACTCCGCTAGTCTCTGCTGAGTTGGATATGGACTATGCTCCTGCATGGTCATTGAATTCTACCCACTCTTTCGACTGTTTAGACATGGTCTTACCATCTGATGAAGCCATTTTAGAAGCCATGATGGGCTTGGACCAGCCATGGGAACATATGCATCACAGGTCTTACCTGCTTCCAAACTTAGACATGATAGAGAGAGGAGAATTCTCTATGAGACCCAGTGGATTTGTTGATTTGTCATCTTTTCCTTCTACTTCAAGAGTTGTTTACGCCGAAGGTAATATGGCTAATATATCGAGAACAATCCCGATTAACATTTCCACCAAACCCGGGGTTGTGGAAAACATTTTTATTGGTGCAAACTATTCTCCAGAAGAGATCACTCTGTATACCAAGCTTTTTAAAGAATTTCGCGACATTTTTGCTTGGTCTTATGTGGATATGCTAGGTATCGATCCAACCATCGTTGAGCATGTCATCACTACATAACCTAATGCAAAACCTGTGAGACAGAAGCTCTGTCCTGTGAATCCTCGAAAAGCAGCTGCCATTAAGGCGGAAGTTGAAAAATTGCTTAGAGCCGGATTTATCTACCCGATTGATATGAGGGAATGGGTTTCAAATCCTGTTTCAGTTGATAAGAAGCAAGGTACCATATGAGTCTGTACTGATTTTCGGGACTTGAATAAAGCTTGTCCGAAAGATAACTATCCCACACTATTTATCGACCAGATCATAGATGCTTGTGCGGGACACGAGATGTTTTCTTTCATGGATGGATTTTCGGGATATAATCAAACCCGAAGATCAACACAAAATAGCTTTCATTTGCCCGTGGGGAACCTTTGCATATCGGAATATGCCATTTGGCTTAAAGAATGTTGGAGCTACGTTCTAGTGAGCTATGAATTTCGCTTTTCACGATATCAAACACATAGTTGAACCTTACTTGGATGACCTCCCGGTGTGATCTCGAAAGAGACAGGATCATCCAACTCATTTAAGACTTGTGTTTGAAAGATGCAGACAATATAAGATTCAATTGAATCCAAATAAGTGCGTATCTTGTGTCAAATCAGGATGTTTACTGGGTTTTATTGTATCCAGTCGTGGTATAATGGTCAACCCGTTAAAAGTTGAAGCGATTGTAAATCTGCCTCCTCCTCGTACCTTGTGACAACTCCAAAGTCTGCAAGGCATGTCTAACTTCTTGTGACGCTTTATCATAAACTATGCTAATATCACAAAAGGTTTTATGAGACTGCTTAAACAAGATGCCTACTTCTTGTGGGATGAGGCTGCTCAAGCATCATTTCAGGCCTTGAAAAAGGCATTACTTTCAGCCCCCTTGTTGAGCCCGCTAGACTATGCAAAATATTTTCTTTTATATCTCGCAGCGTCTCTTAATACATTCGGCATAGTACTAGTTCAGGAGGATGACATGCTCCAAGAACATGTTGTTTACTATCTTTCTCACGTATTGATAGCTCCGGAGGTTAAATATTCGCATGTTGAGAAGTTAGCACTTGCTACGGTCTATGCGGTACAGAGGCTTCGTCATTACATAATTTTACGAACAACTACTATGATAGCAGAAGTCAATCCTTTCCAATATGTTCTCACTCGATGAATCATCGGTGGGAAGTATAATAAATGGATTGTAATCTTACAAGAGTTCGATTTGCTCTTTCAATCGACCAAGTCAAGAAATCACTAGTGTTCGCTGAGTTAATATCAAAGTTTCCGAGTGACTTAGAGCATATCGAGGAAGAATCATCATTCCCAGATGAACATATATTCCTTATTTCCTCCTCTGACCCATGGTATGGGGATATCTTAGTATATCTCCAGAATTTTAGGTGTCCTACCAGTTTTTCTAGAGAAGAACGACGCAAACCGAAAATTCATGCGAAAAACTATCTCATCATCTCTGATACTTTGTATACATGTGGGATAGATTCCATCTTACGACGTTGTTTGACTTTAGAAGAAGAAGAATCAGTATTGAATGATGCCCACAGTGGAGCTTGTGGGGGTCATCTTTCTGGGTTGGAAACAGCCCAAAAAATACTGCGTGCTGGGTATTTTTGGCCCACAATCTTTAAAGATTGTGTGGAAGCTGTGAAACGCTGTCGTCCGTGTAAGTTTTTCACTAGGAAAATGAGAGCACATCCAACTCCTATTCATCTTGTGATTACAGCAGGTCCCTTCACAAAATGGGGGGTTGATTATATGACTTGCAATCCATTTTCGACTGGAGGACATCATTATATCATCGTTGTCGTCGACTACTTCACCAAGTGGGCCGAGGCAATGCCTACTTTCAAGGCAGATGGAGAAACTGCCACTTATTTTGTATTTGATCAGATTATTGCAAGGTTCAGCATACCCAAAGAAATTGTGACTGATCACGGCAGTCATTTTCATAATAGCATGATGATCGATCTGTACACAATGTTAGGTTTTCAGCAAGAACATTCGTGTTCATATTATCCACAGGAAAATGGACGAGTCGAGGCAGTTAACAAAACTTTAAAGGTAATACTGCAAAGAACTGTTAATGCCAGTCGAAATAATTGGCACATCATGCTATACCCTTCTCTTTGGGCTTACTGAGCGAATGTAAATACTGCTACCGGGTTCTCTCCCTTCCAGCTTGTGCATGGGATAGAAGCAGTCGTTCCGATTGAATGCGAGATTCCTTCGTTAAAACTGGTTGTTCAATTACTACTAGATACTTCAGCACTGGAAGAACATTTGTTGCATTTAAAGCATCTAGATGAGAAGCGCCACGATGTGCTCACAACAAACAAAGTTCACAAGAAATGAATCAAAGGACAATATGACAAGTCTGTCAAACCTAGGGTGTTCCTTGAAGGAGATCTTGTTCTACTTTGGGATCAGGACAAGGAACCTCTAGGACCCGGCAAGTTCAAGTCCATGTGGCTCGGGCCTTACATAATCTCTAAAGTACTGAAGAAGGGTGCTTACGAGCTAGTAGAATACGAGGGTAATAAGCTGCCTGAGCCTAGAAATGGGCTCTACCTGAAGAAGTACTACGCTTAGGAAGTTGTACTTTTTCTTGTAACATAGCTGTATATCTTGTAGAGCTAGCTTTTGCTTGTGCTTGTTAGTTAAACTTATGTGTGTCTTCATTTCGTGTATCAGATGTCGACTAAACGTTTCTTAGGATTTGTTGATGGCGCCAGTCGCCACACCCAACAGTTGGCTTCAGCAGCTTGGGTCATTTACTCACTAGCTAGTCAACTGGTCTCTTCGGGGGGGTTTGTTTGGGTCCCACTACGAACAATGTAACTGAGTACAGTGCGGTCATAGAACTTCTCCGAGATGCTCTTACTCATGGCATTTCACATTTGGAGGTAAGACTTGATTCACAACTAGTTGTATTTCAGTTAACGGGTGTTTACTAGATTAGAGATCTTGTTTTGCTACGACAGTTTTTGCGAGTTAGATTATTGGAAAGACAGTTTGATTCCATTATATATCAACACATTCCAAGAAATTTAAATGCATTAGCTGATTCATTTGCAAATTATGTTTTAGATTGGCATTTGTATCATACACTTCCATAAACAACATTTCACACATAAAGTACAAACACATACACATTGAAATAATCGATACTGTATATATATCCAATACTGTATCAAAAAATATATGAGTTTCGGATCACAAGTCTATCACAAGTCATGTCATAAAGTACAAAACTGGGCTCAGTGGCCTCAAAAATATACATAAAGTATCCATCTCCTATGGAGAAGGAGGGGCCTCATCATCATCTACTGCATCCCGATAACATATGACCAACCTAGCTATCTTTTGCTACACCCTAAGCCATGCTAGGGGCACCCTAACTACATCTTCCTGCATATCAATAGGTATCTGATCCATGCAACATGCAGGAACATCATGAGTCAACCGACTCACTTTTGTTAGGAACCTATGTCAACCCTTCTCTTTACTATGTTAGTATATTGTTGTTGGACGCATATGCTTTGTAAGTCATCCTGTAGTATTTGTTGATCCGTAGTTTATATTAGCCCATAGTATTGACCCATAGTATTGGACGCATATGCTTTGTAAGTCGTCCCGTAGTATTATATGTCCCATGGTTTTGACTCATAGTATTGGGCATAGACTTAGTATATAAGTGTGTGTTGAGGTTATTGAAGGCACCGTGAAGTTAATTGTATTGAGCTTGCTCAAAGGAGGTTGCCACCTCGAAGTGGCCCGTGATCAATATAAAAGTGATTCTGAGTTCTATTATTTCTGATATCTTGTGTATTTGTATTAATTAATTATTGCAGGTTCCACATCTGGTATCAGAGCACCTTCTTGGGCTCGTTGGGTGGAATTTCTACCAAATTTTTTTCACATCTGTTGCAACTTCAGATTTGCGAATAATCCCTATCCGCTTAATTGTGGGAAGTACTTGGGCATAAGCCCTAAAACTCATTGTGAGGAGTACCATAGGAACCCCAAAGTAGCTGGCCCATTGAGAGGACCTGCCAGCGAAAACGCCAACGACCCCTACCTGATTAACTAGTTCCCACCCGTGAGGTAAACCAAGAGCTGGCGTTTGTGGCAAAGCGGTTATCAGTTTTACCTGAGCCGTGGAGTGAGGGGTACTACCCCAATACGCAAGCCGTCAGACAGCATTGGTGGCCGAGTGAAGCACCTGAACTGTTAGGAAGTCGTACATATCTGGGGTCCATATATATTTTCAGTTGAACTATTTTCGATCACTTCTGCTCCAGATCCAGCCGTTTCAGATCTATTCTGAAAGTCGTTCTAGATCCAGTCGTCGTTTCAGATCCAGCCATTTTCGATCCCTTCCGTGCCATTGCAGATCCATATGTTGCGGATCCCTTCCCCGTCGTTGTTGCCGATCCATTTCTGAAAGAAAAATAAAAAATAAATAAATAAAAAATAAAATAAATAAATAATAATAATAATAATCACAGTTTTTTCTCCATATCTCCCTTCTTTTCACTCTGTTTCCCTTCAAATTTTCAGGGAATCCCTGTCATCCCATTCTGCATCTTTCATTCTGGAGGACCCTATCCCCAATTCCCCTTCCCAAAGCCCGAAATCCCACATTTGTCTATTTTTAGGGTTTGCCATAACTTCCTCAGATTTCACCCAATCACCTTCAAATTTTACCACAGAGTTCCTTTCTGCATTCTACTTCTTTGTCCCTCTCTGCCAAATTTTCTCATTCTATCACCCTGCTTCTGAAATCCCCCTTTTTGCCTTCTTGTCCTTTTGACAGTGTCCAAAATCTAGTCAAACCCCAATTACCCATCAGATTGTTTCCCCAATCCAAATTTCCCTTTACTAAATCAGCTTCTGTTTGTGTTTTTCTACCCATTCCACCAAAAAAAAAACTGGTTATGGTTGTCACCCGTGCAGGAGCACACACCATGGAGGAAGCACTTGCAGCCATTAAAACCAAACTCCAAGATCTGGATGAAAAATTTCTCAGACTCCATCTTCAGCATTCAGGCATGAACAATACCAGACAACCAGAATCTTTTGCAGCCACCGGGTTCTCTTCTTCCAGCAATTTTCGTGGGCCGAAGCTTGATTTTCCTCACTTCAATGGTACTGATTCGACTGGATGGATATATCAAGCAGAACAATATTTCAGTCTGCATAATACTTCTGATGCCCAGAAAGTTCCACTTGCATCCTTTCATTTGGAACAGGAAGCCTTTCAATGGTACCATTGGTACATCAAAGCTCATCCCGAGCCAAACTGGATAGATTTTTGCCAACTCATTTTGCCATGATTTGGTCCTAGTGCTTTTGATGATTTCACAGGAGCACTCACTAAACTTCACCAAATTGGCACAGTGAGAGAGTATCAGACAGAATTTGAGAAATTGGCCAATCACACAGAAGGATTGTCTGATGAATTCTACAGGAGTTGTTTTATCAGTGGTCTCAAGGATGAAATCCGCTCAAAGGTCAAAATGTTTTGTCCCAACACAATGATGGAAGTCCTAGGGTTGGCTAAGCTGGACGAGGACAAGATCGCAGCTCAACAATGCTCCAAACCCACCTTTGTTCCCTTCAGAAATATGGGTTCCCAACGACCTCCCATCACGCCTTCTCCTCAACCAACTCCTATCAAGCATTTGTCTGAAATAGAAATGCAGGCACGCCGAGAAAAAGGGCTTTGCTATAATTGTGATGAGAAATTCACTCGGGGACATCAATGTGTTCAACAAAAGCTCTATCTCTTGGATGTGGATTCTCCACCTACCTTAGAACTTGGTGAAGAAGCTACAGATACAGTAGATGATCAGGCAGACATTCAACACCCGCCTGTTGACACCCCATATTAGGACGACCCACTGGAGATCTCTCTCCATGCTGTAACCGGCGTCACCACCCCACAAACAATGCGGGTCAGGGGATACTTCAAGAAGCTCCCTCTTACCATACTCATTGCTTCTGGTAGCACTCATAACTTCATTGACCCTTGGATTGCCAAACAGGCTGATTGTTTTGTCCATCCTTGCTCCAACTTTGAAGTCATGGTTGCTAATGGGGGCACCTTACCTTGCAAGGGGAAGTGTCACAATGTGCTTATCTCTATGGAAGATTATAACCTACACTCTGACATGTTTTCCTTGTCCTTAGGCGGATGTGATGTGGTTTTGGGAGTTCAATGGTTATGCACACTTGGCCCCATCTTATGGGCTTTTGCTGAACTTTGGATGTAGTTTAAAGTCAATGGGGCACAACACAAATTTATGGGCTTACAACCAGGGTCTCTCTGCATCATCAGTTCACATCGCCTGGAAAAAATCCTTAAGAAGAATTCACATGGTGTCATCGCTCAGCTCAATTCCATTCAGATGCACCCATCAACAGTCTCCACTACTTCCTTGGATAGATATGCAGGTACCTTTGCTGAACCAATGCTCTTGCTACCTTCAAGAGACCTTTCTGGTAAGAATTTAGCCACATCTACCTCTCAGCAGGAAATGATGGCTATTTTGCATGCAATACAGAAGTGCTAGCCATACCTATTAGGGAATTATTTCTACATCAAGACTGATCTCCAGAGTCTGGAAAATTTTCTGGACCAATGGGTCTCCTCCCCAACACACCTGAAATGGGTTATCCAACTCATGGGTTATCCCTATGTGATCACTTACAAAAAGGGTAAGGACAATATGGTGGAAGATGCTCCTTCTCATACAATTGATAACCAAGTTTCTCTTACAGCTCTTTCTCTAGTTGTTCCAAATTGGTTGCAATATGTTCAACAGGGCTATCTCTTCTATGAACTCCATGCTTCTTCATCAACAGGGCACTCTGGGTTCTGCAAAATGTCTGACCGGGAACAATGTAACTTCGTTTGGAAGGGACTAAAAATGACAATTCAACAGATGGTGGCTGATGATGATACTTTCCGAGTCAACAAGGGTGAAACGACACTCCTTTCGGGATTGCTCAAACCCTTTCCCATCCCTACACAACTTTGGCCAACTATTTCTATGGATTTCCTAGCAGCGTTCTGGTGGTACAATACCACATCTCAAAGGACACCATATGAAGCAGTCTATGGAAAACCACCACCATTTCTTCTTCTATACACCCTTAGCATCTCCCCAGTTCAGGAAATTGACTGGATTCTTCGAAACTACGATCAGATTCTTCTCATTCTGCAGGACAATCTTCATATGGCCAGAATTCACCTGAAACAACACGCCGATCAGCACCGTTTTGAGTGCATTTTCCACGTAGCTGACAGGGTTCTTCTTCATCTACAGTCTTCCAAGCAATCCTCCTTGACACTCCAAAGGCGTCAGTGGCCCGAAATGCAACTCGAGGATGCTACCGGGGAACCACTCCTTCAGATTCTGCAGCACTTTCTCCAACCAAAGCTTTGAGGACAAAGCTTTTTCTAAGGGAGAGGGGATGTTAGGAACCTATCTCAACCCTTCTCTTTACTATGTTAGTATATTGTTGTTGGACGCATATGCTTTGTAAGTCGTCCCGTAGTATTTGTTGATCTGTAGTTTATATTAGCCCATAGTATTGACCCATAGTATTGGATGCATATGCTTTGTAAGTCGTTCCATAGTATTATATGTCCCATGGTTTTGACTCATAGTATTGGGCATAGACTTAGTATATAATTGTATTAAGCTTGCTTAAAGGAGGTTGCCCCTCGAAGTGGCCCGTGATCAATATAAAAGTGATTCTTAGTTCTATTATTTCTGATATCTTGTGTATTTGCATTAATTAATTATTGCAGGTTCATCACAACTTTCCGCTCTATGTTCCCTAACATAGCATCAGCTGCACCAACATCTGTTGGCATCACGAAGATAGTAGGATGTCCCTCGGGATGAACATGCCCAATATCTGCATATGACACTTGTTTAGTACTTCAAAATTCATTCATAAAAATCAAATACTTGAAAATTTGAAAAAATTAAATAATTCTCAAAATAAAAACATACCAATATCTCCCCAAGCTCCACTTGGAGGAAGCACCAGCTCTGGATCATGGCGGAAGTCTAATCCAGCATAGGAAAACTACTCAAATGTCGGCACCTGCCTCTCCCACCACCCCCAGAAATCATCAGTATGATAACAAAAGTGACTTTCACCACCACCCTGGCGGAGAAATATGTCACCCCAATGGCCCAATCTTGGCTCACGAGGGTTAGCTGGAGGTAGAGGCATCCCCAAGCTGAGAGCAGGTACCCTCATGAAGAAGAAGGTGCATAGAATGCTGCCATATCCAAAGTTCTTCGTTCTCCTGGATTTGCAACCCATGAGTTGAAGCTTCATATTTGCCAATAAACCAGTGCACCAATCGTACACATGTCCCTGCAAGCATCTAACACCAATATGCATGGAATACCTCGAAGCTAGGTATTGTGTGGCACTTCCCGCCATGCGGTTCAGCATACTCACAGTAACCTTTACTGGGAGGCTTTCAATAGTAGAAATTAGGATTTGACTTCCTGATTTCTTGGCTCCCGCCACACAGTATGCACTCAAATATTCTTGCACCGATGTAGCACCCTTATTGCAAGAAGATCCTTTCAAATTTACCACATCTCCCCTCCTAGAGAGTCCGGTGATGAAGTATATGTCATCGACAGTAAGGTCCAAGGTTTGTCCTCGGATAACAAATGCATTGGCATCTACATCCCAGTATTGAACGAGTCTTCGAAGCAATCTATTGAGTGCCCTCATGTTTATGGTTCAGTAAAACTTTAACAAACCACATCTTTGGAGGGCATGGAGAGTGGCCGGGTCTTGCATTGCCACCCTATCCATCTCCTCATGTTCTCTCTCCCTCCAAATAAGTACCATCCTACCACAAAAATATCAAATTTTATCCTCTCGACACTTTTTTCTTCATGTTAAGGGGTGTGCGCTACTATATAAGCCACACAGTCACACATGGGCACTACTATGTAGAGGCAGAGTAGCGCATACCTCCAGTATGCGCTACTCTGCGTACTGCATAGTAGCGCACGCGCTTCTCACGATGTGAGCATGGCCTTAAAAATGATTTTAAGCTCAAAAATTGACAAATAACCAATGAAATGCAAGTTAGGATGAATTCAACTTACTTGGTGGAGGCAAATTGTTGATTGGTTGCTTGAGTTGATCACCATGGAGGATTGAAATACAAGGGTTTGCTCCAAATTTTCTTGCCCTACAAAACCAAAATGAAATTTGAGTTTTAATTTTGAAATTACATATATGAATTTGTTTTTAAATTTTTACCCACTTTGGTAAAATCTCTATAGTTGCAAATTCTACCAATTTGTTCTATTTAATCAATTAATAGCTACATATGGTATTATGGTAATTTTACCCAATGGTTCTCATTTTTTCAACAAAATTTTGTAGGATCAATCCTTTAAGACTAATTTTCTTGATTATATACCTTCTCAACTAGCTCATAGTTAAAATTTACATATCATTTAAGAATTTTTGTCGCGATTACTAACATATTTGTTGAAGTCCTAGTTTTGGCAGATCATGAGTCGTGATCCTAGAAGCTGTCATTTAAGTCATTTTAAGCTCTTGTTTGGACTATTTAAACCTAAACAAGATCTCCGAGCAAACTTGACCTCTTCAAGCTCGTTGAATTAATTGAAGGCTCATCCACTCAGGTATAGACTTACCCCTTTTCCGGGCCTTGGTGGATAAATTACGGACAAGGTATACTCTAGGTATACTTCTGTATGCACTAGAAGAGTTCTTCTTCCATTGTTTTATACTTTTTCGGGGGAGGAGACTAACTTTACAAAAAAGGACCTGTCGGAGCCTTTCTTTAAGGTTTTTAGTCTCTCTAAACATGAAAACACCAAGTGAGCATTCACCTACTCGAGCTCGATGTGAAATCCATGAGATGGTAAATAGATGACTATTTAAGTTTTTCAACTCTATAAACAAGAAAACACCGCCGAGCACAGACCAATCCGGGCTCGATATAAAATCCACAGATAGGTGTACAGAGGATTGTTTAGGTTTTTCAGACTCTATAAACAGAAAAACATCGGCGAGCATTAACCTACTTGGGCTTGATATTAAAATCCACGAGTAGGTGTATGGAGTTATTGTTTAAGTTTTTCAGACTCCTTAAAATTGAAAACACCGGCGAGCAGGAACAGATCTCAGCTCGATATTAAAATCCAAAGATCAATAATATAGAGTAATCTTCTATGTCTTCTTCGAACTCTGTAAACAATGAAGAAGGTCCTGAGTCTTCCTCCCACGGGCTCATTAAACTTTTTACATGGTTGGATCTATTGAGTTTTCATTCTTTCTTGGACTCATTAAAACAACAAGAAAGGTATTCTTTTATTTAAAAAGAATAAGGGATGAGAAAGATGTATCATATCTTTAGTGTCAAAGGAAGTTCAGTCACTTCTATCCTTGAGCACAGCACCTACTTGAGTCTATCATGTCGGTTGGGTTTAGTTTTTTACCTTAGGGCGAACTTGATCTCCGAGTTGTTTACCCCCCCGGTTGGTTATTCTTCCAACCATATGGAGGGTTTGCTAATGTCTCCTACATTACAGGCTTATATCATTTTCCCCATTATGTTGAAAACTTCTTAACTGACTTTGTACCGTGCTCAATGTTCAAGGATATACCCTGTGTCGGCCATTCTGCAGTTTACCTTGACCTCATGTGTTGGCCATCCTAGTGTCAATCTTGTTACATATATTACTCCATATCAGCTCATACCATTTGAGTGTCCCTCATGTTGGATGATGGAGGATGCCTTAAGGCCTCCCTTCCAATGGACTTCTTCCCATCGACATCAACTCATTTTTCTCTGGAAATGGAGTTTAGAGTTTCGATTAGTACCTTGGAGATTGCAGTCACCAATGGCAATTTTCCTCGCTATTGAATCATGAGAATACATCCACGGGGGGTTCACTAGCTAGGCAATATCATATCACGTCCATTCATATTGGGGGTTTGAATACTCTTAAAAATCTAAAAAAATATATTGCCCCATATTAAGGGGTCAAGGGGAGTTTTTAATTTGACATAGTAATATAAATATTGAGGGTTATTTTATTTGGGTGGGATGAGGAATAACCTCCAAATCATGGGATGGATTCATACTTCCAAATCATGGGCTCAATTCATACCCACCAAATACTTAAGGACCCTCCATTTTTATTTGATATTGCTTATGATCATAAGTGTTGCATAAATCTGATAATAGTGCACCAATGATAATATCGATGGAAGTCTCTTCAGATTACTGGCCTTGATCCATACTCATTTAATAGATTATTTAGGCTTGGTTATTGATGTTATATTTTTTTTCATCTTTAAGTTAAGAGATGTAGCTAATTGGGAGTTCCAGAGTTGAACAATTGTATTGTAGGTATTCAAGTAAAAGATCTAACTCTTCATTTTTTCGGTTGGGGTTTAGGTGGGTATTGAGATTCATTCAAACCTTACTCCATGACAACTCAAAAAAGTGAGATCAATCTTTCTTGGCTCATTGGAACCAAGAAAAGTGAGATCAGTCTTTCTTGACCGATTATTTCTTTCAACTTTTTGTATTCTTCTTTAACATTTTCACATTGCCAGTTAGGAATAGTTGTTAGATTGAGTTATATTTGGCACATTCATAATTGTAATTTCAATTCTTATATGCAAGGAATCTGTCTTAATATTTTATTGAAACTGACATGAACACAGGTGAAAATATTAATCCTTATTTATATACCCTATGTGTTATCGTTACCATGAAATGGTATCATATACATTTCACCATATGTGTATCTTTATAACTATTCCATGCTTGAAACCTAACAATTGAGATTTTTCCCTCCCCAATAAAGATTTAAAAAAAACTAGATATAACCCAAGAAAAGGTAACTAAATGTTGTTAATTCGCTTCATTGCAAGAATAAATGTAGAGGAAGTGGAGAAAATTCATTACATCTTGTGAGTGACCCAAATCCAAGCTATGCACATGATCATATGGTGTTATTGGAAAGTAAGAGAAATTTTGCTATGTTCATTTGGGTTCAAACATAAATGATGTTTGTTTTGATAGGAAAGTAGGGGAGTCCATCCACGAAAGAGTTTCAATTTTGAATTTTTATGGAATTTAATTTATTAAGCTTATAGAAAACATGAGCTCTCTATGACTATACTTATATTTACATGATATAAAATCGGTAGATTGATGGACTATGGTGTGAAACATCTGCAATTCTCATATTTTCTAAGCATTGCACTAACTATAGGACTATCATCCCTTTACATTCTTTGTTATGTTGATCTCTTAACCGTGTTTCCTTTTACGCATTTTCCTTCCCAGTACTATTTCGTTGGGTCTTCCACTATCCAACGCTACAAATTGATCAGTCACCCTTGCAATCCCAGTGGGAGTTAGGGCTCTTGTTTGTTACAACCTGATAATATGATATTAACGGGGTATTAAAAATGGGTTGATAAAAATGGATACATACAATATTTGGTGAAACTGGGGGTTTTCTTAATTGGAAAGGCTTATTGGTAGGGGGGTTCAACAATTAAAGTTTAGGAGGAATTTTCCAATATTTAGTGAAATTAGGGATATTCTTTAATATCATGCGAACGATCGTGCTATGTAACAAGTTCACTGAGTGAACCCCCTGTGAATACATCAATGTCTCTTATTCGACAGGATCCTCAAGTGTTCGAATCCAAGTTCACTTATTCACACTTGTTGGACCGTACTAGGTACCTTGGGACCCATCATCATTATAGGTGGAAGTCCTCACGTTTTTTAATGGTATACATCAATGACCGGTAATCAAATGATACCCCCCATGTTCGACTATCAGCTCATCTATTCACATGGTTAGGGTTTGTACCTTGGGTTGTTTTGGATGAATAACTTGGGATGTTGATGACATTACCTCATTATGTTATCACCCAAGTTGTGCAAGACTGAGCCTCACTTATATTTGGCTCTCCATGAGACATAGATCCAGTTTGTTGTTATGGTTATGATCTCTTAGTTTGACATGGATCCACGCTTATATTTCAAGTGACCATGCTATATATACATCTCCTCATTATGTATCGGAGATCATGTTGTATCACACTACACATCTATATGATGTCAAGAATGTAATTGCTCACTGACCTTGATCATTTTTTCAGGTGTTTCTGTGACTTGGTCTTGTAGTTTCTTGCTCCTCCTCTGGCTTTGGATTATAATGTATTTCGGCCATCATTTCCCTCTGACCTCACACATTAGGAGGCATCTATTATAGGTCAAATCTGCACTTCTCCATCCATGATCACCTTGAGCTGTCGATCACACAAAAGGACAACTTGGATTGAAGATCATGATAACCTCAGATGACACTTTGACCTGACTCACCTTCCTGCAAGTTGACAAAACCCTAAAAAATATCATAATTTGGCATGGGCGCTACTCCTCTTAAGAAAACTAGCACATATGCCCTACTCTATAAGATATATAGTAGTGCACACCTCCTGGTATGCGCTACTCTACTTCAATAAACTAGCGCACAGCATCCAAAAAGTGGCAAACAATAGTTATTAAACACCATAGTCATGCACTATGCGCTACTCCACTGTGAAATAGTTGTGCACATCTTAAAATATGATCAAACAAATATTAATTTGACGAATAAGGATTAGTTGCAGTTGGTTTCCCAACTTCCCCAACTTCCCCTTCAACCACCTCTCGACCTGAACTTCCTACCTTGTCATATAAATACAAGGAGAATTGAAGAGAGGGGTTAGACATGAGACATAAGAGATCCATAGAGAGACTCTTCTTATATGAGAAGCTTGTATTGAAGGTGGTTATGCTGGAAAAAATTTAAAGTCAGAGAGGAGCAGGAGCCTCAGATCAGGTTACATGAACATGCTCCAAAGTCAAGTATACTTTGTATTATTCATATGTTTTTGGCAATAAAAGGTTGAAACATCTTTCTCGTCCCAAACCAAATACTTAATGTACTATGTATTTGTTTGGATCAATGTTGGTTAATGCTTGATGTTTGAATTACTTCTTAATTCCATCATTATTATATTGGCCAAGATACGCTGAGAAAGGTCTTTGTACTGCAGGTTTTTCAGACAGGAGATTGAAGTAGAGGATCGAGCGCGAGGTTGGACAAAAGCTAGGATCAAACTTCGTTCATAAGGTATGTCCTCAAGGTCTTTAATATATTTCCCTTTATAAATGTTTCTATAATGCAATCAGTATGTTTACCTGTCACCCCCTTAAGTTGATAATGTCTATTTCCTCACTATAGGGTAGTATTTTCCGCCAACACACTTCCCTAGTGATCTAGAAACCTTCGGGCCGGCATTGGGGGGGTGATGAAGCATGCTCTGATGTACCTAGTTTGATGAAATTCGACATATGACAAGATGACATCGCCAGCAATGGAAGAAAATTCGACAAACACAGAATTTTGAGTCATAAAAGCACCCCAGATATCCAGAACATTGAAATAGAAAAGAGGAGGCAGCGGTGTGAAGAGATACGGGAGCAAGCAATTGCGCTCCAGAGGACGCGAGGATTAAATGTCGTGATAGACACAGAAGGAAATCTACTAGAGTCAAGCCGAGCCCGCGATGATCGGGGTGTCGAAGAAGACCTGTCATTGATGGCTGAAGACTTGTGGATAGAGCGTGGTAGAGCTCTCCAAGTTCAGATACCTGAAACGGTAACACCTTCGTCTCCATTTCATTTAACACAAAGCGTTCTGGTGCAAGAAATTGTCGAGGAAAATATCGGTCTCCATGCTTGTCATTCGGGAATTTGGATTCGTTGAAGTATAGAAGGCGATGATATTAATAGACTATTGATTCATCGGTTGGAGGAAGGAAATTGGGTGTCCTTTCAACCCGAATTTTCAAATAGAAGTTGTCATCTAGTGTACTGAGAGCATAAGGAAGTGCCCCCCCTACCTATACCAAATTTGAGTGACTCGTCAAGTATGTCGAAAAGCCCGAGATTCAATTAAATCCTGTTTGAGTGAAACTTTAACTCGATTTCGGCAGAAGTGGTAGAAGAAGGCATACCTAGCGATACAAAAGAAGTTATAGTCATTGATTCTGAAGACAGAGAACCAAGTCCAGAGAGACAGCTAATTCAAATTTACAAAGCACCAAATTCTAATTGTGGAAATAACCCACCCACACCACCATCAAATTCTCAAAATAATACACTAGTAGACATGGCACACTCAATAGCACATCTTTCGTTCTACGAAGGTGATGAAGACTCAATAAGACATTGGTTTGTGTGCGAAGCAATATGTACAGCCAATCAAATCACTAGTGAAGAAAGACAAGTTGCGCAGTTTGTTGGTTCGTTAAGAAAAAGAGCATTGACATGGTACATGGGGTACATAGCAAAGTCACCAAATGCAACAAAGGCACAAATCAAACAAATCTTTTTGGACTTTTTCATGATCGAAGATACGACATACCTAGCGGTAGAACAACTGAAGACGATAGTCCAAAAGCTGACAGAAACTGTCAAGGAGTATGACAAGAGGCTCAAAGACCTCCTCAGCAAATTAGACTATGAAATCGAAAAAAACTATTAATCAAGTGGTTTATTTCCGGTATAATAAATAAAATCAGAATACATGTCCGTCGACAAAGTGTTAATACTTATGCGGAGGCACTAAGAGATGCACTAGAAATCAAAATGGATGATGAATACCCTCTAGTATTCATGGATACACACATCAACGAACGCCTTGAAAGTATGGAGCAGGCTATCCAAAATATGACTCTAAAAGGGCGAGAATTATGGTGTACAACTTGTCAAACTTCAGGACATACCAAAGATTCTTGTCGAATTGAGGATCGACGACAAGTGAAACTCATTCAATCCAGATGTTTCTGCGATCTATGCAAACAGTATGATTCACATACCACAAATGATTGTTCATACAATCTGAAAAACAAGAAGGCAAGATGGTGTCAAATTTGTGAAGTGAATACACATACAATTGAAGAATGTCATCTGAACCTGAAAAATTGGCAAAATTACCATGCAGTGTACTAGACAAACTCTGTCAAGCAGCATCACGACAGAAATACAGCAAACAACAGATACAAGAAAAATGATGGAAGAAATAACCGGTACAATCAAAACAGGAACGATAAATACCCAAGGTATAATGACTATCGGTATGATCAGTGATATGACGGCTACAATAGACGCGAAGGATGCCAGATTCGTGGTCGTGGCAGTGGACGTCGCGCTAGTCGACCTAATCGACCTGGTGCGTGTTTCACATGTCTCAATGAGGATCATCGGCATGCAGAATGCCCTTATAAGGAAAGAACTGATCTTAAATTTTGTAAAAAGTGTGGGGTAGGCGATCACTATTTAAAGGATTTCCCTACCATGATTGAGAAAATAAATAATAAAAAGAATGTTCATGTTTTATCTTGTATTTCAAAAAATGATGTGCTTTGTACAAAAAACTTGCAAATTGTAACTAGGCAAGGCACTCACATTGGTCAAGATAAGCCACAGATAAGTAGAATTGTCAATAAAGAGGATTACCCAAATCCTATAAAACAAAAATCTGTGTAGAAAAGATGAATCCGACGTATTTCATGACTTAGCAGCACACTAAGTCATTGAAGAAAACCGACAGGAAGTTCTCAATGAATTGCTCAGATTAATTTCAAACAAGGAAGCTGTAGGAAAAATGATTGACCTGTTGCATAAAGTAAAACATAAACATTGATAATAGATTATGATGTTTTCAAGTAGGGAGTTAGATATGCAACATATCAATCTATCTTACTAAGAATTGGTGAAATTCTATGTCATCATTATGAAAAGATTATCACAAGTTTCCAAAGATCTAGATTCATTAATCAAAACTCATTAAGATCTAAAGATTATTAAGAATTAAATTCATGCATGATAAGCTAAATTCAAACTCATAGATGGTAGAAACTTGAATCTATTCATAGTAGAACAATGGAGAGATATATCCTTACCATGGCATTAGATATGAATCCTTCCTCCATTTACATGAGCTTCCCTTCCTTCACCCTTGCTTTTGAAGAATTTGAGCTCTTTCTCCTCCTTCATAACCTTTCCAGCATTCCTTTGCTCTTACTTTGTGTACTCTACAATGCCTCCCATGCATTTCTTATATAGCATTGGGAAATGAGGCCTCATGTTTCTCTTTTCAATGTGGGATTATCCCTTTTCATCTTTTTTTTATTATTTTAGCTCAAAACCCACTTTTCCATAGTTTTTAGGATTTTTTCACAACTTTAACATACTTTAAGTACAATTAATGCACTTTAATGCATTCATCTTCACTTATTTATTGGTGTAGCATAGTTTTATACCTTTTATGAGCAGTTTAGTCACTGAACTTGGTCTTCTTAAGTTCTTACTATCTTCACCTAATCCTTCCATTTATGGGAGAAGTGATTAGATCAGAGAGGACTTGTCTCTGAATGTACTTATGTTTCTGTCTTCATGTTGCGGGCGCATGATAAAAATGTGCTTCTTCTGTCACATGACTAGGGTGTTAATTTAATTGTTAACAGATGCCCCGTAATGTGTGAGGTACGAAGCAGAGCTAAGGGCCAAAATACATTACTGAATTTTATATTCTGTATACTGATACTCTTTATCGTTCAAAGCAAGGATAAGGGAAGGAAAGCTCACATGCAATGGATTGAGGATCACACCTGTAAAACATAGCAATTTCTCAAATATATAATATCTTCTTGAGGCGGGCATACCCATGCTCAGTAGTAAACAAGCATGGCCACGAACAATACACAGTGGATCCATGTCAAAAGAAAATTTTTCTGAAAATGTAAATGTGCACTTTGATGGGTGCGATAACAAAGTCTTTTTTGGCTTCTGACATGGCGGTCTAATCTTGCGCAACTCGGGCAGTGCATTGATGACTGATACAACTGTTTTTCCCAAGGTCGTCAATACAAACCAACGATAGTATGAGTTTATATCATGCGAATAAGTGATCTGATGTCGAGCATAATAAAACACCATTTGATTACCGTTCATTGATGTATATCGTTAACAAATGCGAAGAGACCCACCGATAATGATGGTGGACTCTAAGATACTGAGTACAAACTAACAAGTGTGAATAAATGATCTGAAGTCGAACACTTGTAGAATCAAACAATCAGGGGTCATTGGTGTACACCCACTGTCATTTGTGAGGAAACCTGCCACTAATGATTGCAAGATCCAAGGTACTCCCGGGTTTCTAGATCCATGTCCTAGATGATGATTTGATGTCGATAGGAATAGATCCATCGGAAGGAGGGCATTAATGCATCCCACATCAACCGATACGAAACAAAGATCAATAGTCTGATATAATTTGGTAGAATTGCAAGATCCAACACTGTAAACTGACACAAGGAAGGCCGAAGGTCGGTTACTCAAAGTCCTATGTTGCCAAGTGTCCATTCTGTGTCATGTTATGTGTTCAAGGGAAGTCTAAACCACTAATTCCAAATGCGTTAACGGAAGCTCCATTGTTGACGGGAAGGATAACCCATCGGCGGAGATCTGTTCAAAATACCGGTACAATTTCCTAAGGCAAATGCATATGGTGTACTGACAGCGGAGACCAAATTATGTGCCATGTTCAAGGGTGACAAGGACTAACTGTTGCTGTCTTCCCCAAGGATTATACTATGAATTAATTCAAGTCTCTACCTTTTTGGATTTTCGTGTTTTTTAATTTTTATGCTTTTTCATTTTTTGTAAAAAAGAATAAATAATGTTATGATACATAGGAGGGAACGAGTGTTGCATGGGAGTACGCCGATTTTTCAAGGGAATGGGTTAGGCCAAGGCAAAGATCCATATTGCAAACAAGGGTTAAGCTAGTTGTGCACACTCTTACAACTGTTCCTTCCCAAGGTAGGCTATCTGAAGCAGGATTATGTGTCGATGGATGGTGAAGTAATACCATGTGACTGAGGTTATCCAATTTGGTGAAATGGCCAAGTTTCAATGGTTCAATGAGGTTTACTTCAGCTTGAATCTTGTGAAAAAATGTCAAAATCATAGATCATCATGAATCTTGGTCTGTCTCAACTACCTAGGTCAAATAGTTCGAACCATCAAAGTCTTCAAGTCCTGAAATCAAAACCATTGCACTAGCCAGCAGTTTAGTTAGAAATTGGTTCAAATGTGCCTTTAATATCTAAAAAGATAGCCAAAAATGAGGAATTATGCACCTTTCTATCATTCAAAGATAAGTAAAAATACTCATGATTTACCATATGTGTTCTTTGTGCAGCCGATGTGTGAGAGGAGGCATCCCCTTTTAGCTTGAATTCCTAGAAGCTATGAACCTTTAGTCTTTGATCTTCCAATAGTGGGTTAGTTTTGATGTTGAACTAGAAAATTTTGAAACAGTTTCCCATGTTTCTGAGTTTTTCCAAATTTTTCATTTTTTTTTGTTTGTATGAACATTTTTTGGGTCTTATCTGTAAGAAAATTAATCAAAAAGGGAAATAGTATTTACACTATTCTTTTTGGTGTGTGCGAAGTTTACACACTTTTTGGGTTATGATGTAAGCTAGATTATTTTGGTTTCACTTATGTCCTTAAATGATGTGTTCAATTAAATTGGCCATGAAATAATGTACATGCTTGCTTTTTGGTATGATATTAATGACTTAGATGCCAATCGAGTACATAGTTGGCCAAATATCATCCAAACTATTTAGACTTCTAGGAATGTGTATATACTCAATAAAATCGAACTGACGCTCTAAAAGATGTACTCGTAGAAACTTTCTAAACAGTGTAGGATGTTGAACTTGACAATGACCATTTAACTAGGATACAACTAGTTATGAGTCCAGTTTGACGATTATTCGTCGGATGCCAAGGGTGATAGCCTCGATAAGAAGCTCAATGACTGCGCTATATTCTGCAACATTGTTGGTTGCAGATCCGAGAAAAGTGCCTCCTGAACTAAGAACTTCATTATTAGTTGAAAAAAAACCCATGCAGCGGAACCAACGTTCTGAGAACTACGACTGGCGCCATCCGCATATCCCAAATATGTGAAAGACTCTTGTGCCATCTGCCAAATTGACAATGCCAAGCAAGATAAGTGTGTGCCTAAAATTACTAATGTACAAAATTTTATACAAAAAATACAACATAATACAACAAATGGTGTGAGGCATCAGTTCCTACACGAAGTATTTCTTCAAATAGAGACCATTTCTGATCTCCGACATGGGTTCCTTGTCAAAATTGACCAATTCATAAGCTCCCTTTTTTAACACAGTTTTGACAATAAGTGGGCCAAACCATTTATGTACAAATTTTCCTTCTCCTATTTTATCTTGGTCTTGGTCATAAACTAAAACCAGATCACCTTCAGAAAATACTCGAGGACGAATGGACTTGTCATATTGTGTTTTGACCCTCTTCTTATGTACTTCTATGTTTAGAGAGGCCTCCCTTCTAGTTTCATCAAGAGGATGGAGATGGAGAAACCTTTCCGCTTCTGCAGAAGTGTTAGGTAGGAGTTCAACAGTGATCTTCAATGATGGGATTTCACATTCAATGGGAAACACAGCTTCTTCTCCATAAACCAATTGGAAAGGAGTGAATTCGGTTGCAGTTTTAGCGGTTGTTCTGTAAGCCCAAAGAGCAGTAAACAACATCAAGTGCTAGTTATTCTTGTTTTTGTTAATCGTCCTCTGTAACATAGTTTTCAAAACCTTGTTGATGGCTTATACTTGTCCGTTAGCTTGAGGATAATATGACGAGGAAAATTCCTGCTGCAAGCCTAACCAGTTTGTAAGTTCATCCATACATGAATTCCTAAAATGACTTCCATTGTCAGTAGTGATTTCTTTGGGTACACCAAACCTTGCTATCACATGATTGAATAGAAAGTATTCTACATTTTTACCCGTGCAATTGAATGTAGGCATCGCCTCAGCCCACTTGGTGAATTAGTCCACTGCTACAATGATGTAGTGGTGGCCATCAGCTGAAGGTGGATTGACTGTCATATAATCAATGGCCCATTTTGAAAATGGACCCATGGTTACTATAGGGTGTAAAGGAGCAGGATGTGCGCGCATTTTTCTTGTGTAGATTTGGCAAGGGTGACACTTTTTGAGAGCATTAATGCAATCTTTGAAAATTGTAGGCAAAAAGTATCCTGCACGCAATATTTTTTGAGCAGTTGCTAACCCAAAAAGATGAGCGCCACATGCTCTAGCATGGCAATCATTCAAAACTGGTTCAGCTTCCTCATGTACTAAACAACGTCTTAATATCATATTGATTCCCCGACAGTACAAAGTATCCCCGATGATGAGGTATCTTCAAGATCGATGTCAAATATGACGTCGTTCAATACTAGAAAGTTGAGGATCTATCATTTGGGTTTGAAGATATATAATGAATGCTCCATACCAAGGATCAGAAATTCCAATGAGGAATAGATGTTCATCTGCCCAAGTTTCAATAGATATAGAACCCTCCTTCTCTATGGCTAACTCAGACATTAATTCAGAAAATGCCAACAACTTCTTGGCTTTAGCGTTTTTGAATTCAAGGTTGAATTATTGTAAATTACTATCCATTTTGAGTATTTGCCACCAATGATATGGCGGGACAAAATGTGTTTCATGGGGTTCATTTTAGCCACTATGGTTGTTTTCCTTGGAAGTATGTAATGTCTAAGTTGTTAGACAGCATGGACTGTTGCCAAGGCCAGCTTCTCGACCTGGGAATATCTCAATTCGAGACCTGCAAGGCCTTTACTAAGATAGTAAACAACATGTTCTTGAGATGATTCATCTTCTTGTGCTAAGACCATTCCAATGGTGGAAGGAGATGCAGCCAAATATAGAAGAAAGTCTCTATTATAGTTCGGTGGATTAAGCACTGAGGCAGAGACCAAAGCTTTCTTTATTTCATCAAATGAACATTGAGCTTGGTCATCCCATATGAATATTGCATCTTGTTTTAAGAGACGCATGAAACCTTTAGCTTTCTCAGCAAAATTCTTGACAAATCTCCTCAAGTAGTTGGCTTTTCCTTGAAGGCTTTGAAGTTGAGTGATTGTTTTCGGGGAAGGCAACTGAAGTATTGCCCCAACCTTGACAGGATCAACCATGATCCCTTTTTGGGATACTACGAACCCAAGTAACCTCCCAAGTCCACACAAAACATGCATTTATGTGGATTTAACCTAATGTTTTACTTGCGGCAACGCTCAAATATGGCTTGTAAATGTGCCCCATGTTCAGCTCTCTTTTTAGATGTAGCTACCAAATCATCAAGGTAAACTTCGACGATATCTTTAATATCGTGAAATGTGTATGACATTGCTCTTTGAAAGGTAGCCTCAGCGTTTTTAAGGCCAAATGGCATTTTCTTATAAGCGAAGGTCCCCCAAGGGCATATAAAATCTTTTTTATGTTGGTCTTCCTTTTTATCTGGATTTGGTTATAACCGGAGAAGCCATCCATAAATGAGAAGATTTCATTCCCAGCACATTCATCAATGATCTGATCAATGAAGGGTGTGGGATAGTTATCTTTGGGACAAGCTAAGTTCATATCTCTGAAATCGGTACAAACCCAGATAGTTCCTTGTTTTTTATTGACGGGAACTGGATTGGATACCCAATTGGTCAAAGGAACAGGATAGATGAATCTAACTTTTAAAAGCTTTTCAAACTCGGCTTTAATGGAAGCAGAATTTTTAGGGTTCACTGGACGTAGTTTCTGCTGCACAGGTTTGGCATTAGGGTAGGTTTCAATCTCATGTTCTACGATACTGGGATCGATCCCCAGCATTTCTTCATAAGACCATGCAAATACATCACGAAACTTTTTGAATAAGGCAGTCTAAAATTTTATTTCCTCAGGATAACAATCTGCACCTATGTTGATGTACTCAACGATGCCAGGTTTGATAGATATATCAATTTGGACGGTTTTCAAAATGTTCGCCAAATTTCCTTCTGAATTCACATTGTAGATACGGACAGGGCATTGGTACTTACCATTGTCATTATTGAAGTAAAACTTTTCAGGTTTAACTTCTAATGAGTCAATCTTAGGAAGAAACGAGAACTTGTTATGCATATCCTCCCAGGGTCTTTCTGAGATGTTCATAACCTCTATGATGGCTTCATCTGAAGAGAAAGTTTGATCTAGGATATCATGGCTACTTTGAGAGTTCAAGGCCCAAATAGGTGAAGTATAGGGATCATATTCCTCCATCTTGGGAGGATTTTGATCCGATTCTACCGAGGCCATTTGAATAGCTTGATAAGAAATCTCTATAGTAGAAAAGGGGACATTACTCTCCATTTCCTCATGGTGTGCAGAAGTATGTGTATTTCCATGATTCTTTTCATCTAAAATACTCTCTTTGGAGGTTCCAACTGATGAGGTGGAACCAACCTCCGAAATGGAATTAGACAAGACTCTTAATGGAAAGTATACCTTCCAATGTTATGGTGAAAATTGGAGGAATGTTAGGGGTCAATATTGGTGGTGGAAGTGGGAAATTTCCCAAAAGGGATGAGTCTTTAAACCTTCCTACCCCAACATCTTGAATAATTGTCGTTCCATCCCCTACATAAGGTACATTCGAATGGATACCAGTTTCAGGTGAGCAGTAATCTAGTTGATCCATTGTAACAATCTTCTCTTGGTGGGGGAACCGAATGACTCAGAATATGGAAGACACTATCGCCATCATCTTGTGTATCCAATTGCATCCCAATATAAAATTGTAGTCTATGGGTGCATCCACTACCTCAACGTCTACTTGAACTATTTTTCCCCCTAGTTCAACTGGGTAAGCCAAGATGAGTCCATGAGGTGGTAACGAATGTCCTTCAAATGCCTTGAGTATTGTTTGGGATGGTACTAAGGTGGGTGATCCCAAAGCCTTCCAACAAGCTAGGGACATGACGCAAGTGGAGGCTCCTTCATCCACAATGGTTCGAAAAATATTCTTCCCATGTGAAGTTACTTTAATTTGGAAAGCAATTTGTAAGGGAAGCCTACCTGTGGGTTGTTCTAAGTCAAATGTGATTAAATTGGTATCTAATGGATCAACAGCACCGATGGCAGACAATAGTGCTTTACGCTAAGTGGGACAACTTTGCAACACCTCCAGGGAAGACATTGCACAAGGGGCTTGAGCTAAATCTTCAACCACATTGTAGTTTTGAGCAGCTCGCGCATAGGGACTGTGTGTTGTTTTGCGGAGGACCCCTTTTGGAGGTCGAGGCACCATGTCTATGGCTGGTTTTTCAATATTTAGAAAACCACTAGGTTGAGATCCAGTTGCTTTAGCATCTTTTGAAGGTATGTCGTAAGAACGGGCCCTAGTTTGGATATGAATGTTATGTTCACCAATTGTGAAAATATTTGTGTTGGGTGGATTGCCCCCTGTGGGGGATTTTCCTAGTTTCCTCCTGCTGGAGGTGCTGGCGCCGCAGCAACCATTTGTTGTTGTTGGGGGAAGGGTTGAGTTAGGACAGTAGGTTGTGGTTGTTTCCCTCCTTGTTTTGCCAACATGCGATGAATATCATCCATATGAGGACAAAGATGAGTAGGATGATCTTCTTTGCAAATTTTGCAATGATATTTGTTTTTCCTATTTTCCCGATTGCCTCCTGTGGGGTTATTCACTTTAGGTGCCTCTCTTGTCCCATGGTTTTCATTACGTTTCTTCTTTTGCTTATTCTTTTTTCCTTTTGGGTCCATAGTTTGAACTGTAAGGACTTCAGAAGTTTGGTTAGGAGTTGCAGCTTGCTGAGTTGCCTGGCCAGCTGTGGGTTGTGAGTTTTCAACTGACATTTGTCCCAATTGCTGGGTAATCTGTTCAACTTGGTTAATTGATCCAATCACACCATCAGTATGAGGTCCTTTTGGTGGCCTTGCTGGATCACATGCAGATCTTACAGCATGGGGTATTAAGTCATAAAGTGTGTCCGATTGGGAATATACTAAATCCATATGGTTAGCACTCTGAATGAGTTGTTCTTCAGCCATGGCTCCTGACATGGCTACATCTTTAGCAAGAGTAGGAAATAGTGATTTAATGAACCAATTTGATAAGAATTGATCAAGTATTTCAGCTTTTATAATCCTTTGACGTCTCCTCCACTCATTGATATGATCCGAGATGTGAGTAGCGGTGGATTGTCTAAGTGAAGTCAAAAGTTCAGTTCCCATCTCATAGTGGATAGGTAATTGAAAATGTGTCAAAAATGCCATAGCTAAAGATGAAAATTCAGTAAATGTATTGCGGGGCAACTCAATGTACCATTTTGCAGCATTTCCCGTTAGGGTCCGCTGAAACAACCTCAACCTAATACTATCATCAATGAGGGAATTGGATGAACACCACAAATGGAATGTCATCACATGATTTGATGGATCTTCCCCTGGTTTTCCGTCAAACTTGGGTATGTCTGAGGATAGTTTGGTTGGTATGGTTGGCCACCCATTCAAATGCAGAACAGGGTCATTAGTCAGCCGGGATAAATCCGGTAGATTCAATGTGGCTAGAAATGGTGATTTGGATGATGCCGAAGCAAACGTTTGATATCCGGGTGAAGCTTGATGGCTCCACTGTTTTGGTCCTTAGGATTGAAAAGTATTCCAAGCAGGATTACCTCCTTGTGGAGATTGCATCCAAAAAGATGGTTTATTTCCTAAATATTGCCCATTCCATTGTGGGATAGGATGCATGTATGGATTGCCCCCTTGCGGAGGTATGTTCCATTGAGGTTGGTGACTTGGTGGAACATTGCCACTCCATTGTGGCATAGGGTTAATGGGTGGATTGCCCCCTAGCAGGGGTATGTTCCATTGAGATTGGTTACTCGGTGGAACATTACCACTCCATTGCTGGTTGGGATTCATGGGTGGATTTCCCCCATGCGGGGGTATGTTCCATTGAGATTGGTTACTTGGTGGAACATTACCACTCCATTGATTGTTTCCTTGGTTTGGATATGCATTCCAAGGTTGATTTCCCCCTTGCGGGGGTGGTACCCAAGAAGATGGGGTATTTCCTGGAACCTTCCCACTCCATGGTGGAATGGGGTTGATGGATGGGTCACCTCCTGGTGTGCTTCCTGTTGGGGGAATGGGATTGCCCCCAGAATTTGTGCTAGGAAAGTTTGGATAAGGGTTTCCCGAGGCACTTCCACCAGCTTGTGAAGTATTACCCCAATTAGCATTAGTGTTCCATGGTCCATTAAGTCCACTAGGAATATTGAGGTTCCAAAATGAAGGATTCCCCCCAGGTGTAGAAATTGGAAAACTGTTTGGTATGCCAATAGGATTTTGATTTACTCCTAGATTGTTTTGACCTTGAGTAGCCAAACCATATGGGAAACCCAAGTTTGGTAAGGAACTCCCTCCAGTAGGTATTCCTGCAAGTAAAATGGATGTACTTCTGGGATTGGGACCCGAAACTGTACCAACTGGCAATGAAGTGCTAGTTGAGCTTATGGTAGAAGCAGGTAAATTAATTGTTGGGATGGTGGTAGAGGTCAAATTGGAAGTATTACTACCTCCAGCAACTGGTTGAGGTTGTGATGATGTTGTCCCTTGTGGTCCTGATGAAGCCACATGGATATTGGAAGTATTGTTACCTCCAACGCTCATTTGAGATGGTGTTGATGTGGTCCCTTGAGCTCTAGCCATAGGGATATTGGAAGTATTTCTACCTCCAACAACCGTTTGGGGTTGAGGTGATGGAGTCCCTTGTGCGCCTAATGAAGCCATGGGGTTAGATGTTGAATTTTGCATGTATAGCAAATGTGCCAAAAGAGGATTAATGGTGTTCAAAGGTTCACTGATGTGGAGTACCACTAGGTCTGAAAGATTTGTCAGAGGTGGATTTACAGGATTTGCAGTGTTGTCTTCTAATATTTCAATTGAAATTGGGCAAGAGAATCAACAATTTCTATGTTTTCCTGGATATGTGGTGTTGTAGTATTTGTTTGATGTGTCTCTGCTCTACTATTGATTATTGAAGTTAGAAGTGTGTTAGTTTCAAAGTCATAGTGTCTTGCATTTTGTAGTCGTCTTCGCGATGTAGGGGGGCCTTCAATTTCCGATGACTTGCCTCTATGCCACTGTGACTGGCAGGTCGGAAGATTAGCCACTTTGAAGAATATTTGATAAAAGGATATGTTTAAAAAAAAATTGAAAACAGAATCAAACAATCCTATGGCTTTCTAGACTCAACAAAATAAAGTGTCCACACAGTAAAAATTCCCTAGAGATTTCAAGCAAGCAAACTTACTTTTCCAAAGAACCGAAGTTCAGTGAAAACCTAGATTGTAGGGCCTTCCGAAACTTGTATTTTCTGAGGGATTTCATGTCCTCATACAATTTCTAGGAGCGAAGGTGTGGAAAATAGTTACAATAAACTTTAATCACCAGGGGTACAAGTGTTGGTACCTAACCACTCACCCTCCCAAGGAGTAAAAGTTCCAAAGTCTGTCTCAGGTATTGCAAGTGTGTTCCACTCACAACAACCTATGTGATACCCTAAGAATAACCACTAAAGTTACCACTTCGCAATCGACGGTCGAGCAGACAGTTGTAATTCGAGGACATCTCTTATTACCAGAAACTCTAGAAACAGTGATGTCACCCCGAGGACTTGTCACTGAACATAGAATCCCTTTGATAAGCTCATGTCCCACTAAATAAGCAAGAAGGGGGAACCACCCTTACTTATTCATATTGACCTTGTGCTTGATGCATGTTTCAAAATCTCTTTCCCGACAAGCATTTTTTGCAATAATGGATTTACTCTCTTTAATCAATGCTAGTTTCAAAGTTTTGCATCCCAGGAGTGTAACTCTCCAAACCTAATACAGGGCACTAACCTAATCTTGTTGGTGATATTAAAATCAAAATTTTGTCAATTTTAGATTAAGCACCAATTTTAGTGGAAGTTTGCTTAGTCTCAGGAGTGGAAGTGAAACTGATGGTGTTTTGACTCGAAAACAAAATGAATCACACAATGCAAGATGCTCACGATGCTATATTTTAGTTCGATGAATATCCTACCTGAAGGAAGGGTTAGAGGTTCATGAGCTTCATTCAAACATACAAAATTTCTAGTAGATGTCTTACGTTCATGCATAGTTTTCCTAAAATATGGATAATAATTGATGTGTAAAGATCAATGTAATCCAAACAGATATCTCAAGTAAACATGAATCTAATTCTATTACACGGGGGATCCCTGTTTCTCATTCACAAGATCGCTCGAAATCCCAAGTGAAGAGGATACGCAGAGCCCTTTGGAATGTTTTTGAATTAAATCCTAAACTATTACACGTGAGATTCACTTTCTCATTCACAAGATCATCATAAGGCCCAAGTTGTTAAGATTTAATATGCTAAGATAGAAAATATCAGCATTACATTCCATTCTCAATAATAGCATATACAGGATCACTGAAGAAACAACAAGCACAACATAAATACAAGAGACACAGATTTATCCTGGGAAACCCTCATGGGGTAGAAAACCCAGCAAAGCTTCCTCAATATAGATGACCAGCAATATACAAAGATGCAAACCAAAGACATGAGCTCCTCCTCCTCCATAGCAGACCTCTCTCTCACAAGTGCGCTACATTTCAAGTGAGGGAAGTGTGTGTATAATGAGGAACACACCTCCTCTATTTATACACATCTCCGACTTGTACTTTATATTAACTAGGTCGGCCCCAACTTTACCACTGGGTTAAACACCCCACTACAACTAACTAGGCCGACCCCTCTAGGGTGGTCTAACAACCCTTTGACCCACATAACACATATAGGGCCAAACCCCACTAGGGAAGTCTAATAACCCAAGTTACCACATTCCGACAGAGGAATAAACATCTCCGGATATACAATAAGATCTTCACGGAGGAATGAAACATCTCTAGAATAATAAAGTACAAATATAATATTCTTAGAAGTTACAATATCTCAACACTCCCCCTTAACAAGAAGGATATTATAACAACATCTGCACGAGCAAGGACTCATCAACATCATACATGATACATCTATAAATCATTGGAAGCTTTCTCAACATCATCAGTAACTCAAGCAGTTACTGGAACATCTTCAATACTAGAACATCAACATCTTCAATACTAAGTCTTTATCTTCTGCAGCACTTGAACAGCTACAGCAACATCAACATCTGGATCCTCACGATCATCAATATCGTCATCGCACGATCATCAGCATAGTCATCACACGATCATCAGCATCGTCATCACACGATCATCAGTACCGTCATCACACGATCATCAGCATCGTCATCATAGATCATCACGATCAGCAGCATCGTCATCTAGATCATTATGATGAGTAGCATTGTCATCTAGACCATTGCGATCAGCAGCATCGTCATCTAGATCATCACGATCAGCAGCATCGTCATCTAGAACATCGCAATCAGCAACATCATCATCTAGATCATCATGATCAGTAACATTGTTATCTAGACCATCACGATCAGTAGCATCGTCATCTAGATCATCACGATCAGCAGTATCGTCATCTAGACCATCACGATCAGCAGCATCGTCATCTAGATCATCACGATCAACAGCATCGTCATCTAGACCATCATGATCAGTAGCATTGTCATCTAGACCATCACGATCAGCAGCATCATCATCTAGACCATCAGTATTAGTATCCACACCTATACAAGTATACACATCATTAGTACAAGTATCCTCATCAATACAAGTATGCATACAAGTATCCTCATCAATATATATCATCAATACAAGTATACATACAAGTATCCTCATCAATGCAAGTATCCTCATCAATACAAGTATACATATCATCAATACAAGTATCCTCATCAATACAAGTATCCTCATCAGTCAAGTATACACAATAGCAGCATACTCTTCAATACACATGATCCTTTCTTTCGAAATTACGGGATCAATCACAATCATGTTTAACACTATCCTTCCTTTCAGAATTAAGGGATTTACAGTCTAAGGATGATTAATCCCACTCAATCTCTTTTAAGACAATCCTTCCTTTCAGAATTACGAGATTTACAGTCTAAGGATGATTAGTCCCACTCAATCTCTTTTAAGACAATCCTTCCTTTCGGAATTATGGGATTTACGGTCTAAGGATGATTAGTCCCACTCAATATCTTTTAAGACAATCCTTCCTTTCGTAATTACAGGATTTACGGTCTAAGGATGATTAGTCCCACTCAATCTCTTTTAAGACAATCCTTCCTTTCGAAATTACGGGATTTACGGTCTAAGGATGATTAGTCCCACTCAATCTCTTTTAAGACAATCCTTCCTTTCGGAATTACGGGATTTACGGTCTAAGGATGATTAGTCCCACTCAATCTCTTTTAAGACAATCCTTCCTTTTGGAATTACGGGATTTACGGTCTAAGGATTATTAGTCCCACTCAATCTCTTTTAATACAATCCTTCCTTTCGGAATTATGGGATTTACGGTCTAAGGATGATTAGTCCCACATGTCCACTAAGGACTTCATTCTCGGAGACCATAGGTCTACGGATCAATTCAAGGGACCGAAGTCCTAGGATGATACAATCCCCACCTGTCCACTAAGGACTTCATTCTTGGAGACCATACGTCTACGGATCAATTCAAGGGACCGAAGTCCAGGGACGATACAATCCCCACTTATCCACTAAGGACTTCATTCTCGGAGACCATACGTCTATGGATCAATTCAAGGGACCGAAGTCTGGGGATGACACAATCTCCACCTGTCCACTAAGGACTTCATTCTCAGAGACATATGTCTACGGCTCACTTTAGGACTGAAGTCAAGGGATGATCCAATCCCCACATGTCCACTAAGGACTCCATTCTCGAATACATATGTCTACGGCTCACTTTAGAACATGTGTTCAAGGATGATGCAATCCCTCTTCTTTCTCGGAGACATCTGTCTACGGATCCTTTTAGAACATTTGTTCAAGGATGATGCAATCCCCTTGTCAACTTAGATCCTGTCTGAGGACCATCCACCAACCATTCTGTCGGCATCACTAATATAGGTATCCACATCATCGACCTCACTGTCGATGCAGGCAATCTCATCAAAAGTGACCACATCACTCCCCCTTTCGAGGAGGGACCTTCCAAGCTTGTCTTGGAAATACTCAAACTTTTCTTGAGGTAGAGGTTTGGTTAGTACATCAGTAACCTATTACAAATTCAAACTTTATAGTTCCTTTCTGCACCATATCATGGAACACTGGATTCTCTGCCATCTTGATACAACTCTGTTTGTCACATAGGATCACTGTTGGGTCTATCTCTAAGTCAAACAATCCAGAATCCATATTGCTTCACAACTAGCAGAACAACCATCCATATATTTCGCTTATGTTGAGAACCACACTAGACTACTTCCAGCTAAACCACGAGATCATGGCTGATCCCAGACAATAACATCCTCTCGATGTGTTCTTCCTGTCTGATACACTTTCTGCTTAATCAACATCTGTGTAGCCATCTGAAGTCATGATCTCCAAGATAGCATAGATCAAAGTCTATCGTATCCTTTAGGTACCTCATCACATGCTTTTCAACTATCAGGTGAACACATCTAGTTTCGACTAGATACTGACTAAAGGTGTTCACAACAAAGCATATATCTGACCTAGTATTTGTTAGATACATCAATGACCCAATAATTTGTCTGTACAGAGTTATATACACTAACTCTGATGAGTCATTCGCTAACAGCTTCAAGTTGGAATCCATGAGAGTGGCCATTCCAACATATCAAGTCCTCTCAAGATTTCCACAGCATACTTTCCTTGGTTGAAAAAGATTCCTTCTGAGCCTTGCCATACTTCCAGACCTAGGAATTAATGCATCAATCTAAGATCTTTCATTTTCATTTCTGCAACCATCTATCTGTGCCATCTCTCGTCAGATGGGTCTACTGATATGAGCCTCAACATCATTCGAACTCTGTGGTGAGTTCCTTCTTGCATCCATGTCATCTGTGTATAGAAACCATATTCAACCTTGTAGAAAAGGTTGAGATCCACATCACCCATGGTGATCACTATCGATCCTGGGTACCCATATAGAACCTGATTCACACTTCTTCTTTAATTCCACCATTAAGAGAATGGTCTTATCTAGTCACTTGGAGCAAACATCTTGTCATGATTCTCTTCCTCTTTCTAAGAGAATCTTCTAGCCACGAGCCTTTTATATTTTGTTTGATTTGTAAATCTTCTTGTTGAACATCCATCACTTGTTCGGTGTTCATCATTCTTCATGATCTTTCCTACATATCAAAATTAAGTACATGATTAGTAATACTTCATAATCATGAAATCATGTTGACATGATAACCTATTATGCATACAGATATCATTTACGTAGTTATGCAACTATCTTGACCAATACTTTGGCACAACACTTTTCCATATCCTGTATGCATACAGTGGCTATCTAGATGCCTTCCATCTCTACCAGAACATACTATTGAGAGTGTGCACAACTCTCAACATGTCAGCAAAGAGGTTTCATTCTAGACAATCAACAATGGAATGTTTGTCCAATTTACCAATCATATGCATATTATTAATATATTGTTCAATGCTCTATGAATGTTTACACTCAGCATGATATATTCTAGGAATACAAATATGTATACAACTATTACAAGCAATATCATTTACTATTTCAAATAACAACTCAAATACTTATCTTTTATGTTTGTGTGGTTGTCTCTCGCTTGATCTTCTATATGTCTTTTGAACTTCTATTCATTATGTACCACTGTGCATGCTCAAGTGTGCACTAGTGTCATCCTCATGATCTCATACACAAACATACATTCATTAGTATATTCTCAATATTATTAAAACATTATAATTCTAAATAATCTTGAATATGTATAGTCATGATCATAGATAATAAACATTAATATTCAAGGTTTCAAGAAAGTCTTCTTTTACTCATGCATATTCTTGTTTGATCATAGGACTCTTCTGGTTAGTTAAATCATCAATCAAGATAAGAGACATAATATGCATAAACCCTTGATTACTAGCTTTATGAATAAGCATAACCAATCATACCAAGTATACTTATATAAGGGATCCTAACACAAGGTAAGATTCTAACTTGACATAGGAAAACATACCTGGATTAGTATACCTGCTTAGTTATGTCTAACATACCTAAACAATATCTTCTTTGTTCTCTTCAATGATTTAGAGATCTTGTGTTGAAACCTGCATATATCATAGGTTAAGCATAATAGAACAAAGTCATACATACCTCGTAAGTAGAACTTCTATGTGATCAAGGATTATGGATGAGTCTTTGTATTCATGTTGTCATGGTCATGGAACTTGATTTGTCTTTCGTGATGTACCTGTATCTTGTTAGCAGACAACATCAACCTCATACAACACCACAGTGCATTAGTACAATCATATAACCCTAATCAATGAATGCCTTATATCATTCACATGTATTCATTCTTTTATTAGGATGATAAGACAAATCTAACATTAACCAAGATTGTACTAATAAATAATATGAAGACAAACATATTATGAACTTAATCAAGAATCAGATTTCAAGACATACCTTAACCTCTTTAAGTCATACATGTCGAGACTTCTTGTAGTATTCTTATTTAAGGCCTTAGCCTCAACTCCCCCTAAAACTTGATCTAGAGCTTGATTAGGGTTTGCTAGAGAAACCCCAAAAATTCAATCTTTGACTTTCACACTTCTGAATGGATGGAAGGATGTGTCTTGCTGAGCTGATCAAACTAGCATACTTCAATTTTGAAATCTCCAAAATTTGACCCCTCAAAATTGCCTTCGAAACTTCTGGATCTTCTAGACAGGATCCCGAACTAGGGTTTGATGAAGCCCACCCTTCTGCCCAATCAAAAGGTTCAATATAAGGCTTTAAACTCTTATTTTTCTGAGGAGCTTCCAGCCGTGGTCACAGACTTCAAAAATTCCAACTTTTGTTGAAGCCCTAATTTTCCATCTTTTCGATCAAGATCCCGAACTGGGGTTTGATCAAGCCCAGTATTCTACCCAACCAAAAAATTCGATCTTGGTCTCTAAATTTCGATTTTCCTTGGTAGCATTCAGCTGTGGACTCCGATTCCAAAAATTCTAACTTTCTCCGAAACCCGAAATTCCAGAAGCCATGAATGAAGGTGCTTTAAAAATAATTTTGTTTTGACAGAAATATGTACCTGATTGTTTCTGCTGTAACTATGAACTTTTCGATCCACAGGGTCTGAAAATTTTTTCTGTGGTATCCTGACCTATCATCTTTCCATCTCGATAGGTCTGACCTCAATTGGATTTTATGAGAGAGAGTTATGCCAAGTGTTGCAACGTGACCTATTTATGGGATAAAAAAGGAGAGCGAACTTGTACATCATACCACGTGTCACTGGTTCAACTTCGGCCTCTGGAAACATTTCTTGAGATAGTACAGTCTGTTTACTACCTGTCTCTTTTCACGAAATTTCATTTGGAGCTTCCTAGCCCAAGTTATGACGTTTTTTCCTAGGTCACCTGATTTTGACTGAGATCTGGAAGAGGCAAAAACCCTAACTTGTACTGATCATAATGCACAAAGTGAAATGAATCGGAGGGTTTTCTTTGGACACAATGTACCTGGGGTTGTTATCTACGAACTGTAAAGGTTTCAGATCCTGAACCTTCCCCAAAATGGATTTATAGAGAAAGTTCCACGATGACTGGTTTTTGCTATACAAAACCCAAACCTTGAAATTGTCGCAAGTGACACAAGTGTCGTAAGTGCCATACATTTCCTTCCTTCAGGTTAGCTTTTATACCATGTTAAGATTTAATATGCTAAGACAACAAATATCAACATTACATTCCATTATCAATAATAGCATATACATGATCACTGAAGAAACAACAAGCACAACATAAATACAAGAGACACAAATTTATCCTGGGAAACCCTCATGGGGTAAAAAACCCAGCAAAACTTCCTCAATATAGATGACCATCAATATACAAATATGAAAATCAAAGACATGATCTCCTCCTCCTCCATAGCAGACCTCTCTCTCACAAGTGCGCTACATTTCAAGTGAGGGAAGTGTGTGTATAATGAGGAACACACCTCCTCTATTTATACACATCTCCGACTTGTACTTTATACTAACTAGGTCGGCCCCAAATTTACCACTGGGTTAAACACCCCACTACAACTGACTGGGACGACCTCTCTAGGGTGGTCTAACAACCCTTTGACCCACATAACACATACAGGTCCGACCCCCACTAGGGAAGTCTAATAACCCAAGTTACCACATTCCGACGGAGGAATAAACATCTCCGGATATACAATAAGATCTTCACAGAGGAATGAAACATCTCCAGAATAATAAAGTACAAATATAATATTCTTAGAAGTTACAATATCTCAACACAAGTGAAGAGAATACGGTAGCTCGAAAAACTGTATGCAAAAAATAAATCTACTCTATTACAAGTGAGATCCACTTTCTCATTCACAAGATCGCCATAAGGCCCAAGTGAAGAGGATACGGTGGCTCAAAAAACTGTATGAAAAAACTAAATCTACTCTATTACAAGTGAGATCCACTTTCTCATTCACAAGATCTCTATAAGGCCCAAGTGAAGAGGATACGGTGGCTCGATATAAGATGCTTTGAAAATCAACCCCTAAACTATTACACGCGAGATACACTTTCTCTTTCACAAGATCATCATAAGATACGAGTGAAGAGGATACGGTGCCTCATACACAATATATCTCAAGAAAACTGAACTCTAAAGGTACAACTCTCTCTAACTGTGCATGAAAATCATGAAAATATTCTAACTCTAAAACAAAATGCAACTAATTAAAGTTTTAATTCTGTTTTTTGGAAAGAAATTATCTCAATCATGTGATGTTCAAGGTGTTCTTCAAATGCAAATGTGTGTGAAAGGATCTTTCAAGTGTGTATGGTGCTTCCAAATGTGTATGGTTTATGATTGATTAATGTTTCCAATCAGCATATTCTAAAGGTCTGAAATATTGAATGTGCTTAAGGTGTCTTGGTTAACAATTTCTTAAGTATGCTTTGTGACACTTGCAGCCATGTAAAGAGACATTCATGTGATTTAAGATCAGTCATAAAACATGCTAAAAAAAGGATCTATCATCTCATGATGTTGTAAGAAAAATAGATCTACTATCAATTGAAAAAGATTGAAAATTAATTACAATTTGGAGCAGATTTGAAGGTGTTTGGAAGTGAATTCCAATTGTAAATTTCTTGATCCAAATGTGATGAAATTTTTATAACTTTTCAAGAGGAGTATAAGGCTGATCCTAAGTTGCACATAAGGCTCTAAACAAGAGTGTATATGTCATACAAAACAGGTCTCAAAACAGATCCAAAAATGAAAGAGATCTCCTCCAACTAGTGTAAGATTACAAGCTTGAATTAATGTGTTTGGAAGGTGTGTAAACTTGGAAAAGATGTAAAGAAGGTTCAAATGAAGTTAAATATCAGTCATAAGTGTGCCAAAGCATGGATATATGAGCTAATATGCTCTCAATCTATAATATCTATTACAACTTGAAGAAAAAATTGAAAAGAGAGAGAAAATTTGTAGCAATGTTTAAATTTTTTGGAAGGTCATTCCAATGGGAGATATCTTTGATCCAAATGATGCAAAAAAAAATTCAAAGGTTCTCAAATGGAGTAAGATGCTAAGTATGAGCAGAAAAATGATCTTGAGCTAAAGAACACAAGCAAATATTTAAATATCCATCACAATTTTGACAAAGAACTTCAAATTTGGGGCAGATTTAAAAGTTATTGGAAGATGAATCCAAAGGTGAAGATCTAGGTGCAAATAATACAAAGCATGTGAACAATTTTCAAAAGAGTGATAGGCTGATCATGAGCAGCAAAAGAAGCTTTCAAAACAGGTCTTCAAATTCACTTAATAAGCCTCCAAAACAAATCTAAAACAAGTTTCTCACAAACTAGGTGGATGAGCTGCATATTGGAAACATAAAATTCAAGAAACTAGATGTAGAGTGGGATTTTGAAGCATTTGCTGCAAGAAAGGTGGGAGGAGGCCAGTTTGGAGATCATATTTATGGATCTATGGATCTTGAACTGATATTTAAGCTCCAAGTGAGCAGATCTAAAGGATGGAGTTCACCAAAAAATGAAGAAAAATCATTAAAAATGCAGAAATTTCAAGAGATTTCAAGCCATATGGTCGCCAATTTGATAATAGATTATGATGTTTGCAAGTAGGGAGTTAGATCTGCAACATATCAATCTATCTTACTAAGAATTGGTGAAATTCTATGTCAGCATTATGAAAAGATTATCACAAGTTTCCAAAGATCTAGATTCATTAATCAAAACTCATTAAGATCTAAAGACTATTAAGAATTAAATTCATGCATGATAAGCTAAATTCAAACTCATAGATGGTAGAAACTTGAATATATTCATAGTAGAACAATGTAGAGATACAGCCTTACCATGGCATTAGATATGAATCCTTCCTCCATTGACACGAGCTTCCCTTCCTTCATCCTTGCTTTTGAAGAATTTGAGCTCTTTCTCCTCCTTCAAAATATTTCCAGCATTCATTTGCTCTTCCTTTATGTACTCTACAATGCCTCCCATGCCTTTCTTATATAGCATTGGGAAATGAGCCCTCATGTTTCTCTTTTCAATGTGGGATTATCCCTTTTCATCTTTTTTTTATTATTTTAGCTCAAAACCCACTTTTCCATAGTTTTTAGACTTTTTGCACAACTTTAACATACTTTAAGTACAATTAATGCACTTTAATGCATTCATCTTCACTTATTTATTGGTGTAGCTTAGTTTTAGACCTTTTATGAGTGGTTCAGTCACTGAAATTGGTCTTCTTAGGTTCTTACTATCTTCACCTAATCCTTCCATTTATGGGAGAAGTGACTAGATCATAGAGGACTTGTCTCTGAATGTACTTATGTCTCTGTCTTCTTCATGTTGCGGGGGCATGGTAAAAATGTGCTTCTTCTATCACATGACTAGGGTGTTAATTTGATTGTTAACAAACATGTCGAGCAAAGACAAACTAAAAACATTTTCTGACTAAAGAATAAAGAGAAAAATGATGTTGACCCATTAGTCGACCTCGACATAAATGGATATCATGTACGACAAGTTGTACTAGATTTTGGATCCCAAGTGAATATCATGACTCGTGTTACCTGGGACCAACTCGGTTGACCACAACTGCAGGAATCAGGCATCTATCTAAAGCTCGCAGATCAAGGATTAATTAAGCCAATTGGAGTATGGAAAGGAGTTGAAACTTCCATCAAAGGCATCACGACAACAGTAGATTTTGAGATCATCACTCCCAAGGACGATGCGAGCTCTTTCCCCACCTTGGTTGGATGACCTTGGGGACGAAAGATGAAGGCCTCAATTTCCTTAGACAAAAGTCATATCAAGTTGAAAGGCAATGGGCAGAAGGTTATCGTATTAATCTTCCCATCTCAGGGAGAACCATGGTCAAAACCTACAGAAATCGATAATGATGTTCAACAGCTTTACCGCATAGACAATAATGAAGATCGCATTGAGCCAAATAACCAAGGATAACTTCACCTCGGAGATCCTATCTTGCTCGGATACAATTCCAATGCAGAACTCTATGACTGGAAAATAGAGAACTATTATTTACATGCGAAAGAATGCTAGACTATGGAATCCATCTCAAAGAATCAAATAAATAAATGTCTCTCAGTAACTTACACACTGAAGATATTTGAACGAAAAATGCGAGCATATCCAACACTTGTTCCCGACAAAAATGCACAATCAGGTAATTCGACATTAAGATATAAAGAACGTGATTCACCTGATGTACATGTCGAACAAGTATCAAAACATGTCGGAGAACAAGGCCGACTACAAAGTTTGGTAGAGACATTTACTGGACAAGCTTTGAGATGGTGGGACACCCATAAGTTGAAACTCCAAAATTGGAATACTGCATCAACATTTTTCATAGAAAGGTTTGGAGGTAGAAAATTGACAACTCAGGATGATATCCCTCTGTTTACACAAGGAAAAAATCCTGAAACCCACATCGACTGTTGCAGAAGAGAATGGAGAAAAATGGGCTATAAAGATGAAAGAGCATGGCCTCACCTCTTCCCAGAACACTTGATGATCTACCTAACAAATGGTACAAGATGGAAGAAGCGAGAGGAAAACTTTCTTCTGGAAAGACAAAAAATTTCATCAAGGACTTCCAGTTTTATCTACAGGATGAGAAGCTGGTCGAAGCAAGTAGAAGTATCAAAGAATTTCTGCGGCCGACAAAAACTTTAACACTTGCAGAAAAATAGAATATTATGCACCCACCTACTACCTGCTACAACATAAAGTCGATAGAAAGCCAGCATTCGACAAGACTAAGCCTAGAAACAGAGATATCAGTCAGAAAACGTTTTCAATGGAGAAAGGATCATCCCGAGGTGTTGAAGCCCATAAAAACAATGTTTAGCACCGAGATTGTCGAAAAAGACGAACCCGAGAGGTTGTCAAAAAAAGACTTTCCATCAACTTTTACACAAATCAAAGAAGGTGAAAGACAAATAAGTGACATTCTTGCACCAGAATGGTTTCAAATGAAGATCAACCGAAAATGGAAAAGATTGGTGATTACTGGAGTGAGGAGAAAACAACAGAAATCTCCAGTATCCTCAAAGAATTTCAAGACGTATTTGCTCGATATTATAGAGACTTGAAAGGACTTGTGCAGGAAATGGGCGAGATGAAAATTGATATTAAACTTGATGCCAGAACTGTAAAGAAAAGACCCTACAAGCTTGCTCATAAATATAAGGATATTGTTAAAAAGGAGATCGATAGCATGCTTGCAGTTGGAATCATATATCCTAACGACCAGTCGGAATGGGAAAGCCTGATGGTTGTTCAGCCAAAGAAACAAGATCCAACACGACTGAGAATCTTTGTCAACTTTTGCGAGCTGAACAAGGTAACACTCACAGATCCCTTTCCCACTCCTTTCGCAGATGAAATTATTAATGAAGTTGTAGGGCATGAGTGCTACTCTTTCACGGATGGATTCTCGGGGTACAACCAAGTACCTATTGCAAAGGAAGATCAGAAAAACACAACATTCGTGTGCGAATTCGGGTCATTCGCGTACAAAGTTATGCCCTTCGGTTTGAAGAACACACTTGTGGTCTTCTCAAGAATTTTTGTCAAATCATTTCAAGAATATATATACAAAACCATGGCTGTATACTTTGATGATTGAACAATATATACAATGCTAAAAGATCATTGCAAATGGCTTCGACTGATGTTGAAACGATGTCGACAGATACAATTGTCGCTAAATATTAAAAGGTGTGTTTTCGCGACACCCATCAGCATATTACTAGGCCATGTAGTTTGCAAAGAAGGAATCAAGGTCGATTACACGAAGATCAAAATTATCCTCAACCTGAAGCCTCCAGTTAATCTGAAACATGTACGGATCCTGTTGGGTCATACAGGATATTACAGGAAATTTATCAGACATTATTCCGATATGACTTATCCTCTCGAAGAATTGCTAAAAGATGATCGCGATTATAGGTGGACGGAGGAGTGCGACATCTCATTTAACACATTGAAAAGAAAAATGGTCGAAGCACCCATCCTCTGAGTTCCGGATTGGCCAAAGAAATTTCATGTACATATTGACGCATCTGGAATAGCAGTCGGAACCATTTTAACCCAACCCGGAGAAGATGGCATGGATTACCCTAATGCATTCAGTAGTCGGAAAGTGAATAAAGTTGAAAGAAATTATTCTACGACTGAAAGGGAAGCATTAGATATGGTATTTGCATTGCAGAAATACCGTCATTATTTATTTGCTAACCCTTTTGTATTTTATATAGATCACCAAGCTTTAAAATACTTAGTCAATAAACCATTGCATCATGGGAGGTTATTGTTAGATTTTCAGAATTTACTTCAATCTGATCTAGGATCTTAACTGAGAGAACAACATGTACAGCATATCTACAGCATATAAATCATGGAGACAATAATGCAAGCATACAAGAGACACAAAGATTTACTTGGGAAAAACCATAAAGGTGAAAAACCCCAATAACTTCCTCAGAGATAGATAGAGCAATGATACAACCAACCATAAGAGATAGACACAACATAGCAGCAGATCCTCCTCCTCCATAAGTGCGCCACTCCTCCTTGAGTGCATAAGTGAGAAGTGAGTGAGTAAATAGAGTGCCTCCCGCACTCTATTTATATTTGACTTGACTTGCCTTTTTACCTAACTCATGTAGGCTCGAACTTAACCACATAACATAATGCTGACTGGGCCGACCCCCAATAGGGTGGTCTAATAACCCTTTGACCCACATGGCCGACCCCCAATAGGGTGGTCTAATAACCCTTTGACCCACATGACTTATACAGGGCCGACCCCAAACAAGGTGGTCTAATAACCCCTCAAGTATAAGTTACGACACTTACAATATAAATGATGACACTTCCGTATAGAGGAATAATAACATCTCTACAGGAATACAATATACATATATGTGAAATACATTCCGAAGTTACATATACATCAACACTCCCTCTTAACTAGGAAGGTATTTCTCAACACAGTTCTTCTAGCACAAGTCATCTTCTCTGGATCATTGTCACTGGATAATCGTCATCGAGTCATCATCATCGTCACTGCTACTGCTATCTCGATCAATCTCTGAATCTACTCATCATAGGAAGTTCTACAGAGCCAGTCCTTTTTCATACTGGATGTAGGCCCACCACCTGCAGGTCTTCATCATCACTGGCCATACTGTGGAATTCTCAGGACTCATTACGTGCGTCACAAAACCTGGCTACAGCATCCCAGGCTATTACGAGCACACAGCTCTACCTGAAGGATCTCCTAGGAGCACATTACATGTGACCCATCACAAAACCTGGCTGAAGCATCTGAGGCCTTTTTCATCCTGTCCAGATCTCCCAGGAGCAAATTACATGTGGTCATGGAAAAACCTGGCTGAAGCATCTGAGGCCTTTTTCATCCTGTCCAGATCTCCCAGGAGCAAATTACATGCCATAGGACAAAACCTCGCAAGATCATCTGCCAGATATCCCAGGGCACCGAATTACATGCCATAGGCAAAACCTCGAAAGACTATCTGCAGATCTCCCAGGGCACAAATTACATGTCCTCCCAAGCAAAACCTCGAAAGAGCATTTGCCAGATGTCCCAGGGCACCGAATTACATGCCATAGGCAAAACCTCGAAAGACCATCTGCAAATATCCCAGGGCACAAATTACATGCTTACCTGCACAACCTGATCCACGGCCATAAAGTATCATGTGATACTCATCAAACATCATCCTGATGTACACATGATCATCCTGATCATCATCACTGCAACATCCTGCTGCATGTCATCTGGAGAAGCTCGTCATCCATGATCATCCAATGCATCCATCTGATGCACACCAAGTATCCATCTGATACATACATAGATACATGATACACACAATGTATCCATCAACATACATGATCTACCTGATCATACAAAGATACATGATCCACACATTGTATCCATCAACATACATGATCTACCTGATCATACAAAGATACATGATCCACACAATGTATCCATCAATATACATGATCTACCTGATCATACAAAGATACATGATCCACACAATGTATCCATCGGCATCCAACATGATGCGTACATACATAAATGATCCAACTGATCATATCCAGCATCCAACATGATGCGTATACAAAATACATACACATGATCCAACCGATCATATCCAGCATCCAACATGATGCATACACAAAATACATACACATGATCCAACCGATCATATCCAAGCAGAAACCAGAACATCATCCTGATGCTCATCATCCAGCGCTTACATCCACAGCCATGTGAAGGATCCCCCTTCCAACATGCTTAGAATGGCTTCAGCAAATGTGTCCATCACTTCTTCCTCGAAGTGTCCTCGATCTGAAGAACGCCAAGCCTCTCTCTGAAGTACTCAAACTTCACCCTAGCTAGTGGATTCGTCAGCACATCTGCAATCTGCTCGTCCGTCGCAACATACAGGAGCTTCACAGCTCCTCTCTGCACCATATCCCTGATACAGTGATATTTGATCTCTATGTGTTTCGACCTGTCATGAAACACTGGATTCTCGGACAGCTTCACACAACTCTGGTTATCACAGAAGATACCTGTAGCATCCAACGGGAGATCAAATAACTCAGATAGTAGCTTCCGTAGCCATACTGCCTCACAACTAGCTGAACAGGCTGCAACATACTCTGCCTCAGCTGTACTCAGTGCTACACAGGACTGCTTCCTGCTAAACCAAGAGATCACACCTGATCCCATACTGAAGCAACACCCAGATGTGCTCTTCCTATCTGTAGCACTACCAGCCCAATCTGAATCAACATAACCCTGCAGGTTAAACTTTTGATTCGCCTCATACTTGAGCCCATAATCCACTGTACCCTTCAGGTACCTCAGAACATGCTTTACAGCAACCAGGTGAACACTCCTCGGATCCGTCAAGAACTAGTTCAATGTGTTCACAACAAAGCAAATGTATGGTCTCGTGTTTGTCAGGTACATCAAGGACCCAATCATCTGACGATACATGGAGACATCAACTGGCTCAGATGAAGCATCACATAGAAGCTTCAGATTCAATGCCATGGGTGTGGCCATGGCCTTGCAATCCATCATCCTGAACCTCTTCAGGATCTTTACTGCATACTTCCCTTGTCCAAGTAAGATTCCTTCTGCACACTGCCACACCTCTATGCCAAAAACAAATAGTGCATCATCCCCAAGTTCTTCATCTCGAACTAGGTAGTAAGCTTCCGCTGCGTGTCGGCAATCAATCTATCTTCACCATACCAAGTTCTGCACATATATGATTTCCTATCATGTGTCTCAGAACCAAGTGGCTGCTCCACATACACTTCTTCTTCAACTACACCATTCAAGAAAGTTGTCTTGAATCCATCTGGTGTATCTTCTATTTCATCACTTTTATATTTCTCTATGCTGCCATCTGCAACATGCTTGATCTAATAGTTCCATATGGAAGTCATAACAAACTTCCCTTCAGGTCTTGGGACTACATCCCAAACATCATTCTTCATGATCGACGGATCATGGCATTCCATTTCTTCATCCCAGATCTTGGGAACTTCAATATCTTCAATAGATATCTTTGTTGCTGGAACAAATGTTGTAGTCTTTTTGTAGGTGAAGATATACGGTCTTTCCTACAAAACAGGTTAAATTGCATGATTAGAAATATCTCATAATTTTCAGAAAAAATTCTTACACATAAAGAAATATGTCATACAGTCATGCAATTATCTTAGCCAATTCTTCAATACAACATTTATCCATATCCCGTAACTTTCTAGATGCCTTCCAATCTCTACCAGAACATTGTTAAGAGTGTGCACAACTCCCAACATGTCAGCAAAGAGGTTTCATTCTAGATAAGTAGCAATGGAATGTTGTACAGTGCCATAGGCCACTTACCCATGCGTATTAGTAGTATATTGTTCATCAATGCAACTATTCTAATATAATACACAACCTAATTCTAGGAACATCAGTATATACATTATTGAACAGTATTATTTAAATAATAAAATATGCAAGTAATGACAATTCAAATACTTATCTTTGTTTATTTGTTGGGTGGACTCCCTCTGAGTCTTTGCTTCCTTGCAGGAGCTGCTGAAGTAGCTTCTTCTACACCTTTCTGTTGTGGAATGTAGAAAGATGGTCAACTCCCTCTGAATATCTGCATCCTTGCAGAAGCTACTGAAGTGTGCTCCTTTGCTTTCTTGCAGGAACAACTGGAGTGTGCTCCCTCTTGATCTTTGCTTCCTGAATTACCTGTTCTTGAACTCATATTCATCCTTGGTCCCTATGCATGCTTATTAGTATCATGATTGTGTTATCTTTGTGATCCCATATAAAATCATACATTCATTAGTGTACTATTAAAACACAATAATCTCAAGCATGTATAGTCATGATCATTTCAAATAGAAATAATAAGCATTATCATTCAAGGTTTATGTAGGATTCTTTAGTCAAAGCATAACATGTCTAAACCTATAATTACTCAAACCTATGACTCTTTAGTTGAATCATCAATCAAGATAAGAGATATAATATGCATAAAACCTGTGATTATTCGAACCCATACCTTCATGATTCTTCTGGTTAGTCATATCATCAATTATGGTAAGAAACATAATATGCATACAACCATGATTATTCAAACCTGTGACTTCATGAATAATCATTATCAACAACAGTATAAGATCCTAACCCAAGGTAGGATTCTAGTTTGATATAGGAAAAACATACCTAGATTAGCATGCTAGCTAGTTATGTCTAATGTGCCCGTATAATGTCTTTTGGTTCTCTTCAGTGACTTGTGCTAGTAACCTGCATGTCTCATAAGTTAACCATTAAAAAACCAAGTTATACATACCTCGTAAATGGATCTTCTATGAGATCCATGACAATGGATGAATCTTTGTCCTCATGTTATCATGATCATATGTTCTTGGACCAGAACATTATTTGTCTTTCTTGGTGTACCTTTCATGTTAGTAGACAACATAAACCTCATACAACACCATAATGCATTAGTACAATCATAAGTGTCAATACCCTAATCAATGAATATTTTCTATCGTGCATTCATAATTTTATTAAGGTGATATGACAAGTCTAAAATCAAGATTGTACTAACCGTAATAACATGAAAACAAACATACCATAAACTTAATCATGAACAAATCTCAAAACATACCTCGATGAGTCATACCTGTCGAGATCGCTTGTAATCTTCTTATGTAAGGCCTTAGCCTCATCTCCCTCTGAAACATGAACTTCTTCACTTATGCAGGTGACCAATCCATCTTCTTCTAGGATTAACCCAATCCACTTGATTTGAAGGAACTGGACCTGGAGTTGGATATGGGTTTGTCAGAGAAACCCCAAAAATTCAAACTTTGAATTTCAAACTTCCGAAGGGATAGAAATATGCGCCTTGATGAGCTGATCAAATTGGTATATTCAGAATTTTGAAAACTGTAAAGTTTCACTCCTCAATTTTGCCTTTGAAACTTCCGGATTCACTGGACATGACCCTGAACTAGGGTTTGATGAAGACCACTCTTCTGCCCAATCAAAACGTTTGATCCAAAGCTCTAAGTTTCTATTTTTCTGAGGAGCTTCCAGCCGTGGTCACAGATTTCAAAAATTCCCATTTTTACAGAAGCCCTAATTTTCCACTTTTCTGATCAAAGTCTTGAACTAGGGTCTGATCAAGCCCGGCCTTCTGCCCAACCAAAAATTCTGATCTTGGTCTCTAAATTTTGATTTTGATGAGTAGCATCCAGCCGTGGTCTCCGATTACAAAAATTCCAACTTTCTCCGAAGCCCTAAATTTCGGAAGCCATGAATGAAGGTACTCAAAAATAATTCTGTTTTGACATAAATATGTACCTGATTGTTTCTGGTGTAACTCTGAACTTTTTGATCCACAGGGTCTGAAAAATTTTTCTGAGATAGCCTGACCTGTTATCTTTCCATCCTGATAGGTCTGACCTCAATTGGATTCTCTAAGAGAGAGTTATGCCAAATGTCGCAACGTGACCGGTTTTGGGATAATACAGGAGTGCGAACTTGTACGGCGTGCCACGTGTCACTATTTGAACTTCGGCCTCTGAAAAATTTTCCTGAGATAGCTTGGCCTGTTATATTTCCATCCTTATAGGTCTGACCTCAATTGGACTCTCTGAGAGAGATTTATGCCAAGTGTCGTAACGTGACCTGTTTATGGGATAAAACAGTAGATCAAACTTGTACAGCGTGCCACGTGTCACTGGTTCAACTTCGGCCTCTGAAAAAGTTTCCTGAGATATTGCAGTCTGTGTACTACCTGTCAATTTTTACTAAATTTCATTTGGAGCTTCCTATCCCAAGTTATGACCTTTTTCCCAAGGTCACCTGATTTTGACTCAGATCTGGAAGAGGCAGAAACCCTATATTGCACAGATCATAAATCACAAAGTACAACGAATTAGAGGTTGTCCTTTGGACACAAGGTACCTGGAGATCTTAGCTTCCGTCTGTAACAATTTCAGATCTGAAAACTTCACCAAAATGGATTTATAGCGAAAGTGCTACGATGACTGGTTTTTGCTATATCAAGCCCTAGCATCGTAAATGCAACAAGTGTCATACATGCCATATCATGCCTTCTTTCAGGCTAGCTCTGATACCAAGTTAGATTTTCAGAATTTACTTCAATCTGATCTAGGATCTTAACTGAGAGAACAACATGTACAGCATATCTACAGCATATCAATCATGGAGACAATAATGCAAGCACACAAGAGACACAAAGATTTACTTGGGGAAAACCATAAAGGTGAAAAACCCCAATAACTTCCTCAGAGATAGATAGAGCAATGATACAACCAACCATAAGAGATAGACACAACCTAGCAGCAGATCCTCCTCCTCCATAAGTGCACCACTCCTCCTTGAGTGCATAAGTGAGAAGTGAGTGAGTAAATAGAGTGCCTCCCGCACTCTATTTATACTTGACTTGACTTGCCTTTTTACCTAACTCATGTAGGCTCGAACTTAACCACATAACATAATGCTGACTGGGCCGACCCCCAATAGGGTGGTCTAATAACCCTTTGACCCACATGGCCGACCCCTAATAGGGTGGTCTAATAACCCTTTGACCCACATAACTTATACAGGGCCGACCCCAAACAAGGTGGTATAATAACCCATCAAGTATAAGTTACGACACTTACAATATAAATGACGACACTTCCGTATAGAGGAATAATAACATCTCTATAGGAATACAATATACATATATGTGAAATACATTCCGAAGTTACATATACATCAACAGTTATGCCGCTAGATATTACTGTATCAAGAATTTTAATTTGAAGTAATCTTTCGACCTAGGGAAGCTAATGTCGGACCAAACCACCTGTCGAGAGTCAACACAGGAGAAGAAACTAAAGGAATTGAAGATGACTTACCAGATGCACACTTGTTTTGTATTGAAGTAGTCCCTTCAAAACTTGCGGAAATTGCACAATTTCTTGAGGATGGGCAAGCTCCTGAAAAAATGACTGAGAAAAAGAGGAAGATCTTAGCAATGAAAGCAGCCCCCTACACTCTTATCAATGGATTCCTCTATAAAATTGGCTTGGATGATATATTACGCCGATGTGCACTTGATCATGAACGACAGCATATACTAGCAGAAGCTCATACTGGACTGGCGGGAGGTCATTATCATGCAGACATAATAGCTAGAAAAATCCTGCAAGTCGGACTTTGGTGGTCGACAATTCATAAAGACTGTCGAGAATTTGTATCTAAGTGTGATAGATGTTAGCACATGGGCCGACCACTCCCAAGAATAGAAATGCCACTGGTTCCAATTAACCCTATCTAAAATTCAAAATTTGGGCTATCGATTTTATTGGACCATTTCCAGTAGTGGGGAGAAGGACAGGTGCTCAATATATTATCACTAATGTCGAATATGTTACCAAGTGGATAGAAGCAGAACCGGTCGAAACATGTTCAAGCGAAGTTGTCGCTAAGTTGATTTATGAAAACATCATAACACGCTTTAGATGCCCCATAACATTGATAAGTGACCAAGGTTCCTACTTTGTATGTAAAACCATTGAAGAACTGACTAAATAATTTGCAATTGATCATAGAATAAGCACAACGTACCATCCTCAGTCGAATGGCATCATAGAATCATTCAACAAAACACTTACAAAAGGACTGACGAAAATATGCAACATAGAAAAAGATGACTAGGATGACAAAGCACCTATTGTTCTCTGGGCATACAAAAGAGCGATAGTTCAGACACCATTCTCACTTGTCTATGGACAAGAAGCTGTCGTCCCATTACATTTTTGATGACAAGCACCGACCATTGTAACAGCTTTACATATTGACGTTGAAGATACTCGACAAGAACGGATACTACAACTGTCGAAGCTGGAGGAAAGTCGACAGTTGGCAATAGAACATCAGCAAGTCCAAAAACAACAATAGAAAGCGTGGCATGATAGAAATGTCAAACAGAAGAATCTTTCAGTTCGAGATTTGGCACTCCTCTATAATAGCCGAGTAAAAGGGAAGCCAAAGAAGCTGCATACAGAATGGATGGGACCCTACATTGTCGAAGAATTAAATCCTAACGGATCAGTCTGACTGAAAACACTACAAGGAAATATTTTCAAGAAAGCGGTAAATGGTGCCCGACTGAAGCGGTACAAGTCATGAATATTCGATAAAAAAAAAAGTTAAGAAATAACCGAATGAGAGTACTATAATCAATCAAGAAAAACAACAGAGCATGACAAAAGCAGAAATGATGAGAGAATGGCAGAAGAAGGATGGAAAAAGCAGAGAAAAAATTACAGCGCATAACCGTCGATATTATAGACATCGACACGAACGTCGTCGATTTGCAGAAGAAAATCAGGCACGACATTGGAGCCCGGACCGACCAAACTCAATTAGAGAAGTTCGTCGACATAAAGCATCAAATGAGGTGTCGCGACATCATGATGACAAAGAAATAAAGGCTAGAGATACCTGCGACACCAGAAGTAATGCACCTAATGGGGTGCCGATAGCTTGTCAGTCCAATTTAATAACCCCGTCAAATCAACCATTAATACATACCTCCACATCCCGTTCACCCGTGCCGAGTAACTCCACCATAAATCCGCATCTAGAGGATTCTTGGGCACTCTTTTGCTGAGAACTTGAACTCCAAGATACAGAGCTCCTTGACCCCACCGAAGCTAATTTCGCATTCTTGAACACTGAATCCACCATGGCTCCCAGAAAAAATTTAACAGTTACGAGAGTCGCTACAATGACAGTTCGAGAGTTGGAAAAAGAACAAACACCATTAGAAACAAGACTCCAGATGATTTGTAATGCGAAAGCAGTAGAACCCACTTAGAAGAAAGCATGGAAGAGCATTGAAGATTGGGGGAAGGAAACAGATGGTCATTGGAGGGAGGAAGCATGGCGATTACAGACAGCCACAATTCTGCATTATATGAAGTCACCCTTGTTGGATACATTCAGAGGACTAAAAGAAGTCATTGCACAATTTATTGTTAGCAGGTATCACAATGGAAAGCTTTATTTCGATGTCCTAGTCGACATCAATGGAGAAATTATCCACAAGATAACTAGCCTATTAGATAAAGGAGATGATGTACCAATAAGTTCAGGCGCAGACTTGGTCGACGAGTTTATTGATACTCCTGCGAGGAAAAAACTCACGAGGCATAGTCGTGAGCTAAATTGTATATGGCAATTACAGAACTGCTGCCAAGATTGTGTCGGATGCACTTTCAAGGACAGGCAGGGGATCAAATTTGAAGACTGACATGTTGGAAGCTGTCAAGAATATGGCTATGAATGACAAACTATACAAATGGGTAGACTTCTTGGCCGATATTCTCAAACTCACATGCCATAAGTGCCAAGAGGAGGGATCTAGCATCCGTTACCCATCTGTACTCATATGGATTGCTATGACCCATCTTTGACCGAAAGGAAACAAGGATTTATCGCAGGAACGACTTGTCCTTATGGAGAATTTCCGTTGTTTTGCACCTGGAACAAGTCGACATGGGCCTACAACAGTTAAACTTTGGCTAGAAGCATGGTTTATAGACCTTAAAACAATGGCGACAAGATGGAGAGTACCACAGAATTTTCATCGAAGTATACCCCCTACAGCACACATCCAACTATCTTTGAATGATACAGCCGTCTAGTACATGGAAGGAGCAGCAGGTCCAGCAAGGTTCCTCGACTATTACCCTTTGGTAAGAGAAATTTTCATAGAGTTAAGTCGACAGTCTAATGAAGTATTAGCTATTCAGCCCCAAGTAAGAAAAATCAAGTTCAATTATGTTGGGCCTCTCAGTGATATGGAGCAGGAAGAAGCATACGAAATCCGGTTGTATATGAATACCTTCACTTATCAACCCGAGCTGATACCTAACCCTAAGGTGTTAGCACTTACCCAGACTCTGCACATAGAATCAGCAGAGGCCGGAGAACAATTGGACAGCAGCACAGAGTCCGACAACCCAGAACATCTTCTAACAAATGATAACATACAGAAGGTAGCAACTGAACTCATTATAGCCCGACAGAACAGAGTAATACCAGCCCAGGGAAAAGGGAAAAGAAAATTAACATTTCAAGAACCTACAAAAGAAGATGAGATCGAGTGATACGAAACTGCTACTCAGATTCTTGAAGATGTAGCCAAGAAAAAATTACCTGTTGAAGATCAGTTCAGAAAATTTCTAGAAACAGATAAGTATCCATCTTCTAGAATTCTTATTAAAAAACCCAAAATTCCGGTTGAACCCCATGTCAACCCAACCATTCAGACCCATCCCTCTTCCCCAACCACAGTAGAAGAAGAAAGCATCCTTCTAGCATTACCTGCTCCTGTTAATCCAGCAGACACCGCTTTGAGTACATTTATTGCAAACCTCCCGATATTATGTCCCAACTGGCGTGACATGGTTATCCAACAACCAGTGTTTGCATCTCCGACCACTGTCCTAGTTAACCTAGCTCCCCCCGACACCATTCAAACCGCAAGTTTACCTTAACCATCGTGTTGTTGCTGCAACATCCCCCCAAAATTTTGAAAACTATTGGGGCCCCCCTCCTACACTTTTGTATTGATTTTTTCTTTCTCTTTCTTTTGAAGCTTATCTTGCTCTAACCTGGAAAAACTTTAACACTTGTTTCCCAAAGAAGTTTTCTAAAAACATTTCTAAGGCAAATTCACCTTTAGCCTTCAGCGTAGGTTTTAACCATAAGTCTTCAACCTTCAGCACAGGTTTTAACCATAAGTATTTCGCCTTCAGCATAGGTTTTAACCATAAGTCTTTCGCCTTCAGTACAGGTTTTAACCATAAGTCTTTCGCCTTCAGCATAGGTTTTAACCATAAGTCTTCCGCCTTCAGCACAGGTTTTAACCATAAGTCTTCCACCTTCAGTGCAGGTTTTAACCATAAGTCTTCCGCCTTTGGGTGCAAATCTCAAACCAAACTTTACTTTTTCGACGAAAGTCTTAACTTTAATTTGACCATTGTTCTTTTATCCTTGCTTGCGCAACTTTTAGATTTAAGCTACCCGGTTATTGCGCAAAGTCTAAAACTTCCTTGGCCGCTTTAGGTGCACTTCAAGAGCTCACTTCGGCCCAACCATGGCACCTGTCGTAGTCTTATTTTGGCTGCATTTGGCGCAATTGCCTAGAATTATTTCAGCCGCCTTCGGCGCAGAGTTTAACTTCATAAAGGACGTCGGTACAAAAATATTCTAAGTCTTTGGAACTCTTTGGCGCATCTTTAGCATTAAGCGTAGTTTTTAATGACAACTTTTGCGACAGAAACGCAGGAGTTATTTTATTTTGGCCAACACCAGTGCATGGCTTAGCCTTAAAATCGCCGATGGGTGGATTTTTATGACCAATCTTCCAAGACAAAGCACAAATGTTAAAATTAATCCTCACACTACGGCGCAACTTCTAACAATATTTTTGTCGACCTTTTGTAAACTATCCAGTGCAAATCTTAATGATATTTTCCCCGACTATGGCGCATCTTTTGGGCGCAGGTCCTAGTGATAATTTCCCCTCCGCGATCGCAAGCACTACGCTTAATTATGCCGACTGTTTGTGACTTGTCTATGCAAGTCTTGATGATATTTTCTCTGCTATGGTGCATGAGTTAGCCTTAAAAATTGTTGTTGTCGCGCCACTCCCAATCGTAAAATGCCGCCGGTAGGTCCCACTTATGATTGCGGAGCTTTTAATTATAAGCTCCCCATCAATTGCGCATTAGTTAACGATATATTCCCTGCCATGGTGTAGCCTGCCTGTTTCGGTATGCGTGTAACTACACATTAATTAGAATTTATGGCAGCCGCGTTAAATCAACCACCTTTCCACTTTGAGCCTCGTGCTTATTAAATTGGCCAACCTGTGGCCTAGGCAACATAAATGTGTCCCTTTTAAATATAATGAGGCTTGAGATGTGCAAATATCCGTTTAAAGTCTTTGTCAAAATCTTACTTGCGCTATTTCATTATTGCAGGATGATATGCGAGTATCGATCACAAAGCCCTCCAAGAAGATATGACTGCCGCCACTTTGCAAATTCAGCGGCTCACAGAGTTAAAGGAGCAAGATCAATAGAGAGAAGTGCACTTAGCAGAACTGCAAGCAGATGCCATTGCTCAAGCCTTAGCAACAGGCACAGCCACTATCAAGTCAATCTGTGAAAGCATGAAATCGCTTTTAAAAAGATAGTCTCGACGCGAGCAAGGACAATCCTGTGAGAAATGACTCATTGGTCCAGCTATATACGGCAAGAGGATAATCCAGCACCAGCTAACATCCCTAGGGAAGTAGGTGCAGCAGCAGAAGCATCGCAGTCAACAGTTGAGCCATCCATAGCATGATTCGGACCTTCAAAACGAAAGACAACTGTTATTTTGTCTTTTTAAAGAAAAGAGAGCATTATTTTTGTTTTGTTTTAATTTTGTAAAAGACACCTACATTTTGGGCTTTCTCTTATTAACCACTAGAAGACAAAATTTCGTTCCCTCCTAGGTTTAGGTTTAGGTTTTTGGGAATATGAGAAGGATTGTAAAATCTATAAAGAGATGAACGGAAGATAGAATAGGGACTTTTGACATGCAAAGAAAAATAACTGTGCTATGTATGGGAACTATTTTCCAGATATAAAGATACAGGAGTTTTTTTTTGTCTATTGAAATCCTGCATGGCATTTGCTTGGGATCTGTGTAAAGAGATGTGGAACTATTTCGACTCTCTTACCACTGGTTTATTGTGAGATCGTTCTAACTCATTGTGGATTACTCCATTGCTGTGAATGTTTCTCATTTTATGTGTATTATGCTATGTACTATGAGTGGTGAAATCGTTTTAATTCATTTGAGCTATCTTGAATGTATCTCCCTTTCTACTGTAATTTACATTTAAACTGGTTCAAACAACTATCTGTGTGACCCTTATGTGTATCTACAACATCCTACTCATTCTCTTATTTTGGCTTTTCGCAAGGATAGAATATATTTGCTTATCACAATTTTAGATTAAGATTTGTTTCAGTTTTGCATTTAGATTAAATTAGCTTCCAGCACTTGCATCTCATACATAAATTTAAAACACATAAATGGTGGATCGGGCCACAACCAGTAAAGAACACAACAAATATTTAAATCTTACATGGTAGCCGGAACCATTAACTGGATGGATTCCCCACACCCAATGGTGAGCGATCTAATTGGGATTGCCTACTGGGGAGAATCCCTTGCTAATTGATGCTGCAATTTCCGGGGCATCAACAGTTTTTGGCACTAGAAGGAGGGACACCAATGCATGGCTGGAAGAAGAGATCCCTTCATTATAAGAAATCCCACTGAAGACCCATTTGAAACAGTCATTCCAGAAGATTTATAGCTGGAATCCATCAATCAAGAAAATCCAAATCCTGAAGGTGAACAGCAAGGAACACTGTATGCTATTCCTTTTGTTGAAATAGTAGATTTAAGAAGGCATACCCACGCTTATGTTAGGAAACTCGATGGTTTGAACGCAGTCCCGTTACTTCCTAGACGAGTAGCTCCTAAGAGAGAACCACAGTATACCAGAGATGCAGTATTGGTTCAAAACTTAGAAGATCTGGTATATCTATCGTTAGAAGAAATTATTGAGCCATTGGGAGAAATTGGATTTGAAACTCCTCCATAGTTGCATACTCCACAAAATTATCCACCTCATATTCCACGTAGCTCTCCACCGCATACCCCGAGAATCATGGCTTGGAGAGGAGCAGGAGCTCTGAATCTGGAAGGTCCTTTCCATAATCTGCCTAAGAACCCTGAGAAAGTTTTGCCTAAATATGACCCAGGTAAAGGTATCACTGCAGAGGATCATCTTAAAAGTTTTTATCTAGCCTTGAATCTTCTAAATGTAGAACATGAAGATGTGGTTTTCCGACTGTTTCCCTACACATTTGAACCTAAATTTTCTTCCTAGTATTTTAGCCTTCAAGATAGTTCAATATCCGATTGGGAAGACTTCGAAAAATGTTTTTTAAAGAAGTATGGAAACCAAAAAATGGTAACTACCCTAATGAAAGAATTGTTGTCCATGAGAATTGAGAAGAAGGAGAAGGTCTAAGAGTTTAACCAAAGATTCACTACCCTGCTAAATAATTTCAGCAATGTAGCTAGGCCTGCTAAGGAATCATTAGTTGAGTACTATATGACAGCTCTTGACTCTCCCATAGCCATGTTTGTCAAAAGAGAAAAGAAAACTACCTTAATAGAAAACTTTGAAGAAGCAAGGAAGGTAGAAGAAGAGGAAAACAACATTGCTAAACATGCTCTAGATTTGGAAACAAATCAGCCTGCTAAGAAACCTTTTCTTTTAACCAAAAACAAGGAAGAGCCATCAACTGGTATGGAAAACATTGTCAAAATGATGCAAAAGATTTCAAACAAAATTGTGGATTTAGAAAAGGATAAAGTAACCAGTGCCTCTAGGCGGTCGTTCAAACCTTATTACAAGAAAAGAGAAGAAAATGGATAGCCAACTCTGCCCGTAAACAATTCCGCTGTTTTAAATTTAAATGAAGTAGGTATGGATCATTTCTGTACTTTCCATCAAGAACAACATTCTGAAAAACGTTGTCCGCAGTGGATTAATTCAATGAGTTTAGTGATGAATCAAATGCTTGATGCGCAATTATCAGAACAAAAGGATCCTCAAGAGGAACAAGTTTCTGATCAACAGGAAACCGCCCTAGACACCACCATGGTTCTCTGGGATTAGTCACCAACTCAAGAACCTTCTCTTCAAGTGCTCGTTGATAAGTCTCAAGCAGCATCCATAAACGTTTCCACTAGAAGTAAAGGCCCCTTACCTGATCAAACTTTAGATATTCCTAAAGTGAAATCCTCAAGGGAATTGCCAAGGCGGCATATAACAGTTATCCCACAATAGCCCAAGTTAATTCCGACACCTATAAAAGAATCAATTGCTGAAAAATACAAACAGCCAAATATTACTCCAAACAAAACAGAAACTCAGCCCAAGATTTCTAAGGTATGCGATATGGGATACGATATAATTGAAGACATTAAGAAGACTAAAGCCAACATTTCCATATTTGACATGTGTAGTTTTCCCTAGCGAAGACAAAAGTTTCTAGAGGTTTTTGACCCGCAAGCTAGTCCTTCGTCTGAAAACATAGAAGACGACCTTGAGATAAACGAAGCTAGCATCGGCAGGAAATCAAGATCACAAACTCTGCCTTTCCTCCTAAATTTCGAAATATTCAACCACAATGTTCATAACTGTTTGGTAGATTCAAGTGCTAGTTGAAATGTCCTGCCTCTGTCAATTTGCAGAAAGATTAATGGGCAGCCTATCCCTTGTCCATCTCAAATTATAAAGTTGGATAGGACCGTTGTTAAGGTAGTTGGGGAAATGAAATATCTTCTCATTAGGCTGTCAGCAAACCCCAGGGTGTGTGAGTTCGTTGATATAATGGTGGTTGATATCACAGAGGCTTACGGTCTGATTTTGAGTAGGGACTGGTCTACAAAACTAAATGGCTATTTTGCTATAGATTGTCTCATCTATGGCTGCCTTATCAGCATAGGAAAAACCAAATCAAGATACTGAGAGAACCTCATATGAAAACAAAATGTAACTCAGTTGGAAGAAAAGAACAAAGCTCTTGCTTTCTCGTCTTCAGTTTTGGGAAACTATTTCTTAGAGATTGAACCAGGAAACTATCAAGCACAAGATGCTAGCCATAATCCAGATGAACAGTCTGATCTCCTTCAGTTTTCTCAGACTGATGATATTGATTGTAACATAGTAGAATTAGTCACTGACGTAGTTGTTAATGATGCTAGTTTAGCTAAAGAAGAAAATATGTTTTGGATTCTTTACTTTGATGGATCTAAAACCCAAGAAGGATCAAGAGCTGGTTGAGTTTTGATTGACCGAATAGGAATAAACACTTTTTATCTTTTAGATTAGAATTTGAATGTACTAACAATACTGCTGAGTATGAATCTCTAGTCCACGAGTTAAAGAAGGCTATTGCTTTAAGTGTCAAATATTTGAAAGTCTTTGGTGATTCTGAAATAGTCGTTAGGCAGGTGAGAGATACAATTCACTGCCTTTCTCCTCATTTAAAAGGTTACTGCTCTAAGATTTGGAATTTGATTTCGTGTTTTGATGCTTTCAATATAAATTCCATTCCTAGATTGCAAAATGCTGCAACTAATTTATTGGCTACTTCCGCTTCCAGATTAGTTCCTACAAATAATAAATGCTCTATTGAATTGATTTTCAGGCCATCTGTTCCAGATAACATTACGAATCTCAGAGTATTTGATGATGATGATCAAATCATCAGCTTCTTGACAAATGAAGATTCCTTCCATGAAGCCATAATAGACGAAGAGAAGCATGACTCAGACCTTCAAAGAAAACACGCTATTAAAGGAAATTTTATGCCTAAAGGAGTGAGTACTCTCGAAGCTTTGTTTGATTTACAGAGCAAGTTCAAGAGACCAGTGAATGCTAAAACTCATAGCTCCTCTATGACACATGAATTGATTAATATGGGAACAGAGGAAGAGCCGAAATATGTTAATCTCGGTAAGTGTTGCTCGCTGGGAGAAAGAGAAAAGTTTATCAAACTTTTCAAGCAGTATAAGGATGTCTTCGCATGGACTTACGACGATCTGAAAACGTATGATACTCATATCATTCAGCATGTAATACCAATGAAAGAAGGTGTCAAACCTTTTCAGCAGCAGCTAAGAAGAATGCATTCGACTCTCGAGCCTCTAATTCAAAAGGAATTAAAGAAATTGCTAGATGCAAAGATCATTTTTAAAGTCAGACATTCTGAATGGGTTGCTAACTTAGTCCTCGTATGAAAGAAGTCGGGAGAAATCAAAGCAGCCATAGCCAATGCACCATCTCTGAGGATTCCGGACTTTGATAAAGATTTTGTAATGTATACATTTGCTTCGGATTACTCTCTTGCAGTAGTACTTACTCAGAAGGTAGAATCAGGGGATGAATACCGAATTTCTTTTATGAGCACTGGTCTGCAGGGCGCTGAACTGAATTACCCTGTCGTAGATAAACAAGCGTATGTAGTAGTCAAAGCGGTTAAGAAGTTCAGGCCATATATTCTAAAAAACAGAACTAAAGTCATAGTCCCTCACCTTGGTGTTATATCTCTGTTTGTCCAGAAAGAGTTGGGAGAACGAAGAGGCAAGTGGGTCACTGCTCTCCAAGAATATGACTTGGAATTCAAGCCAACTACCATCATAAAAGGTCAAGGTTTATGCAAATTGCTCACGAAAAATCCAGCTGACGAAGGGCTAGATTGGAAAAACGAGTTGAACTGAATGTAATTGAGGTTTGTCCCGTATTCACTACTCTTGAGTCCTGGTACAGAGATTTAGTGCATTATTTGCAGTCAGGTTACTTGCCAGAACACTGGGGAGCAAAGCAAAGAAGGGCATTCTGTCTGAAATCATCATCGTACCAAATCATTGACGGAATCCTTTTTAGAAAGAATTATGATAGCATTTTCCTCATATGTTTGGAGAAAGAAGATGCAAGGAAGGTAGTCGAAGAATTACATGATGGCCCTGCTGGGGGACATTATTTAGGGGATACCATGGCTCATAAAATTCTCAGAGCTGGGTACTATTGGCCCACTCTTTTTCAGGGATGCTCATGCATATGCAAGGAAATGTGATGTTTTCCAAAGAAGTGCCGGGAAATTTCCAAAAGCAACGGGACCGTTGCAGCCGGTTATCATTTCTGAACCATTTGAGCAATGGGGCATAGATGTTATCGGAGAGATAAACCCAAATTCCTCGCTGTAGCACTGGTACATCCTGACAGCTACTGATTATTTTATGAGATGGGCTGAAGCCATTATGCTGCGCGCAGTCAACGAAGATGTAGTTATCAAATTCCTGGAAGAAAGCATCATAACCAGGTTGGGGTTCCAATTTCCCTAGTCTTTGATAATGCAACTTATTTTTCGTCTTTTAATATCAATGAATTTGTTTATGAGAAAGGGATCAAACTGCACTATTCAGCAAATTACTATCCCCAGGGAAATGGATTAGCTGATTCGACCAATAAAAACCTCATCTAAATTCTTAAGACAACTGTAATTGAAAATCATAGAAGCTGGCACCTAGCCCTTCAAAATGCTCTATGGGCAGATAGGATTACCCCCAAGAATGCCTTAGGTGCGTCCCCATTTACCTTGGTTTACAGTAAGGAAGCCATCCTTCCCCTGAATGTATTACTCCCATCCTTGCAGTTGTCCCAAGCCTCTCGAGGTTCCAGTAGTCAAGTTCTTCAATCAATAATCGATACCCTGCTAAAACTCGAAGAGTCACAACAAAAGGCCAAGGATCAATTGCATCATCATCAATACATAGTCAAAAGATGGTTTAATAAGAAGAAATATGGAAAAAGAAGTTTCGAAGTAGGAGATTTAGTTCTGAAGTGGGATCATCAACACGGTGGTAAGGGAATGCATACAAAATTTCAACACTTATGGGTTGGCCCTTACCAAATTTCTAAAAAGCTTGGCCCATCAACGTATAAGTTAAGAAGCCTTCAGGGAGAGGAAGTTAATCTTCCCCTCAACGGCCTGGATTTGAAACAGTATTTTGCTTAAGGTCTCTAAGAGAACCTTTGTACATAAATAAAGGCTTTGTTCTTTTTCTTTTTACTTTTTACTTTAGTCCCTTGTTTTCTGTTTGTTTCAGCCAAGTTGTCCCCTTTTCTGAATTTTTGAGTTTTCTTTTTCCCCTTTCCTTTGTATAGTTTTTTCCCTCTAGCCCTGCAATTGGGTCTTTCGTGAAGATAGATCTCTCAAGAAATCTCACAACTCATGAAGTTGGAAATGTACCCTCAAAAAAAAGTTTATCTATGCATTTTGGCTTTGCTGATTGTTTTCCAGAATGAAGAGATCCTGTTCTGTTGGTCGCATTAACCCCTGTTTAATAGCTGAAAGCTATGATTATCTTTATCACTATATTCAAGATCCATCCACCCTCACATTTATAAGCGTCTCAAGAAGATCGTTGTAGTTAGACCCATGGAAAGGAAGCACATCTCGAAGGCATAGGGTATTAAAATGACTCCATGCTGCAAATCTAAAGCCAAAATAGCTTATAATCAAGAGTCTGTTTTCCAGAAAATCTCGCCTCCATTAAAGCATGGCTGAGAACAATAAAGACTGTTAATTTAAGCAGCCACACCAAAATGCCCAGCAGAGTTCTTCTCCGTCCGTGAGCACGAGAAACCAAGAAAATATCCTGCTCACACAAAAGGACATCAATGGATTGAAGAACTCAAGCAAATGGCTAAGTCTTGAAGAAATTTTTCTGGAATACTCACACGACAAAAGTCGCTAATTAAAGAACATCCAAAAGGATGCAAGCAGCATGGGAATGAGGAACAAGAGAATATTGTCTATGAGATGTTGTTAGGATCCTATGGATTCCGATGACAGTGGTTGTTTGAAAGATGGATCTTCTTAAAATGAACCCCATATTTTGGCCCTTGGAGAGTTTTAAGGATGTCTTTATTGAATCTCCCCTTTCCTAATGACCAATGGATAAAGTGATCACTTCCTTTGCAGAAATTCGAACGCTCAAGCCGACTGTTGCACATAAGGTGAGCAGCTTTTAAAATTTCCTATGGACGAGAGAGAGTTTTCCAGAGATCTATGTTCGCCAGCGATTCACCAATTGTTGTTGCTGCAACATTCCCACAAAATTTTGAAAAATATTGGGGCCCCTTCTCCTACACTTTTGTATATACTGCTCTAACCTGGAAAAACTTTGACACTTGTTTCCCAAAGAAGTTTTCTAAAAACATTTCTAAGGCAAAGTCACCTTTAGCCTTCAGCGCAGGTTTTAACCATAAGTCTTCAGCCTTCAGCGCAGGTTTTAACCATAAGTCTTCTGACTTCAGCACAAGTTTTAACCATAAGTCTTCCGCCTTCAGCGTGGGTTTTAACCATAAGTCTTCCGCCTTTGGGTGCAAATATTAAACCAAACTTTAATTTTTCGACGAAAGTCTTAACTATAATTTGACCATTGTTTTTTATTCTCGCTCACGCAACTTTTAGATTTAAGCTGCCCGCTTATTGCACAAAGTCTAAAACTTCTTTGGCCGCTTTAGGCGCACTTCAAGAGCTCACTTCAGCCCAACCATGGTGCCTGTCTTAGTCTTATTTTGGCCACATTTGGCGCAATTTCCTAGCATTATTTCGGCCTCCTTCGGTGCAAAGTTTAACTTCATAAAGGACATCTGTACAAAAATCTTCTAAGTCTTTCGAACTCTTTGGCACATCTTTAGCATTAAGCATAGTTTTTAATGACAACTTTTGTGACAGAAGTGCAGGAGTTATTTTATTTTGGCTGACACCGGCGCATGGCTTAGCCTTAAAATCGTCGATGGGTGGATTTTTATGACCAATCTTCTGCAACAAAGTGTAAATGTTAAAATTAATCCTCACGCTACGGCACAACTTCTAATGATATTTTTGCTGACCTTTTGCAAACCATCCAGCGCAAATCTTGGTGATATTTTCCCCGACTATGGCGCATATTTTGGGTGTAGGTCCTAGTGATAATTTCCCCACTGCGATCGCCAGCACTACACTTAATTATGCCGACCGTTTGTGACCTGTCCAACGCAAGTCTTGATGATATTTTCTCTGCTATGGCGCATGAGTTAGCCTTAAAAATCGTCGTTGTCGCGCCACTCCCAATCATAAAATGCTATCGACAGGTCCCACTTATGATCACGAGGTTTTTAATTATAAGCTCCTTGTCCATTGCGCATTAGTTAACGATATCTTCCCCACCATGGCATAGCCCGCCTGTTTCGGTATGCGTGTAACTACACATTAATTAGAACTTATGGAAGCCGCATTAAATCAACCACCTTTCCACTTTGAGCCCCATGCCTATTAAATTGGACAACATGTGGCCCAGGAAACATAAATGTGTCCCTTTTAAATATAATGAGGCTTGAGATGTGCAAATATTCGCTTAAAGTCTTTGTCAAAATCTTACTTGCGCTATTTCATTATTGCAGGATGATATGCGAGTATGGAGCACAAAGCCCTGCAAGAAGATATGACTGCCGCCACTTTGCAAATTCAGTGGCTCATAGAGTTAAAGGAGCAAGCTCAATAGAGAGAAGTGTGCTTAGCAGAACTGCAAGCAGATGCCATTCCTCAAGCCTTAGTAACAGAAACAGCCACTATCAAGTCAATCTGCGAAAGCATGAAATTGCTTTTAAAAAGACAGTCTTGGCGCGAGCAAGGACAATCCTACGATAAATAACTCATTGGTCCAACTATATACAGCAAGAGGATAATCCAGCACCAGCTAACATCCCTGGGGAAGTAGGCGCAGCAGCAGAAGCATCGCAATCAGTAGTTGAGCCATCCATAGCATGATTCGGACCTTCAAAACGAAACACAGCTGTTATTTTGTCTTTTTAAAGAAAAGAGACTATTTTGTTTTAGTTTTGTAAAAGACAACTGCGTTTTGGGCTTTGTCTTATTAACCACTAGAAGAAAAAAATGTGTTCCCTCCTAGGTTTGGGTTTGGGTTTAGGTTTTTAGGAATATGAGAAGGATTGTAAAATCTATAAAGAGATGAACAGAAGACAGAATAGGGACTTTTGACAGGCAATGAAAAAGAACTGCACTATGTATGGGAACTATTTTCCAGATATAAAGATACAGGAGTTTGTTTTTGTCTATTGAAAGCCTGCACGGCATTTGCTTGGGATCTGTGTAAAGAGATGTGGAACTATTTCGACTCTCTTACCACTGGTTTATTGTGAGATCGTTATAACTCATTGTGGATTACTCCATTGCTGTGAATGTTTCTCATTTTATGTGTATTATGCTGTGTACTATGAGTGGTGAAATCGTTTTAATTCATTTGAGCTATCTTGAATTTATCTCCCTTTCTGCTGTAATTTACATTTAAATTGGTTCAAATAGCTATCTGCATGACCCTTATGTGTATCTATAGCATGCCTCTCATTCTCTTATTTTGGCTCCTCGCGAGGATAGAATATATTTGCTTATCACAGTTTTAGATTAAGATTTGTTTCAGTTTTGCATTTAGATTAAATTAGTTTACATCACTTGCATCTCATACATAAATTTAAAACACATAAATGATGGATCGAGCTGCAACCGGTAAAGAACACAACAAATATTTAAATCTTACACAGTAGCCGGAACCGTTAACCGGACGGATTCCCCACACCAAACGGTGAGCGATCTAATTGGGATTGCCTGCCAGGGAGAATCTCTTGCTGATTGATGCTGCAATTTCCGGGCATCAACACATCGACAGTCCCAGAAATTGTCGGTCACAAAAAGATCCATCATATCAGAAACCCCGACCCTTTAGGTCTAGTTTATTCTCAACAAACAACTATCTATACTCCTCTCCCAGTCAATACATTACCAAAATTCGTTCAAAGTGAAAAACCAGCCTAAGTTGTCACTCCCCATGTCGAGTCTACAATTAAGTCTAGTTTAGTTAGTTCGGGTCCGTTCGACAGTACCACTTCTTTGAGTCCACTTACGACATCATTCGACCTGCCGTCAATCCCGTTAAGTCAGTCAAGTCTCCTTGTCGATGGATCCAAGTCTAGTACAGTTACACAACAGCACAACAAAGAAGCAACCACGATAGAAGCATCCGAAGCCACTTCCATACAAACCAAGGAACCAACCGCAATTCAAGATTGCACAACCGACACAACAAAACCATTATAGCATACTAATGTTCCAGATATCAGTGCAAGCAATATGGATACATCCAGCATAGCAGCAGACACTCCACCAAATGAAGGAATTGTTGAACACGAAACTCCAATCACCACGGAAGCAATACCAAGTACACAAACCTAGGCAGAACAAGTTGTTTCCAGCACACAAGCTGTCAACGACAATCATCCAGCAACAGCTGAAAAAGATAAGGGGCCAGAACAATAAATCTTAAGCAAAGAAAAAGAAAAAGAAAAGAGTAGCCATAGGAAACACAAAGAGAAGAAATGCAAAGAAAGAGAATTGCAGCAGCAACTGCAAATGCAGCAAACACAGCAAGGCCAATCAGAAAATACTCTTTATGTATACTTAGATCAATTTGGAGCTGCTCCAAGTTATCAGCCACAGTTGGCCTCCCAAGAAGAGCTTGATTTACTTGAAGATGCAGTTTTCAGAGTGCAAAGATGTCACCGACATGAATCAGAAGATCATATACTGCAACTACAAGAAGAAAGGACTACATTCCTTGCTAAATGTGAAAACTTATCTCAACAAGTTATCCTGCTTCCATCCAGTTCTGACACGACATCACCTCTTGATCTAGAGCATATTAGTTATTTGAGTCTGTCACGTCGATGCTACAATCTGAGCTTCTCAAGAAACAACAGGATCAAGCTGTCGAGGTAGCTTCCCTCATGAAAAATCAGTTTACATCCTTTTCAGAAGCTCTCAAATTACTCAAGCATTATGATAGTGAAGCAGAAAAACTTACCGAAGTTCTGAACAATTGGTATGTATATTATGGCAATGTTTACAAAAATATTTAGAAAACAAGAACATTGCTAAACAAACTTCAACACCAACGCTTGACTGCAGAGGAAGCCCTTATTGAAAAACTTGATAGTCATATTATCATGGAAAATAAGAAATTGGATAAATTAGAAAAACAAGAATTTCAATGGATGTCTCAAGCCCGAGGCGGCCTCAACAAACTTGGAGAAATTCAGCCCCGATTCTACCAGTTACTTGCTGTTGCTGAAAGAACAATTACCATATTCGGTCCCGACATGATCCATTTACATGCTACATCCACTCACGACAAGATGGAAACCTTGTCGAAACTCACAACTCTGACTGTCGACATCCAAAATCTGTTGCACACCTGGGAAGAGTTCCAGCACTATCTCTTTGTTTCTGCTGAAGTTATTCTTGAAGGTTGTCTACAGATACCTGATGCTATTGGTTCTAGCTTACCTTCATCATAACCATCTTAATAACTCTTTTTGCAATTTTGATCTCTCCATTTCTTCGGGATGAAGAAAGATTTTGAGGTGGGGGAGATGTTGGAGGGGCCTAGGTCAACCTGTCGACTAGGCCCTCCGCCCGACCACTCTGAAGCACATGTCGACAGGTTGCATCAACTAGTATAGGTCGGGTCGGTTGGATAGACCGACAGACGGTTATGTAACTATATTTGCATAGATATATATATAGGTCGTTGAGTCGATGTACTAGTTAAGATTGGTTCTATGATTGTATTCCGCTCTTGCTGGTTAATATAAAGGCTTGTGTTCTCTCTATCTGTCTCGTCTCTTGTATCTGTATCATTGTGTATGCTTTGCTTATATTATGTAATGTATCTATGGTAACCACTTGAACCTTGGGACTACAACACCTATCAACCAATGTTCACTAGTTGTTCAACCAAAATAGCAAAAAAAAAGAACCATGGAAAAAATGTGGGCATCACAACTAAAATTCGTCAAACAAATTGACCATTCCCTTATCACAGCTCTGATTCCCCATGAATTCTTCCCAATGGACAAATCCTTTTGCTCCTCCCTGTACTTCCTTTGAAAGTGCATCAGCAGTCATGTTGAATTTTCGAAAGATATGTTCAAATGTAATGTCTTTAAAAAGTTGAATTTTTTCACAAACTATGTAGCACCACTGATGCAAAGAAATGATATTTAATTTTATTCTTTGAGAGCCCATTTTATCGTCACCCTAGAATTGCCAAAGACTGACAGCACATGTAGACCCATGATGGCAGCTACTGTAATTACACACCATAACCCAAGTAATTCAACTTTAGTATTTGTTCCATTTCCACAATTCATCATAAGTGTGAAATAATTATCTTTGTTGAGGTAAATCACACCCCCAACAACACATGATCCATGTACTGCCGAACCATCAAAAGACCCCACCGGTTTGTGGAAAGGAATATTGAAAGTTCCAAGTTGTCTAGTGATCTTCTGACCAGTGCTATAATTGTAGTCCTTTAATAAAGCCAGTAACCCGTTGAAAGAGAAATATAAATTGGGTACTTTATCTTCAAATAATGCATTGTTCCTAACCCACCAGATATGCCAAGAAAGTAAAGCTGGGAGATGTGGAAAGCTTCTGCATCGCTTTTGCCATTTATAAACACTCGCCACAAAAATGTCCAATTCCCAAATCTGATCCAGCTGTAGGTGAGTAATGACCAAATGCCATAGAGTTCTTGTAAACTCACAATCCACCAATATATGTTGAGTGGATTCAATATTATTCCTACAAAGATAACAAAAACCTGGGCCAACCCATCCTCTCTTAACAAGATTTTCTCAAGTCTTCAAACTGCCCTGTAAGGCATGCCACATAAAGCATTGTACCTTCACTGGAATTTTCCACTTCCAGATAACATTATACCACCAATTTGTAGGATACATACCACAGTGAGTGATAATAGCTTTGTATGCTAAATTTGCAGTAACCAAGCCTGTTGCCTTGTTTTTTGTCCAAATAATGTTGTCATTCTCATATGTAAGTCTACATCCCACAAAGTTTAGTTTGCATATGTATTGATTCCATTCAGTAGCCTCATTACCCTCCAGGCCTAGTTCCATAGCAGTAATCCAGTATGTATGAAGATAATTAGCTCTCTTGATCTTACTGAGTGTAGCATAATCAAAGTGATGCAGAGTTTTTATGATTTCATATGATAAATATAATCTTCATCCATGCCCAATATTGGATCAATCCCCACCAATATGTTTTTGCCATCCCCTACCTTCCAGAATAAATCTTTTTCCATCATATTATAAACTTTAATAAATCCAATCCAAATAGGAGATGCACCCCTGATTTTTTTATATGGATTATGAATCCAATTAAACACATCCATCTTAATATATTTAACTTTGAGCAAATCAGTCTACAAGGTAAGACCAAAAAACCCCCTACATAAGCTTTACATCGCGAGAGCACAATTGAACAATGGCAAATTCCCAATTCCCCATCCACCACCACTTTCACGAGATGCAAAAATATTTATAGTTACGTCATATGCGAGCACAACATGCAAAAATATTTAAAAAGTTTTTAAAACAAATCAAAAATCAAAATAAAATCTTAAAAGAATAAAATGTAATGAAAAAAATCATAAATCAAAATAAAATCTTAAAAGAATAAAATCATTTTTTATTTTATTCATTTTTTGATCGGTAAACATTTTAATCGATAACTAATTGATTATTAGTTGTTCATATAAATTTGCGTTGAGAAAGAAGTTTGATTGTACATGTTGGGTTCGTGAGGTCAAAATTCTACACTAACTTGAAAAGCAAGAGTCAAAATATGCCCAACTTTTTAAGAGACTTAAAATTAAAATGTTAAAATTTTGACAAAGTCATTATCACTTTCATTGAGTTGACTCTGTGAACGCAATTTTGTAAAGTAAAAATGGATTGTATAAACATGAACGCAATTTTGTCAGAGCTCTCTCAGTTTTGTCAGCTCTGTCAGTTGACTCTAAAATATTGTCTTCATGAAATCCAAAGGAGAATCTTACCAACTAGAAATTTTGAGGATCTCATGGATTTCCACCATAGTAATCTTCTAGAGGTGCGTAGTGGGGCCTTCAAGCTTGAAAACTCTTATTCCATCATATTCAGATATGGTAAAAAAGACGCCCATTCCTACTTTTTTCAAAAATTGGGTGGTGGCTGTGAATGAGCCGACCTGTGGGGATTTGGGGAGTATTTCGGGTCTACATAACAGTGTTTCGGACGGGGATGCTGAAAACAATAACCCTATGAATCCTCCTAAAACAATAGGAGACATTTGTGTACAAAAGGGGGCACACAGGGGTGGAATAGCCACGGAACTCTCTCCACTAAAAACGAGAAGTGCCAGAAAAAACAAGAAGGTCACTCTGGGGGAAGGAGGATGACCAATATAAGGTGGTTTCCCCCAACACTTCTAATACCCGGGCTCTTAGAGGATTGAAATCCCTTGCTAGGGTTCGAAAATGATAATTTTCTCTCTAAATATCCGGGGTGTGGGGGGTCTGCCCAAACAATTGGCCCTCAAACGTGTACTACATATTAACAATCCTGACTTGGTTCTTCTTCAGGAAACCATGGTTTGCGGGGAGAAGGCTCGCATTTTTTTTAACAAAGTTAAGCCGGATTGGATGATGTGTTGTATGGATGCTGTTGGTCTTTCTGGGGGTCTCTTAGCTGCTTGGAATCCTTTGGTTTTGAGGATAAACCCATCGATCATTTCTTTGGGTATTTTATTGTCTGGAAATATCAGGGGATCGGAAAAAAACATTAATATCATCAATTGTTATGGCCCCTATTGTGATAGGGTGGCTTTTTAGGACATGGCTGTCTCGGGTCATCTGCTGGAATTGGAGAACTTAATTCTTGCTGGGGATTTGAATTTCACATGGGGGGATGAGGAATTCTGGGGCAAATCGGCTAGGCGGGATCCCTTGGGTACTTATTTCCGTAATCTTTTCACAAAATTCTCTCTGATTGATGTTGCCCCATGGCCAATGGCCCCAACCTGGTCAAATGGTAGGAAGGATGAAAATCTGATTCAGAAACGCATTGATCGATACTTAATCTCTAAATCTCTACTTGATTGTTTCCAGAATTACAGGTCCTGGATACAGCAAATTTAAATTAGTGATCATCTGCCTATTATCTTTCAGTTTGATGTGGAGGCCACTCATCATTTTTTCCCATTCAAATTCAATTCCACATGGCTTTTGGATGTTGAATACACTACGGGGGTGAGAAATAAATGGCAACATATAGATGTTTCGGGGGAGAGATCTGAGATGGACAAGCTGGCGGTGAAACTCAAGGCCATTAAAGATTATACTATATTGTGGGAAAAAAATAAAAAAACATTGCTAGGGAAAGAACTTGCTGAGATTGAAAGGGAAATGGAAACACTGATGCAACGGTCTGTATGTCCTGGACTCGGCCTAGTGGAAACTACAAAACTTTCTACAATGGAGAGTCGAAAATTGAAAATTCTTCTTATACAGGAGGAAACCTGGAGATTGAAAAGCCGTGCCATATGGCTCAAAGCTGGGGATCTAAACACAAAGTTTTTTCATCATTATGCAGATTCACGGAGGATGCAAAAGTCTATTTGGGATCTTAATGATCACAATGGTCGGCGGATCAGGGGGGATGAGGAATTGATGAATGAGGCTGCTCGTCACTTTCAGGAATACTATTGTGCCCCCCAAAACACTACATTGGCAGAACAATTTAAGATTATTAAGGAATACCCTCGGATGTTTAATGAATTGGAGGGGGACTGTATATTTATGGATGTTACTTTAATGGATGTGGAAAACACATTGCGGGGTTTTGCTAAAGATAAATCTCCTGGCCTGGATGGGTGGACGGTGGAAATATTTATCCATTTCTTTGATATTATGGGGGAGGAACTCCAAAGGGCTGTGGATGAGTCACGGAGATTGGGCACTGTCTCTAGGGCATTAAACTCAACTTATTTGGCACTCATTCCGAAGACATCCCATCCGGATAATTATAATGAGTTCAGGCCTATCGCTCTTTGCAACTTAGTATAGAAGATAATCTCCAAGATTATTGTTGATCGGATCAAACCAATCCTTTCAAGACACATTTCCATTGAGCAATATGGTTTTTTACAGGGTCGTCAAATCCATGATGTGGTGGGGGTGACTCAGGAAATTTTTCATACTGTAAAGCAGAAGAGACTTGATGCACTCATCCTACAACTGGACCTGGTGAAAGCATATGATCGGGTTGATTGGAATCTCCTGAGATTAATTTTGATCCAAATCGGCCTGCCATGGAAGGTAATGAAATGGATTATGGCCTGTGTAACATCAATAAATTTTGTTGTATTGATAAATGGTCATCCATCGGAATTCTTTAAAGCATCCCAGGGTCTTCGTCAGGGTTGCCCACTATCACCGCTTCTTTTTCTGTTGGTCATTGAAGGACTGAGTCTCTCCATACATAAGGCAAAAAGGGAGGGGCTGATTGTTGGCATTAAAATTACAAGAGATATAGTTGTTACACACTCTCCTTTTTGTAGATGATGTAATGCTTTTTGGTTTGGGTATAGTTGCTGAGTGGATCCAATATAAGAAGATACTTGACTTTTTTTGCTCGGTTTCTGGCATGATCATCAGTTATATAAAATCACATTTTTTGAAAAAATCACTGTTGAATGATGCGGAACTGTCGATTAGCACTATTCTACCTTCAAAATTCATGGAGATGGATGTTGGAACGAAATATCTGGGCTTCTTCATTAAGCCTAGTAATTACTTGATAAATGACTGGTCATGGCTTATTAGACGTTTTGAAAAGTGTATTGGTCATTGGAGCTTTCGACACTTATCCATGGGCGGAAAACTTACACTGGCAAAAGTAGTTCTGCAAAATATTGGTGTCTACTGGTTTTCACTGTGTAAAACTCCAAGATCCATCCTCGGTCTTATTCGGAGGAAGTTGTTCAGTTTCTTATGGTTGGGGGGTGGAGCGCAAGAAAAATTTCATCTTATGAAATGGTTTGTATTAGCCCGACCATGGAACTTGGGGGGATGGAATATAAAGGAACTAGATTTATTTGTCACGGCTTTACATGCAAAAAGCCTTTGGCATGCACTCTTTGACAATTCTGTTTGGGGGAGGATTATAAGAGCCAAGTACCTGAAAAATACTTATGTTGCAAATTGGCTTCGTAAGGGCCGTCCTGTTACTATGGGTGTATCAAATTTTTGGAATGGATTGATGGGATCTTTCAATGTTATTGCACATTGGATTGCTTGGATTCCTGGTAATGGTCGTGACATTAAACTGGGACTTGACCCGATCTTAGGGGGACCATCTGATCATACTTTGTCACTGGAATTAAGGACTCACCTCAGAACAAATGGCTATTGCACTCTTGCACATGCGGCAGGTCAGTTTAAGGACGGGCGTTCTTTGTGGATCTCGGCCCAATAGCTGGGACTGACTGGTGGTTTGGGGAATGAATGGGAAGAATATATCATGCCTTTTTATCAATCAAATATCCAATTATCTGAGGCATCGGACAGACTAGCTTGGTCGTGGGATGTGTCTTGTGGCAAGGTTTCAGCGAAATCGGCATATGACGCAATGTTTGTTGAGTCTCATACTGAGACACGTTGGTGGTATAAAGCTATCTGGAAGCTAGCCCTTCCACTCAAGATAAAATGTGTTATTTGGATAGCGTTGTGCAATAAGATACTTACTTGGGATAATTTATGTCGTTGTGGTTTTATTGGCCCGGGATGGTGTCCCTTTTGTTGTTCTCAGGAGGAATCCATTGCACATCTCTTCTCCACTTGTCCCTTCATTCAGGATCTTTGGAAACAAATTGCATCTACCTCTAGTATACATTTCCTCTGGAGGCATCCTTCACTGTGTGAATGCCTGGATGCCTGGTCCTGTCTTTCCAATAGATGTACAGAACTCCCATACTTTATGATATGGGAGGTATGGAAAGCCCGCAATTCTCGAATCTTTGAGAACTTTGTACCTCATCGAGATTGGATCTGCTATAAAACCCTTGTTGTTCACAAGGAATATATTTCAATTCATGGAGCTGATGATGGTGGGAATGTTCTGAGTAAGAGATGCCGGATGGCCCCTCCGGTCCTGGTGTATCCATGTGGCTTCTTTGATGGGGCTGTTGTGGGTCGACCTGGGGTGGGAGGGGCGGGTGCAATCATTCACTTATCCAATACTGTTTCTTTACATATCTGGCTTAATCTGGGTATTGGATCCAATACTCGCAGTGAATTATGTGCTCTATGGCTCTTGCTATTTATTGCTCGCTCTCGGCAGATATCCTCACTTATGATCATGGGTGACTCATTATCTATTATCTCTTGGGCTAGAGGCAATTCACCTCTCAATGTATTACTTCTCACTCACTGGTTGGAAGCGGCTCGAAAGCTAATACTTGAATTTGAGCATATTCATTTTGCTCATATCTTCAAAGAGGTAAATACGGAGGCTGATATGCTCTCCAAGCGGGCTCTTTACTCTCAAGCGGGGGTCATCATGTGGCAGGAATGGCGGGAGGATATGCTCTTTACTCATGGTTCTTATCAGTTGCATTGGACATGATACTTATAGTTTACTATTTATATACTCTTTTTGATGTCATTTCAGTTTTATGCGACATTGATATTTTTTATATGACTAATATTACTATGTGCAGATCCATAATTTGCACAGGTTCCAACTCCTTGTTGGGCATTCCATTTTCAAAAATATTTTGCGGATTATATACTACAGCCTCCTTGAGTAGCTGTTTTGTTCTTTTTTGAAATCGGATGTAATAACGCTATTTATAAAACTTAGCTATATGCTAATGTAACTGATGAGAATGGCAGATACTCTACAGTAGTCAGTGGCTTTGGATGGGCTATGGTAATTTCGGCCTGTTGATCATGAGACATATTTATATTATGCTTTTTACATATTAGCTTGCTAAGGCATCTTGATGGCCAGGATGTTTTCCTGTTTTGCATATTGGATACTTTAGTGACTTGTGGCACTATGTATATGGGATTCTTATGAACTTGTTGTTGACACTTTGCTGTCTTGACGTCAGTTTTTTCCTGGTTTTACTATTGACAAGGATTGTTTGCATATGTAAGCTGGATATATTTACTATTATGCATATTAATAGTAAGTTGAATTTTCTGTGGAAAAAAAAAGAAAGCACATTCTGGAATGATCACATAATTAAATTTGAACGAAAATTAATAAAGTTTTATTCAAAACACCGACACTTTTGAGGTTTCCCATTTATACAATGGATTTTATTTTCAATGTGAAAAACGCTTGCGGTAACATTGTTTTACCGATGGTCACAAAATTCGAACAGACTTTATGCAGAATAGAAGATTTTCTGAGTGTCCTTCACTGGATTTAATTATAGGCTTAAGTTGATTAAAAGAAAATCATCTTCAGCCTGCCACACGCAGTCAACACGGATCTGCCCTGCCAACACGTTTTCACATATGCAGTGCTCCAAGCTTGAAAGCTTTCCAGTCATCTTTCCCATCAATGGAGATAGATACGCAGAGAACATGATCCAATAAAGCGAATGTAGGGTAGGACATGTGAACGGATCCTACGCTAGAGTTGACATCATATGATTCTCGAACGTGAAACCGACCATTCAATCACAAGAAACGGTCTAAATGATAAAGCCAATAAACTTCATCTTTATGTGACACTTGAGATTGAAGTGCCACCATTTAATTAAAAACTATTAAAATAAGATGTCAATGGTGTTTAAACAATCATGAAATTAATATTTCCACAAGAAAAGATTGTCGAAAGAGGTCAATGGTGTTCGGTGTGAAAATAAAATCAATTTAAATCATCCACGATTTGTACGACTCATCGTCCACTTATTTAGTTCAAGGTTTTTAGGATAAATTAGTTCATAATATGTGTTTTCAATGGTTAGTTGATAATATGTTTGTTTGCAATAGAATGACAAATTCATCTAAATTTAATTAAAAATTAAATTAAAATAAAATCATATTTTTAATTGGTAATTGTAATTGATTAATTTTTATGATTTTAAATAGTTTATTATACCGGCATTTCAAAGTCAAATTTTTTTATTTTTAATTTTTTTTTTCTTTTTACAAAAAAAATTTCTATAGTTTTTTTATAGTTTCTATAAATTTGTATATTCTATAAATTTGTATATTAAATTAAATATTTAAAAATCAAAAAATATTTTTTATAATCTTAAAATATTATATTACTAATTTTTTATTGGACAAAACCTATATTACTAATTTTTGATTGGACAAAATCTATGATTTTGTTTCTTTCAAGACCGAATAGAATAAGACTTGACACAACTTTGTACTAAGATTTAATTTTGAATTTTTTAAAGATAAGATTTACTTTCGGATTTTTAAGATTTATTTTAAAAATATAAAATAATGAGAGATATAAAATGTTCTTGGATTACGGAAAGAAATGTTATATATATTTTAATTGCGTGTAGGATTAAACAACAATATTAATTATATGAAAAAAAATAGATTCTTTCACTTTATGGAGTACAAAAGTAGTTAGGTGTTTAACAATTCAATAGATGTTGTTAGTATCTGTGCAATATATGTTAGTCTAAAAAAATTAAATAAAGTTATTGAATAATAAAAAAAGTTTCAAAAAATATTGATTTAATTTTAAAGTTTATTTAAATTTTTTTAAACATGTGTAAAGTATATTTATTTAAATTAAATAAAGTTATTGAATAATAAAAAAAGTTTCAAAAAATATTGATTTAATTTTAAAGTTTATTTAAATTTTTTTAAACATGTGTAAAGTATATTTATTTTATTTAGTATGGAGGAATTAATAAATAACACGGAATTAAATGATAAAAAGCTTTCATTTAAGAAATTTAATCTCTCTAAATACTTTATAAATAATACTTAAAATGAATCTATAGTAAAAGAAATGTTTTACATAATAATTGCATACCTTTAAATAAAATACTCTTAAATTAGAAAATAACATACTTAATTTAATATTTTTAAATTTTTTCTTTAAGAATATAACATAATTTTTATAAGAACAAAGACATTATTACAACTATTTTCACTTTTGCACTACTTACTCAATATGTAAAGTTATTTTCATATTATAGATATTATTATAAGAAAGACATCAGTGGAAGTTGATAAGGTGTATTATAAACTTCTACTTACTCAATATGTAAAGTTATTTTCATATTATAGATATTATTATAAAAAAGACATCAGTGGAAGTTGATAAGGTGTATTATAAACTTCTACTATATAGAGAGCTAATATATCAAAATATTTTTAAACTATTATTTCTAAATTATTTTTATCTTAACTTTTACTTTTGGACTATATATAATTATTAATTTAATTACTTATAAGCAGTTTTCAAAAGGTAGGTATAAGCAGCTTTGCTACTATTTTTACTTATTAAATATTTATTATATAGTTTATACACATAAAAATGTGAGATTAAAAATTAATAAAATGAATTGCATAACATTAATATCATCTTTATCAAATTTTAGCTTATTTATTTTATACTTTTTTATTATTATAAATTAATTTATAAAAAAAAATTATGTTTACAATTTTTTTATTTATTTTAAATTTTAATGTATTATAATTATATAAAACAATATTAAATCATTCCAATGGACATGTTTATGTTTGCATTTGGTTTTGTAAATTGTATTTTGTTGAACATTGAAAATTGTATTTTAGATTTTTTAAATGCTATTTACAAATTAGAAGATTTGGTATGGACTTGGGCATTTTTTATTTTGCAAAACAATTTTGATGGTAGAAATGGATTCAACACTATCAAAAACACATTCTTCAGATTTTTTAAAAAAATCTTGTCACTACACGTTAAAAAAGAACATGTTATTTAGTATTAAATGAAGGATATATTTGAGAAGAAATTATAGTGAAATGAGAGTTAAAAAAAAAGTATTATAAATGATAAGAGTGAAGGATATTGAAAACTTATAAACAATTATAAACATAAAATTATATTGTTGAAGAGAAAAAATGAAAGAAATGGAAAATAAAATATAAATAAAATAAGTTCAGGAGAACAACTCAAATTTTAAAAAGAAAGATAAAATAGATATTGCATAATATATTAAGATTTTCAAAAAATAATATAAAAGTGAAATTTAGTGTTTTTTTTATTTTTATTTTGAAATAAGTTTGAAGTTCACATTGAAGGGATAGAGACAAGATAGAATTACAAGTATTTATGAAAAAATGAAAGAAATAGAAAAAAAATGAAATATGGTGAGAAAACAACTCAAACTTCAAAGGAAGAGGAGAACAAAATTAGAGATGGAGATGCCTCATCACACTTGATAGTATTTTAAAGAATAATTTATAAGAGTAAACTCCAAGATTTTTAATTATGGTAGAAGCTTAAAATCTTTGAAATTGTTGGGCTAGACAAGCGATATGAAGCAATATTTAAATTTGAAAGAATTGAATATTCCAAAATAAATGTTCTTCATATTAAATTTAAAGGACATTGAGTTAGAATATATAGTAAACTTTTACGTAGCATTCAAAGTGTTCAAAAGGGAGAATAATTTTTTTAAAGTTAGATCAAAATAGTAGCATAATTCTAAGAGAAGTTTTTCTCTATAAAATATTTAACAATAAGCAAATGACGAATTTAAGAGAAGAGGATCAAAGTTTGCATGACAACGTATAAGAATTTAAAATATATGTAGAAAGACATTTGAAGACAAATAGGCATTTCCAAAACAAGAAGTTGGTAAAATATGATGTTACACATATGGATGGTTACTTCAAGAAAGAATCTAAAAGGGTTAGAAAAGGACCTATAGAGGAGGATTAATATGATTAGAATAAAATGCATTGATTTTGTTTGAATATAAAGTGATGGTAGTAAATTAGTGTAAGATGTTATTTATATATTGGCAAACATAAAGATGAAATTATGTGTGATATTATTTGTTTTTTTATGTGAAACTTTGGGGTGTTTTTGTTTATTTTAAAAATGTTTTTCTAGCTTAAAGTAGGTAGTGCCTAAGTTCTAAGCACTTTGCATTGAGGAAATTAAAGAGAATCAAATTATGGAGAAGAGATCCTTTCTCTCACAAATGAACAAATTTTATACATTAATTTTGATATGGTAGGAAGCTATAACCTTATAACTAAATTATTATTATTAAAAGAAAAAATTAACAGTTTCATTATACTTTTAAAGAGATATCTTTATTTTCTGACTATAAAAATAAAGTTACAGAGATATCATTATTTTTCTAATTATAAAAATAAAATTATATTATAAGTATATTTATAAGTAAGTGGAAAACATAATAAATTATGTAAAATTTGGTGGTGATAAGTTTGTGTTCAATTTAGTAAAGTTAGATGGTGACAAGTACGAGCTATATATATATATATATATATATGAGAGGGGTAATGTGAGACGAATAGGATAAAAATAAAATGAATGAATAATTTTGTTCAACGCGTAAAAGGTTGTCATGTCACACGAGGTGAGTTCATTGAAAAAACAAGAGCCACGAGGTGGCAATGTCTTTGACATTGCCACTAGCTCAAAAGGATGCTTGTGCATGTCTTTGTCTATTTAATGATATATATGTTCTCAATCCCAGTGTTTTTCTTCTCATTTGTGTGCATTTTTCAATGTTTACTGTGAGCTTTATGTGTTCTTTTTTCAATATGTACACATACTTCCGTTTGCTAATTTTATCTTTGTAATTGCATTACAATTCATGGAAAGCTACTTCATGAAATGTTCTATATAAAAAAGATCAAATGAGTGGTCAAACTAATTGAAAAATCTAACATTTCGTCCTACTTCAAAACTATATGTTAAAATAAAGTTGAAGAGGCTATGATCAAACTAAATGAAAAGCTTAACATTTTGTTCTATTTTAGAACTATATGTTAAAATAAAGTTTAAGAAGCTTATGAATCGAGAGAAATTTTGACGTAAGTCATCATCAAAGTAAAGCTATGATCTTATCAAGTATATGGATTAGTTGGTGGTTTTGGTAAGGTTGTCATGCTAAGCTATGATAACCACTTTCGCCACAATACACCAATATTTATTTATCCATTGTCGTTGTTTTTCATATTATATACAAAATCAACGTTTTGTCCATGCAACTGATGTGGCCACGAAAAGTATTGGTACAACCTCAAAAGGTCTATCAATAGTAATGGATTCATGCATTTAGTAACCACTCCATTGAGTTCTATAACTTAATGATAGTCATGACAATATTTTCAAATATTTTCAAAGATTTGACTAGCTAATTGGTGAGCATAAAAGCTAGAGAAATGTTCGTATCCATTGCTTTTTAGTATCATAAAAAGCAAAGCTTCCAATATTGACCCAAGACAAAACAAAACATCTCATGCGCAAATCCACCTTGTGCTGCACATATTAGGATGATGGTGCACTTGATTCTTTAAGAATAATAATTAAATACATTATTGTCATGCCACTTCGTAGTGATAGCTATATGTATAAGACATGTGTTATGAGTGCAATATGCATGTAAAGTTGTTTTTTCAAATTTTATAATGAATACAATATTCTATGATATCTTATTTTTCTCCCTTTAAGAATAATAATTAAATACATTATTGTCATGCCACTTCGTAGTGATAGCTATATGTATAAGACATGTGTTATGAGTGCAATACGCATGTAAAGTTGTTTTTTCAAATTTTATAATGAATACAATATTCTATGATATCTTCTTGGGGTCCTGCTGACAGGCGGGGTGGATGGGGCGGTCGGTTGTGGCCGTCCCCACCCCGGATCAAACCCCATGCCCACTGTTATACGGCATCCTCGCATTATCGGGCACCAGTTAAATTGCTAAGGAAAAAAAAAAACCTGGTAACAAAAATTATAGTTTGTTAATAATGTTCAACACAAACCCTAACCTGGAATAACAAACACCATAGAACTACAATCTATATTTATACTCCTGCAAGTTATAAATAAATTTCATAACTATATCAAGTTTGTGAATTTTAGCCTTTCAATTAAAGGCTGAGCTACAGGTTTAATATTATCCAGTGTTTTCATTTGTCCACTGCAAATTCTCAAGTTTGTGAACTTTAACCTTTTAATTAAAGCCTACGCCACAGGTTTTATATTATCCAGTGTCTTAATTTGTCCACTGCAAATTCTTTCAAGCTACATCGAAAGCAGGTAATGCTACCACGTAGCCACTTGTTTTCATTTGGCCAAAAGAAATCAATCAGAATTATCATTGAATGGTGTCACGCTGAAGAACATTAAGCCTCTCAAATCTTACAATCTAATAATGGCAAAGAAAAACACCTGGTTAATTAAACACCTACACGTAGTCCATATTCGGCTTTGGTAAATGCACATATATGAAGTTGCCATGTCCTCGCATGAGGCCCACATGTCTTTGCTCTCAAATCCTTGGCCTCATGAGGCACCACATGTCTTTGCTCTCAAATCCTTGGCCTCTTTCCCGTTCTCCATTTTAGGCTGAAATTTTTTCTGGCAAGCTATCAATTGTCTTAAGAATCCGCTTGAACTAGGATCCATTGTTTACAATTCAGTTGAATCGGAGGGTTCTGTTTTTTATTTTTCTTCTCTAAATCGTTACGGAAGTATTGGTCAAGAATTTCCTGTTGGGTCCTTTTGGTAGTTAGAGACCCGTCGATTGATTCTGTTTACGAATGCGACAGCAACCAACCATATTTGTTGCCAGGGTGGATACATTGTCTTCAACCTGAAGTAAGACAGATAAATAAGGACCCCCCAGCTAATATAAGACATCAATATTATTTTGTATTCAGAGATCTTCGGAAGATAATCTCACTCTCTCGAAGACCTATTTCTGATTCACCTCAAAAAATAATAACAAGGGGAGTATTGTACCCATTTGAAGCACTCTGTAAGAACCGACCGATAATGTTTGGTCAAGTTTTGTATTGATTGGATTTTAAGGGCGCCACTTTATTCATAGATATTACTTAGCTTTTCCACCTTTTCCTATCTTCAATGACCCTCTATTGGCCGCCTGAGGGTAGGTACCAGAGCACTCCTAGATCCTCTTTCTCCACTTTGGTTACTCTTTGTCCAACAGCCAATGTCGCGCTGTATCGAGGACTGGTTAGGTGCGATCGGGGAACAACATGGGGAGCGCTATGCTATAAGAGTAGTTTATTCAAAACATGCTTGCAATAGTCTGAAGTGGAGCAAGTGAGCAGATGGAAACTGCTAGTTCCTGCTGCATTGTATTCTTGTTGTCGATCTATTTCCAGCAGTAGAAACATCTATAGGATCCATTCCCTAACAGATCCCAAAGATTGGCATTCATGGATAGCACAAGAAACCAAATAAATAAGAAAATGATGGGGCAATCGAGGAAGGAAAGGGGAAAGAGGGGTCCAAAGACATGGTAATATGCCTCGACTAAATCAGTTTAACAGCTTGGCAGAATTCAGCTAAAAAATGTTCTTTACTAAACACAAGGGATTTAATGACACATACAAGCTCTCTGCAAGATCATTGACCATGTGTCCTATCAACTTCTATGCTATTAAAGTGGAATAAGCAAGACATTGCATGTTCTTAAAATAAACCAGCCAAGAAACATGTATTAGTCTTTCCAAATTAAACGTTTCAAGAAGCTTCAGGGGGATCCCATAATAATTGGGCTCAAGAAAATCCACTTTCTCTTAGCAAACCAACCTTGATAAACTGTCTATAAATCAACTCTCCAAACAATAACCCAATGACCAGAGGAAATACATAATGCATTCTTGTACTTCACAGGATTAGATGCAACTAAACATCCAAAAACTACTACACATGCTAAAGCCTAACATGAACCTGCTGAACCAGAAACTCAGCCTTCTATCACAACTCAAATTAAATATTGAGTAGTTATCTGGCATTAACTTCGAGTTATAATGATACTCATGCAGAACACAAGTATAAAATATACATACATATCAATTGATACAATAGTGGTTAATTACATAAACTGAGAGCCCTAATGAATAATTTCTATAGTAGCTACAATACAACACACCAACAGATTATTTAAAGACTATTTTCCTCGTCAATCTAGCCAATGCTACCTCCTAATATGGGAAAATGCAATGCCCTGGTCAAAGAAATTATAGAAGTCATCTCTGATATCTTTATCAGTCCGACAGTTAAAAGGATTCAATGTTTAAAATGTTACACCGAGTTTAGGGTATGGGAATGAGGGTAGGGTTTCAAGGACAACTGAAAATTACTCCAAAATTTTAGGGGAATAATACATGGAAATCTTCAAAATCATTCAATCTCCCATTCAACGACCTCAAAAAAAGATCAGTACAAGTTTAGCTTTAGACCTTGCATAGATGCATTCTTTGAGCTTCAGGGTTTCTGATTCCCATTTCATTATATGCACACAACATTTCCAGAGAAATGAGTACACCGACTTCTTCCAGACACCAAATACCTCAAATTCAATCCGAACATTGCTCAAGGCTCATCTGCAGTAAGGGTTCAAAGTCAACATAAAAATGAATCTTTTCATATGGTGGGTATGAGAAAAGTGCCATGACTGCATTCCACTTTTAAATAGAATCAAAATTGCTCACACAGACCATTTTCAGAACGAAAATGTGCTCTTACATAATGTGATGAACCAAATTAGCATATACAAAGAATTTTGTTTTCTACTGGTTGGCAAACCAAAGAGTTCGATAAAGTATTTTGCATTGCCATCACTTGTGTTAAGTGTAAACCACTATTAATATTTATTGCATAAACTGAGTGAGATATCTCTCACATCAAAGTATACCAACATGCAGGAAAGAGCTTAAAGGAGGTTGCCAAGTTTTGTAAATTTGACTAATTATATCTACGTTTCCATATTAATTTTTTTTATCATGCTAGTTGATCAATTAGACTAAATTAAAGTAACACGAATCAAAATTTGTGATTCCTCAAACTACAATCTCTTACTACAAGGTTTAGGTTAAAAGTGACAAAATTTTAACTAAATCTGAATAAATTTTGTCAATTGTGATACCTCACCTCTAGTTTTTTCCTAAAGCTTAGGAAGTGCTTGAGAAACGGTCCCAAGGGGTTGGACTGCATAGGGAAGATTTCATTATGCTCAGGTACCAGATTTTAGGGGTGTCAATTCTACTAAGCCAATTTACTTCAGCTTAGATGTCCAGGATATCTACTCTGTCAAAATTGCCAAAGGACTTGCACTCGGGGCTGCAAAACACAGAAACCTTGTGGTTGACTTAATAATCCATCCAACTCACAGTGAACTGCTCCTAATTATTGAAAGCTGACTCCTACTTTTAAAAGAAAATTACTTTAGTAACTCGTTTAATTATGTTGACAGAACATGCATATGAGAAGTTATTTTGAAATAATGACCAGTGCAAAGTGGCTCTAATTCGCTCAGAAACCAAAATTTGCAATTGCTCTAAACTACCTTTCTGAAGAGGGAGAGAAAATGGTGGCTATAAATCCCACTAAATTAAGGAAGTCAGAATTTTCAACAAAGTTGTGTTAGATCTCAACTGCAAAAGTTCAAAAATTAGTAAGATCTATGACTACTTTGGTTATGTGGAACTGTCAATCACCCTGTAGTCTCATTTTTAAAATTTCACCTGTGGATTAAGTTAATAACCCAGCTGTTGAACACAAAGATTAGAACAAATCCATAAAATCCCACAGAAGAAGCAGCAGGGAACAAAAAAATTGTGACAAAAAAAATAGACAATAAAAATCTAAGATGCCTGATTCCTGTTTTCAGGAAGCATGAACCAACACAAAAAACTGCCACAAGTCTCAGGCTCCATTATCATACCATCATGTCAGCTGTGACAACTACAACCAGGGTAACACAGGGGTCAGACAACCAAATCCCACAAACTATAAAAACTCACAAAAACCTTACACCCATCAATTACACCCATCAACAGAACTTATACCAAAACTGGAACATGCAAATGTAGATCCGAAGAACCCACATCAATTGGAAATGTAGATCTGAGGAACCCACATCAATTTCGTATTAGTGAAGAAAATAGAAATTAGAGAGCATTAATACAGCATACTAGAATGCATACAACGCAGCACGAACTAGAAGTTGAAAAAGGCCACAGAAGAAGCAGCAGGAACTAGAAGTTGAAAACACAGGTATGTTTCACACGTTGCAATCCCAATCAGCCAAACGACCAGTTCCTCCATATGGAGCTAATAATTGGCTCAATTTCATAACAACTTGTTGCATAGAAGATGAGACTGACAACCCTATCGATGTCCTCCTTCCTTGGGCTGCTATACAAGCCACTTTAAATCACCCATGTTAAGGATTATACCCCTGTTCAAACGCCCTTCCACCATTTGTTCCAATTCCCTGAACTATATAGCAATGTGGTCTTTATCTTTGTTTCCAAAACAGAATAGAAAGCAGATATATCTGTTACAATAGGAAGGATCTGAAGCTGCATTGGGGTTTCACCCTTTTTTAATATTCTCTGCACAAGTTTTTTTTTATTACAGCTTCGACCTCTTTCTCCCCTACGAGAACCAACCCCTGAACTTTGAAGTCACTGCCTAGCAAGCCTGGCGCAGATGGCTAGCAGGGATTGCCAAAAATGTCGCACCGACATGTAGAGGAATCGTTTGGCCCTGGTTGCAGCAAGAAGCTTCTTCTATGTCATGATTTAAGATGCTCACCGCCTCCAGGGTTAGCATCTACCCTGTTCTCTGTCGAGCATCGAAATTGTTCCTCGACTGTCGTCAATCGTGTTGCGGTGATATCGAATGTGATTGCTGGGGCAATGAAGATGACGCCACTTTGTGACTTCACTGAGAATATTCATACTGAGCCCTTTGAGAGTTATAATCTCATCTTCACCCTCTCTGCTCTCAATTGCATTCATCCTTTTCTCTCTCCGGCAAGGTGTTTACTTCAACTCATGTCCGATCCGATTCCAATATCGATAAGAGGAATTCAGTATGAAGCCAGTGCTAGAGCCAGCAACATACTAGGTTTTCATAAACCACATGGGACTCGACACTGAGATCACTCTTGCCAGTCTCATCTACCATACTCTCAAAGGCCATGGATTGCGCGTCTTTCTTGATAAAGAAGAACTTCAATCGAGAGAATATATAATCCTTGCAATCCAGAGAGCCATTAGTAGTGCCTCCGTTCATATTGCCCTCTTTTCTGGGAGTTACGCTGAATCACGTTGGATTTTGGATGAGTTGTGTTGGATTTTGAGCTCATCTCATGAATGCACGATTATACCCATGTATTGGAATGTTGATCCTGTTAACCTTCGTTACATTGAGAGGGGATGTTATGCCGAGGACTTTGAAAGACACCAACAGATAGACGGAGTCACCATTAAAGAGGTGGACCGTTGGAAGGCGGCCCTCAGAAAAGCTGCAGAAATTTATGGTTTCATCCTCAAAATAGATGAATTTGAAAGATGAATATATCTTTACTTATTTATCACATTTTGTAGTGTGTATTTATTCTAAAAATGTTCCCACTTTAATGTTAACTACCACCACTATGACAATCTCTTTGTTTTTCCAGTGACCATGGAAGTTTTTTGGAGAACATTGTGAAAATTGTATTAAAAGTGGTCAAAAGAGAGATTTTACTGAAACATACCAAGTCTTCATAAACCACAGGGGACCTGACGCCAAGCTCACTCATGCCAGCCTCATCTACCATAGTCTCAAGCACTCTGGATTGCGCGTATTTCTCGATCAAAAGGAACTTCACAGGGAGATACTCTCTCCCCAGCAATCGAAGAAGCCATTCGTAGTGCCTCCATTCACATTGCCATTTTTTCTAAGAATATGCTGAACATGTTGGTGCTTGGATGAACTGTGTTCGGTTTTGAAATCAGTTCATGAGCGCGGAACTACCATTCTACCCATGTTTTGTGACGTGGAGACTACAGACCTTCATGACATTACGAGGGGACCTTATGCCGCTGCCTTTCAAAGCCACGAACTCAAAGGAAAAGGCACCATAGAATGGAAGGAAGCTGTGAGTTTAGACTCGAGAGTACCAGTACCGGCACCGACATCGACACCGGCTACAGCTTCAGCTTTGATTTCGGCTTCGGCTACAGCCTCGTCCTCTGCCTCATGACAGTCAAGCAACTCGGCAAATCAACCATCTTTTTTTTCAAGTGCGCTGGACTTTGATGACAAATCTGGCAGCATGATACGCTTGATACGCTGAGGTAAGCACGCTGTCGGCTCCCTGGAAATGAAGGATGAGGCATATGTAATATGGGTGTGGAGCCAATGAGAGGGTAGAAAAAACATCTATTTATTAAAAAGATTTAATAATAAAAATATTGTTCTAAGGTTTTGACAATAGTTTGTAAAACATTTCATCCCAAGGGTGGATTAATAGCGTTGCGCTAAAACTTAATGTCAAAGACATAAAAGTGTCACACGAGGTGAGGTGATAGGGATGGGTCGTTAATGTTGGAATTTAGTAACAAAAGGTAACAAATTTTAGAAAAGTAAAATATTTTTTAAATATTATTTTTAATTATCGTAAGCATTTGAAATTCAAGAAAGCAACATTTTTTTTCCATCGAAAAATATAACTTACTATTAATACCATGAAATAGTAAATAGTTCAAATTACATCCAAGTAACAAGGGGAACTGATCCCAGCATGATTAAAGAGAGTTACATATCATGGGCAAGAAAACAACCCAAAATCACATAAACTAAAAAGTATCCAGTCATTACCTAAGCCACATCCATATATGGCTCATACAACGCCAAAACAAAGCTGAGCATCAAAAACATGACAGCGGGACTGTCAAAAATAACCAAACAGCGTATAAAAAAGTACCGAGACCCCATGGGTCAAGAGACCAAAGATCCATCACAAATAACATACATAATCAAGGTAAATAGAGCCGCATACTGAAGATGAAAAACCCAACAAGTAGTTGGTGGAAGAGTCTATGATCTTGCATAAAGATATATCGCATATATAAATCATAAGACCGCAGATAATACCAAAAAAGACCAAAAACAGTAATACCAGTCCACAAGTGTCAGGTCCAATGCAAATCAATCGATCCCTGAGAGTGCATAAGATCCCCATGCCATTCCTCCCACAAGACGATCCCTACCATAGAATTCAAGGCCATCTTGGAAAGTAGATCAGCCTCCATATTCACCTCTCAAAAGATATGTGTAAAATGAATATGCACGAAGACACTGATATACCATCTGACATCAGCCAACCAGTGTGTAAGAAGCATCACATTAATTGGGGAGACACCCTTGGCCCAACAGACTTCCCTTCTGGTCTTGGGACCACATCCCAAACATCATTCTTCATGATCGACGGATCATCGCATCATTACTTCATCCTGGATCCTAGGAACTTCAGATTCTTCAATAGATAGATTTGTTGTTGAACAAATGTTGTAGTCCTTCTTTTGTAGGTACTCGTATACGATCTTTCCTACAAAAACAAGTTAAATTTCATGATTAGAAACATCTCATAGTTTTCAAAACAAATTCTTACACATAAAGAAATATGTCATACACTCATGCAATTATTTTAGCCAATGCTTCAATACAACATTTATCCATGTCCCATAACTTTCTAGATGCATTTTAGTCTCTACCAGAACATTGTTAAGAGTGTGCACAGCTCCCAACATGTCAGCAAAGAGGTTTCATTCTAGATAAGTAGCAATGGAATGTTGTATAGTGCCATAGGCCACTTACCCATCACATGCATATTAGTAGCATACTATTCATTAATGCAATTATTCTAATATGCATAATACACAACCTAAGTCTAGGAACATAAGTATATACATCATTGAACAATATTTGCACCAAGAGGCGCTCTACAGCCCAGTATGAGGGAGATCTTGTAACGTGTATGTGTCCCGTTACATGTAACGGGACACCTAATAAAACTTAAAAAGTAAAAAATGATAATATGAAGGAGATCTTGTAACATGTATGTGTCCCGTTACATGTAACGGGACACCTAATAAAACGTAAAAAGTAAAACATGATAATATGAGGGAGATCTTGTAACATGTATGTGTCCCGTTACATGTATGTTATTAGGACACCTAATAAAACGTAAAAAGTAAAAAATGGTAATATGAGGGATATCTTGTAACGTGTATGTGTCCCGTTACATTTACCGTTACACCTAATACAACATAAAAAGTAAAAACTACTAAAACTAATTAATATTTTGTCAGCCATTAAAAAAGAACGTGTTTTTTTTATTGAAAAAAGACAATTGAAATCAGAAGCCTATATAAACAAAAAAAACCTAAAAAAAATTCTAAAACAAGCTTCAAAGAGAAATGGATCGGTGATCAAAGTAGCAAGCATAAGATAATCTAATCATACAGTGACAACTATTAAAAGCTGCCATATTAGCCTGCACATCCTCCCCTCCCACGCGTCCACTCTCCCGCCTACACCATCCCCTTCGCCTCCCGTGCGTCCACCACCATCTCCTCCCCTCCCACGCATCCTCCCTCCCACCTGCACCATCTCTTCCCCTCCCCCACATCCACCACCATCTCCTCCCCTCCTGCACGTCCTCCCTCCCGCCTGCACCATCTCCTCCCCTCCCCCGCGTCCACCCTCCCGCCTGCACCATCCCCTTCGCCTCCATCCTGCACCATCCCTCCCACCTGCACTATCCCCTTCGCCTCCCGCCTACACCATCCCGTCCCCTTCACCTCCACCCTCCTGCCTGCACCATCCCCTTCACCTCCACCCTCCTGCCTGCACCATCCCCTTCACCTCCTATGAATCCACCACCATCCCCTCCCCTTCTCCTCCACCCTCTCGCCTCCTGCGCGTCCACCACCATCCCCTCCCCTTCCTCCCTGGTGTCCACCCTCCCGCCATCCTCCTCCCCATCCATCGCGCCATCCTTCTGCATGCTGCCTCCTCACATACCTCCATTCGGAAACCCACGGACCGGAAACGAGAGAGACGCCTGCAAAAACTCAACCCCGCAGCAAGGATCTGCACGAAGGAGCCTGTAGACGGTGGCCAGTCACCATGAGAGGAACGCAGGAGGATTTCGCCCTAGTCGCGCTTCTGAGAGCTATGGAACGACATATTTTTCGCTTGAAGGATCCATGTTGCTCATATATTATCAACCATGCATATAACTATTAATTTATTTTACTATGGACCTTTGGGTCATATGGAATGATATTGTATCCCTTATACGCTAATTAGTTGCAATCATGTGTACCTATACTAATTTTTATTTTTCTTTTCAACTAATAGAGTTAGTGTTTTTGCATTTGCATGTTTGAATGTAATTGTCAAAGTACCCAACTTAACACTAGATAAAATTGGTGGCGTGTAATTATATGAACCATGGTGCCTAAACAAGTTAAGATATAGATAATTTTATTGGTTATTATTATGAAAAGTATTGGAATTATGCTATATAGTGTTGAAATTGGAAGCATGAGTAAGGAATGAAAAAAAAAGAGTAGAAAAACATGTAAAAAGTATTATGTATCTTTTTATGTTAGTCATGTATAAGTACATAGAAGAAAAAGAGTAGAATAACATGAAAAGAAAGATTATTTGGTACTCATAGTAATATACCTTATTATTATAAATGTGTGATATACTGTTGAAATTGGAAGCATGAGTAAGGAATGAAAAAAAAATGGAAAAACATGTAAAAAGTATTATGTATCTTTTTATGTTAGTCATGTATAAGTACATAGAAGAAAAAAAGTAGAAAAACATGAAAAGAAAGATTATTTGGTACTAATAATAATATAACTTATTATTATAAATGTGTGATATACTAATTATGTCACAACTAGGCATGTAATTTGAAGATGAGACTAGTTTCAAAAGTTTGAACCGAGAGAGATGTACTTATTTTGTTAGTTATTAGAGATGTGATTGATATGAAAGCGATGTACTTATTTTGTTAGTTAACTATATTGAATTTTGCATTTGCATAGATTTCAGTGTCAAGGGTGTGGGGATAATGGGTGTGAGATCCAAGGTTCGATCCTCCCAAACTACCTATTTTTTGGAAAATATATTGAATTTTTAAACTATATTGAAATTTACACTTGCATAGATTTCAGTGTATTATTTTTTTAAATTGCATAGATTTCAGTGTCAAGCATTGATTTCAGTGTATGGACGCATAGATTTCAGTGTATGGGGTTTTTTATTGCATATTTTGCGGTGTAGATGTTATTCTATGGACGCATTGATTTCAGTGTATGGATGCATAGATTTCAGTGTATGGGGTTTTTTATTGCATATTTTTCATTGTAGATGTTATTCTGTGGATGCATTGATTTCAGTGTATGGACACATAGATTTCAGTGTATGGATGTATTAATTTCAGTGACAACAAAAGAACGAGAAGAAGACTTGAAACGAAAAGTAGAAGAACAAAAAGAATTTTGAAAAAGGAAGTTGGACGAAATGATAGCAAAAGAACTAGAAGAACGAAGAAAACGAAATGCAGATTGACAAAAAGAATATCAAAATAGAAAGTTAGACGAATTGACAGCATAAGAACAAGAGGACCAAAGAAAATGAAACATTGATCGACAAAGAGTGTATCGAGAGAGAAAGTTGAAGCAGTTGGAAGAAAAAAAAATCAAATTGCAGAACAACAAATAAATCAAAATGTATGAAATGGTGAAATGACGACACAAGCAGGAGAAGAACGAACAAAACAAAACACAGATCAACAAAAAGAAAATCGAAAAAAAAAGTTAGGCGAATTGACAGCAGAAGAACGAGAAGAACAAAGAAAATGAAACATTGATCGACAAAGAGCATATCAAGAGAGAAAGTTGAATCAATTAGAAGAACAAAAAAATCAGTTTGCAGAACAACAAATAAATCAAAATGTACAAAATGACGACAGAAGAAGGACAAGAACAAACAAAACAATACGTACATCAACAAAAAGAGAATCGAAAAAAAGTTAGGCAAATTGTCTATGTTTTCGAGTTTAACAATTTACTCAATCCTTAATACTTATTACTTACATTATGATAATCCTCGTAAATGTATCTGTGTTTTCATCTTAACCTGTTCCTTACAATGCTAATCAAACTCTAGTTTTGTGTCACCGCCCACGACTGAAACCAGCCTAGATCCAAATCCTAAGGCTCTATCAAGTGCCGAGAGGGATCAAATATCCCAAGGTGCAAACCTCTTCTCAGGTATTACACTCAAGGAGCTTTTCGAGGAGAGGCTTTCACCTCAGAAGATTTGATCCCTCTCGGCACTTGATAGAGCCTTAGGATTTGGATCTAGGATGGTTATTTAAACAATCCGATATACAATAAATGACAATTCAAATACTTATCTTTGTTTGTTTGTTGTGTGGACTCCCTCTCAATCTTTGTTTCCTTGTAGGAACTACTGGAGTGTGCTCCCTCTTGATCTTTGCTTCCTGGTTACCTGTCCTTGAACTTATATCCATCCTCGATCACTATGCATGCTTACTAGTATCATCATTGTGTTACCCTCGAGATCTCATACATAATCATACATTCATTATCAAAACACAATAATCTTAAACATGTATAGTCATGATCATTTCAAAACACAGATAATAAGCATTAGTATTCAAGGATTCAGGGAGTACTTCTTTTACTTATGCATATTCTTATTTGACCATAGGACTCTTTTGGTTAGTCATATCATCAATCAAGGTAAGAGACATAATATGCATAAACCATTGATTACTTAAATTTCTAACTTCATGAATAATCATATACAAAAGTATAAGATCCTAACATAGAGTAGGATTCTAACTTGATATAGGAAAACATACCCGGTCATCATATTTGCTAGTTATGTCTAGCAATGTTTTCTTGTTCTCTTCAATGACCTGCATAATTCATAAGTTAACCATTGTAGAACCAAAATATACATACCTATATGTGATCCATGAATATAGATGAGTCTTTGTCTTCGTGTCACTATGGTCTTGATCTAGGACTTGATTTGTACCTTCATGTTAGCGGATAACATTCTCCTCATACAACACCACAGTGCATTAGTACAATCATAAGTGTCATAACCCTAATCTATGAATGTCTTCTATCATGCATTCATACTTTTACTAGGGTGATAAGACAAGTCTAAAATTAAACAAGATTGTTACTAAACTCAATAACATGAAGACAATCATATTATAAACTTAATCATGAACAGATTTCAAAACATACCTGTAAGTCATACCTGTCAGATTGCTTGTAGTAGTTGTTGTTGTTGTTCCTTTTGTTCTTAGGACAATTAGAGGAAAAGTGTGCTCTTCTTGGTATGTGCTGTGAGTGCTTGATCTTCATTCCCCATATTTTCTTCTCAAGCACTTGATTTGCAGAAATTTGGATATGGAGCTGGATTAGGGTATGTTAGAGAAACCCTAGAAATTCAAACTTTGAATTTCAAACTTTTGAAAGGAAAGAAAGATGCGCCTTGATGAGTTGATCAAGATGGTATACTCAAAATTTGAAAACTGCAAAGTTTCACCCCTCAAATTTGATTTTCAAACTTCCGGATTCACTCGGGAGGACCCTGAATTAGGGTTTGATTTTCCCAGAGCTTCATCCATCCAAAAATTTCGATCTTGGTCTCTAAACTTCTATTTTTCAGAGGATCTTCCATCCATGGTCTCAAATTTCAAAAATTCCAACTTTTGCAGAAGCCATAATTTTCGGATTCACTAGACAGGATCTCAAACTAGGGTTTGATTTTCCCGGAGCTTAACCCACCAAAAAGTTTGATCCAAAGCTCTAAAATTTGATTTTTCAGAGGACCTTCCAGCCATGGTCTCAAATTTCAGAAATTCCAACTTTTGCAGAAGCCCTAATTTTTGGCTTCACTAGATAGGACCCCAAACTAGGGTTTGATTTTCCCAGAGCTTCACCCAACCAAAAAGTTCGATCCAAAGCTCTAAACTTTGATTTTTAAAATTAGCTTCCAGCCATGGTCTTAGATTTCAGAAATTCCACTTTTTGTGGAAACCCTAAGTTTTAGGTCAAAATCTAAAAATGCTCAGAATTGAATTTTGTTTCGACAGAAAGATGCACCTTACTGAGGAGAGTCAATCTAGCCTCCTTCCTTTCAAGATCTATGGAGAGAAACCCAAAAAACAAGAATCCCTAGCTTCCACAACTGCACAATGTCTTCTTCTCAGGTTAGCTCTGATACCATGTTAATTTTTTAGCATTAATTCAACATACTCTAGGATCTTTACTGAGAGAATAACATGTACAGCATATCAAGCATATCAATCACAACAAGCAATCACATCTGACAATAGATACACAGAGTTTCCTTGGGGAAAACCAAGAAGGTGAAAAACCCCAATAACTTTCTCAGAGATAGATAGAGCAATGATACAAAACCCAAGCATAAGAGATAGTCTCCTAGTAGCAGCTTCTCCTCCTCCACAAGTGCGCCACTCTCCAATGAGTGTATAAGTGAGAAAGTGAATGATCAAATAGAGTGCCTCCCGCACTCTATTTATACTTAACTTGACTTGCCTAATAACCTTTTATTAGGTCGGCCTCAACTTAACCACTTAACATAATGCTGACAGGGCCGACCCCCAATAAGGTGGTCTAATAACCCTTTAACCCACATGACCTATACAGGGCCGACCCCATCAAGGTGGTCTAATAACCCATCAAGTATAAGTTACGACACTTACAATATAAATGACAACACTTCTTTATAGAGGAATAATAACATCTCTATAGGAATACAATATACATGTGTGAAATACATTCTGAAGTTACAAATACATCAACAAAGAGAAGATGGTTACAACACCTATTCTAGTCTTTCCTAATTGGAATAAGTCATTTGATGTACATATACATGATTCATCTATAGCACTTGGCATCGTACTAGCACAACCTAGTGATGGAAGCATTGACCATCCAATTGCATTTTCTAGTAGAAAGCTATCTTTAGCAGAAAAGAATGACACCACAACAAAGAGAGAAGGATTAGCTATAGTGTACGCATTGCAAAAATTCATGCACTATTTGCTAGGTTCACACTTTTGCATGTTCACTGACCATTCAAATTTAGAGTACTTGGTCAATAAGCCAGTGTTAGGGGGAAGAATATGCAAATGGCTTCTACTTTTTCAGGAATATGATTTTGAGATCATAGTGAAGCCAGGAATATTGAATGCAGGACCTGACCATCTCTCAAGGATTGAGTCAGGAGAGGAACCTAGTAATTTGGAGGATAATCTACCAGATGCACAGTTGTTTTCTATTCACATAGGAGACGACTACTTTAGAGACATTGTAGAATTTCTAACCACAGGGTTAGCACATGTAGAATTCACTACGCAGCAGAAGAAACAGTTAGTGGTAACATCAGCTGATTTTACCTTGATTTCATGGCAATTATATAAATTGGTACCAGCTGAAGTGTTGCATAGGTGTGTACTAGAGCATGAGAGACCTATCATACTTCTTGAAGCACATTCAGGAGTATCTGGAGGACACTATGCAGGGAAAGCCACTATGCATAATATTTTGAGACCAGGAATGTGGTGGCCTAATATACATAAATATTCAAAGGAACATTGCAGGAGTTGCGATGTATGTCAGGGAACAGGAAATCCATATCATATAGATGAGATTCCATTGATGCCACATTTGAATTTACAAGCATTTGATAAATGGGCTCTTGAATTTGTGGGACCTATTACCCCACTAGGGAAGAGAACTGGCTCGAGATACATCATTACAGCTACAGATTATCTAACCAGATGGGCAGAAGAAAAACTGGTGAAGGGTTGTAGCGTAGTTACAACAACGCAGTTCATCTTTGAGAACATCTTCACAAGGTTTGGATGTTCGATGATTCTGATGAGTGATTAGGGAACTCACTTACTAAACAAAACCATTGAAGCCCTGACAGAATAATTTCAGATATATCATTAGAAGAGTACACCATATCATCTACAAGATAATGGCACTGTCGAGGCCTTTAATAAATTATTGGAGAATGCATTGACCAAGGTATGCAATACAAACATGGATGATGTGGATCTAATAATACCAGTAGTATTATGGGCATATAGAACAACTTGTAAAAAGTTGACAGGTCATACACCTTTCAGGTTAGCGTATGGACAGGAAGCTGTTATGCCCATGGAATACATAGTACCAAGCTTGAGAATTGCAGCATTCACAAACATGGCTGATGATGAAATGATGGATGAAATACTATTACAGTTGATTGGATTGGAGGAAAACCGCTTCATTACAGGATTTCACCAACAAGTGCAGAAATCTAGAGAAAAGGTATGGCATGATAGACACATCAAGCACAAGTTATTTCAGGTAGGAGACCTTGTTCTCCTCTATCATAGAAAATATTTGAAATTTCCTAGAAAATTTAGAATGCTTTGGTTAGGGCCATACACTATTAAACATGTTACTAATGGTGGCGCAATGTAGTTAGCCACATTACTAGGAAAAAATTACAAGGACTTGTCAATGGGAGTAGGTTAAAAACTTACAAGGATGACCCTACTCCTACAACCAGAAATTAAACAACGCAATGGTGTTTAAGTGTCAAGTGTAGTTGAAATTGGACACTAAACAGAGAGTAGAGTTTGCACACAATAGTTTTTCCATAATGCAAAGTTCACATATCTAAAGATGTGCTACGAAGCACACATAGCAAGCCAAGTTGTGAACTAAAGAAGGGGTTAGTGTTATGAAGTTCAATCAAGAGAAGGGGAACGGGAAGTGAGCTTCTCCACTCACCTAACCTTCGGCGAAGCTAGAGAAAACTAGTCGTTACAGTTTTTGTTTCAAAATTAGTCGTTATATAGAATTTTTGGAAAATCAAATTTTTCTGCTTTAAGGCTTACTTGTCCATTGAAGACACATTTAATGCAAGGCAAGAACACGATATAAGATAGATTTGGACAATGGACATATAAATTAATGTTAACTTTGCCATTTTTGGGAGTGTCTCAGTTTGGGTTATGGATATATATAGGACAAAAGCACACAATTACCTATTTTACTGTGATTGTTATTCTTACCGCGAGTAAATTCTGAGCCTTTACTAGTGCAAAACAGAGCATTCCGACAGTACATGTCTGAGCAAGAAGAACTACAAGAAGTATTAAGGAAATTCCAACAGTGTGGTCTAGAAGAATTTATGAAAACTCCTGTGAAGAAAGCAACTCAAGAGAAGGGTGGGACCTCTAGGGCCTCACCTCGGCACACACAGGAGTCTAAACAGAAGAATAAGAGTAAAGCAAAAGAACCACATAATCCCCAGGCTACAGAAACACCACAAGAGTACCACGCAGAGAGACCTCATGAGAAGTCGATTTTGTTGATACCCGAGTACATTCCACCACAAAAATATGATGCACCAGCGGTAGTGTTAAAGAAGAACCAACAATATGGCATCCCTCTGCCGCCGATGTCAAGCCATGTTTGGGACATGACAACTTGCTGGGAAATATTCTAGACGTTAATTTCACAGACTACTATTTGCTGAATGCGAACAAGTATCTGCAGTTCTAGCCAAACCGATATATGTGCAGAAAGTTCGATGAAGCCACTAAGAAGACGACCATACAAGCGCAGGGTTGGATTGGACCATTATAGTGTTCAAGACTGTTGAACTGCTTGATAATTCCACACTTCGAGAGAAGTCTAGAGCTAACAGTTGTTGTGCGTGTGTTGCTGTCATGCACACACCAGGGATACTTGTGGCTAGACCGCAAGATAGACATAAACATCGATCTGATCTACAGGATCACACATCTCAGTAAACAAGGTACTGACCCTATAACAGAATTTGTGGGTAAAAATAAAGATAAATACCTCGCCAAGTAGATGAAGAGAGAATTTGGATTAGTTAAAGGAACTAGGGGCTATCAGGCATAACAGATTAAAGATGATGCCACAAGGTTCATAATACAGTTGATCATAGGAAGGGTACTCAGAAAATGCAGATCGATAGAAGTTTCGGCTAATGCGATCTCCATAGGTACTAAGGCTAAGGATGGGTTACCGTTCAAATGGGAAGGATACCTATTGAATGAATTTTTGGATGATGTAGCAGATGCACAAGACAACTACTATTAGTTTCATTATAGTTGGCTGATAGTCCTCATCGCATTTGTGGGATGGATAGAGCCCAAGTACCAACAGAACATACTGACGATTGCCGCAGACCTCAGTACGCAAATATGTGGAGTAACACAAGGCCATAAAGACAAAGGTTGAATAATGTGTAGCTATACACATTTTACCAGCAGTTATGCGAGGTGATTACGCACACTTTGCATATCCCAAAAGATGTGACAACAATGTACATTAGGAAGATGAGATTCAGGGCCAATCTCCATTCTATATTTATATAGCCGAAAGAGCCAACAAATATGGAATGGTATGATGTTCAATATCAGCTGGAAGCACAGAATATTGACCTCATCATTGAGGATTGTCCGAACATGTACTCGATGATTGTCACTCACGAGCATGTTGTAGTCATCTTTCTGGGATGGCTACAGCCCAAAAAACACTATGCACTGGATACTTTTGGCCTTCCATATTCAAATATTGTATTGAATAAGTCAAGAAGTGTCCGCCTTAACATATTTTTCATCACAAAAATCACTCACATCCCACCCCATTACATCCATTTATCGTCGTCGGTCCCTTTTCCAAATGGGGCATCGACTTCATGCATTGTAAGCCTACCTTGGCGGGGCGGGGACATGCTTATGTTATTGTCGCAGTAGACTACTTTACCAAATGGGCCAAGGCTATGCCTACGTACAAAGAAGATGGCACAACTTCTGCACTCTTTATGTTCAATCACAACATTGCACGATTCAGAGTCCCTAAAGCCATCATCACTGACCATGGATCACATTTCCAGAACAATATGGTGGATGAACTAAGTGCCAACCTGGGTTTTTGACATGAGAACTCAACTCCTTACTACCCTCAATCGAATGGACAAGTAGAGGCCATCAACAAGGTCTTGAAAACCATGATTCAGTGTATGGTAAGGACACATAAGTCCAACTGACATACCATGATTTTTTCCTCCCTATGCGCATACAAGACTTCCGTCAAAACTGCCACTGGCTTCACGCCTTTTCAATTGGTCTACAGACTAGAGGTAGTACTACTTATAGAGTGCGAGATTCCATCATTGAAACTCACTATTGAAATCTTACCCAACACCACCGCTGAGGAAGAACGTTTTCTATACTTGGAAAAGCTCGACGAAACCCGTCGTGATGCAGCACTAGATAACGAAGCTCATAAGAAGTGCATGAAAACCTAGTATGACAAGTCATTCAAACCTCATATCTTTAATGAGGGAGATTTGGTCCTCACTTACGACCAAAAACATGATAAACTGGGGGCAGGAAAACTTGAGTCCATGTGGAACGGTCCATATGTGGTTAAACGTGTGTTAGAAAAAGGAGCATATGAACTTGAGGACTATGACGGAATATATTTGGGGGAGCCTCGCAACAGGCTCTACCTAAAGCAGTACTATGCCTGATTCATTTACGCATTGGTACTTTATATATATTGTACATGACGTGTGTTTTGCTTGGTGTGACACTTTATTTTTAGTGTGTTAGGATCTTATCATTAGCTTATACCATGTTCTGTCTGGATGTGCAGATGGAAACATGTCTTGGATTCGTAGACGGTGCTAGCCGGCACACCCGTAACCTCACTTCAGCAGCTTGGCTACTTTATTCCCCTACCAGGGAACTGATTAGCTCAGGAGGAACTTGTAGAGGGTTTGCGACCAACAATGCTGTTGAGTATCATGCAGTAATTAGATTATTAAATGACACTTGTTCCTTGGGTGTGGACCACCTTGTTATCTATCTTGATTTGCAAGTATTGGTATCTCATCTTAACCGTGTCTACGCTATCCGCGATCCCCTGTTACTCCTTCTATTCCGGCGAGTACTTTTCTTAGAGAGGTCCTTTGAGTCAATTCAATACCTACACATTCCGAGAGACATGAACACTGTTGTTAATTCCCTGGCCAATTTTATATTAGATTGGTACATTGCACATTCATAAGAATTTCCATCAAAGATGTATGTAATGACACAACATGTAAAATACTCATAGTATGTAAGCAAACATCCATAATATCCTCAATTATCATAGAACAAATAATGTATAAATCCGCAAAATAGTGTTTTTATATATATAACCATCATGTACAAAAATGTGGTACTGATACAAAATCTAAAGCACATAGGCTTTCAGTAGGTCCTAGCTACAAAATTTGAATCCTATAGCTTCCAATACATATACATCACACATGAGATATCCTCATGGACACTCATGGTAGCAGATGATGGCCCTAGCTACTATATGGAGCAGTGGACGGAAGTGTGTCGAGACTCCAACATTCTAATGCTAGTAGCGGCGAGGTAGATCATCTATGGATACGTAGGGTATGTCCAACGTCAATATCTAGAGGTTCTCCTCCAACTCGCTCAACTCCTCCGCTGCGTCCTGATGTGCAACAGCTATATCCCATACTACCCCTCTTCGCTTGATCGGAGAAGCACCTATCAGGCATGACAGACCAACATCTGAATAAAAAAAAGTGTGAACCATCAATACTACTCCGAAAAACATTTAAAAATTATAAAAAGCAAAATCACAGCAAGAGTTTCATTCTTACCTAGGTCTCCCCATTACTCGCCCTTAGTAAGGGCAAAGTCTAGGTCTCCCCTAAAATCTGTACCCGCGTAAGCATAATCCTCAATCATGAGGAGCTTCCCGCATAACCACCTGAAGAAGGTGGGACCAAAACTAATGATGGGACCCCCGCCTGCATGGAAGGCCATGACCTCAGACCACTTGACCATGTGAGGATCTCACGGATTGAGTTCCTCCAACTCAACTTGTGGCCTCAGCAATGGGACCCGTTCCAAGAAGAACGAGACCATGATGTACCCGTATCCAAACTGTTTTAGCTCACCCCAGCGACATTTGGTGAGTTATTCCCTGACATTGGTGAGAATCCCCTCACACCAGTTGAAGACAGTAGGTGCCATGCACTTGATGGCATAGAGCATATGGGCCTGGTGGCCTGTTGAGCAGCCTTGTTGCCCGCCACTCGCTCTATGGTGAATAATACAGTGCGCAGGGTTCGATCTCTAATATTCTTGATGGGAATTTTCCCAGCGTGCAAAATTGAGCCGCCAAGCTCTCAGTAGACTGGTCACTACCCCTTGGACTGGATAGTGAAATAGGGGTTCCCCTCCTGGATAGCCCCGTCAGAAAATAAACATCCTCCACATCCAAGGTAAGAATGTGGACACCCACACGGAAGTGCTACTGATCCAGATCCCACAATCCGATCGAGTAATCTAGTAACGGTACTTGGGCCCTCATGCCCTGTACATGAAAGAACTTTAACAAACCACAACGTTTCAATGCATTCATCAAATTTGGATCATTTGTTGCTTGGGTATCTTCCATTTCATGCTCTCTTTCCATCCATTGGACCATGGTGTGAGTCAAAACCTGCATGAACATCAAATTGATCATATTAGAACCTTTCTCAAGCATTGGATCGGGCTCTTTTGGACCCATTTTTTATTTTTTCAAGTGGATATGCACCGACGCACCTCGCCTTTGTGGACAGTGTGTCGGCGACACACTTTTGCCCTACGAGAAGTGCGTCAGAAAGCCCTCGATGCACTTCCCTCAAGGGGAAAGCGCATCGCCGAGGGCGCGCACAATCCCCTACTTTACATGCTAAAAAACCCTAAAAAATTAACCAAAAAACATAAATCTAAACCACTAGAAAGGTAGATAGTAGAGTTTAGGCCTACCTGTCGTTGATGTGGCGAAGAATAGATGACCGTGGCCTCCGCAATCGACGTTTGAAAATTAGCTCCAAAGGGGTGTTTTTACTATTTCCAATTTGGTAACAAAACATTGGTAACTATTTCTTACTATTTGACTTTTATATAGAAGAAAATGGAATATTCCATTTTTTTATTTTTCTTTTATGGGTCATTTTTACTATAGTTGGTAATCTTTTACATCTAAACACCTTATTATCATTTCTGACTTAGTTTTTGGAGTCTACATATGAAGTGAAGCGATGTTCTGACTTTATTGGCGACCATCGTTGACGTTTCATACTTTTCATCAAATGTGAGTAAGTCGTCGAGCATTTTTTATGTTATTATACCGCTCATTAAAACCAAATATTAATGGTATCGAGCTTAATTTTGTCCTTTCTCGCACTCTTAAAACTATGAGAATAAGTTACCGCGCTACATTTTATCGCTTTTTCAGGCTCGTAAAACTCCCATGAAAAAAGAACCCCTCGGAGTTCCTCTTTAAGCTCTTTTCAGACTCCCTAAATATGAAAAGATCGCCAAGCAAACTTGATTCTTTCACGCTTGTAAAAGTATTTGAAAGGTCGTCTTTCTGGTGATAATTTACCCCTTTTCGGACCAAGGAGACTATTTACGAAAAAGGAGCACTCCGGTTAATCATGACTGAAAGAGTTCTCTCTCATGTTGTGTTATCCTTTTTTGGATGAGGAGACTAACTTTCACGAAAAAGAACCTTTTGGAGTCTTCTTTAGTTCTTTTCAGACTCTCTAAACATGAAATGATGCTGAGTTATCCTTCTCTGAACTCGTTAAATATGACATTGAAGGGCTCGTTTTGGGACAAACCCCTCCTATCTCAGGTTCATAAAACATATGAGATCGGACTCGTCCTAAGGATGATCTATACTGATCATCTATTACCCTCCTCAAGATCGTTAAAAAATGAAATAGGTACTCATCAATCATGAGGGGGATAAGGAAAGAGTTTGCGTTTCATTGTAATTATGGCATTACTTAGTCACTCTTGAACATGGAACTTGTTTGCATATGCATCCAACACTTGGATAATATGCTTGTTTTCAAGTCTCACCTATTCCATGAGTCACTACACTCCTTTGATTCATTCAAAGAATGCTTCGATTATCAGTTGCATTAGGGGTCGGTGTCATTCTTGTCATATCAATGATTCCAAGTCAGGCTATTCCCATGTTCAAGAGAGGTCTGTTTGTCGAAGTCAATCTCTGCAGTCATTATACCTTCTATTATGTCAGTCATTCATGAGTCAGTCTCAAGTGTCGCTCTACAATTTGATCTACTCCAAAACATTTTCGATCATGTTTCATGTCAATGATGGGAAGAACATCATGGCGCTCCTTTGTCCGGTTTATCCTTGTCGAATTCAATACATCATCTGAGAATTAAACCCAGAAACCATTCAAGTACCTTGTGCTTGCATGCCTCAATGGCAATTTACCTCGCTTTCAACAATAAGTTCACATCGTTGGATTCTGATTGAAAGATTCCACTGAGTGTTCGACCTCATATCATTGATTCACATTCAATGGTATGTACTATGATACCTTGGGGATTATTGACATCAATGGTGATTTCTGTTGCGCTTGTTAACGGTATACATCAATGACCTATAATCAAGTGGTTTCTACCATGTTCGACTTCAAGACATTGTAATCATATGGTTAAAATCGTATCATTGCGGATTTGGTTTGAAGACCCTGGGTTAAGTCATAAATCTCACCCAGGTTGTGATGGAGATTGTTTTGATTCATATTACACTGATCCAATTTTATATTGGTCGTGGTCGTGTTATCATCTTATCATGGATCTACGATTGTGTCTAGTAGACATGATTGTGTTCAATCGGTCTTTACTACCATGGATCTGCAATGTATTGGTCGGAAACCATGTTATGAGTCAGTTTGAGACATGTATCTCAGAGTTGATTGTACTGCAGAAGATATTTTTTCGTCACTCCAACCGCCAATCCTTACTTCGATTTTTTCCTTGTTACAAATCATTTCACCTACCTTAGTTTTTCAGCTTCATGCTTTGGGGGGGATTTTGTTACACCAAAATATCATCACCATGACTGATGTGTCATCTGTATGCCTTGATCCCTAAATTCCTTGAGCTAAAACATTGAAAGAGAAAGTTGTTGTCTTCCCCTTTAACCTTTTGTTGTCACCCCGACGCACCCTGCCTTCCAGCAAGGTGCGTCATGTTCAAGGTGACGCGCTTTGCAACTTAGCAAAGCGCGTCGGTGACACAGGTTGATCTTGTACAATGTGCGTTGATCACTATATGGCACATGTTTCCCTTGTGCAAGGTACGTCGTATTTGGTTAAAATGGAAAAAGATAATCTTCGAGTGACTTCTCGAAGCTTGGATGGCATGGAGACTTATCCCTACTTACCTGGAAAGGTGGTAGTCGATCCCTTTACCTTTTGGGATGATCCCTTAAGCCTCTCCCCTAAATCCTCCTCCTATCTTATCCCTTTATCTCAATATATATGAACCCCCTCTCCATTTTCAAGAGAGGAAGGAGAGAGTACTCTTATGCTGGTGGAATTTCTCTAAGTGAACCTTTTCATCCTTCATGAGGCTAGGCATTCAATCATGGAGGCTAGGATTGTTGGAAGGAGGTTATGACGTCAAAGCTTTGTTCGTAACATCTCTCCCCTTTGTACATCTCATCATTACATTTAATGCAAGTTCTTTCCATAAATGTTATTGTGTTAATGATATTTAAGATTTTCCTCTTTGACTGTTAATCTAGATCAATTCATGTCCATATGCTTGTATCACTTGTTTGTTTCCACATGCTTTGCTTGGTTTTGCAACTAAAGATCTGAAGACTTAGAGTTTGGAGCAGCAAGGAGAAAGGAATTGCATAATTGAGGTACTAAGCCATTTCTTTATTCATCTTGGATTTCAATTGATATGGGGAATATACTCGTGTTATGTACTCATTTGTTCTAGACCTAAATCATTTAGGCTAGGGAGATCTATTTGAGTCTGCTCATGCAGATTGTTCGTAAACGCCCCCCCCCCACAGACGCGTGTGCGCGTGCTCAAAACCATTAAAAAATCACCCTCAAATGTATATCATTTATCATAAAATTATAATTCAAAGGATACATGCCTCAAATGCTTCAACCATCAAATAAAATTTACCAACAACCCTCTTGTCTTAGTCTTAGACATGCATTACAATTTCTCCAAAATTTTCAAAACCACAATTCACTTGATCCCTCTCTTTTATCCCCACTTCATTAAGAATTTTTCTCTTCTATGCCCCTTATTTTCTTCCATCGAGAGCTCTCTTTGTGATGCTCTCCTCTTCTTTATCTTTTTTTGCGGAAAAAAAAATTCCGTGGTGTCCCCTTCATAAAATTTATTGTTCTCCATACTTCAATATCCCATTAATCAAATGAAGTGACTTCTTTTGAAATGATGCTACACATCCCTTAGTTATGTCAAACTCAAAAAACATCCCAAAATTATAAGTATGCCCTCACTTAAACCATTATTTGTTTAACACCTACATAATTAAATGGGAAACACTCAAGTCATGGATACCCCAACCATGAATGGTCTATATGATCATGAGATAGAACATTGGACATAGGAGCTTAAGTTGGAAAAATCAAAAGGCAAGGAATCTCGAAATGAATCATATTCGTAGATGGAATTAAATCAATAGATCGTGATGTATGAAAATTTTCTCTTGACATCCCCTCCACCAAAACTCAAATATTTGATACGATAATGAAATATTAATCTTTCTTGGCAAATAATGGACACTAAATCTGTGTTTTCACTCATGCCCAAATCCCAAAATTGATGTTGATCGTCAAAATACATTGATAGTAGATTGACGATAGCGATTGAAAGGATGGAGCATGGTGGTCATTGATTCTTGCATCAACTTATATAGGTGACAGAGCAGCTAGGAATTTTGTGAAAATGGTTCATAATGGAGACATGTATTTGATATATGAGGCATATGATGTGTTGAGGTGTGTTAGCGGTTTAAGCAGTCAAGAGCTAGTGAAGACCTAGGTGAGCATGAGAGTTTTTTGGTTGACATAATTGTTTATATTTTCATTGTGAAGAATGAGTATGACAGTGGGAGCTTGTAAATAAGATTGGAATGAAGTGTCATATTAGGCCCATGGTGAGTATGACTGTAGGAGCTTGTAGATAAGATTGGAGTGAGCCATTATATTAGGCTCATGGAAAATAGTGTGAAGGTTGTGTGCATGTAAGAGGAGTGGTAGTATTTGTTTAATTAATCAATGAAACGATTAGAAAGAAGAATTAAATAAAAGTTTAATGGCAATAGTCCAAATGTGACTTTTTTGACATTTTTCAAACTCTTTTTTTTGGCTTGTTTTTACATAATACAATAGAAATTTTAGATTAATTCTTGGAAAAGCATATGATAGTTGTTAAACTTGCATAATCTTGGTTCCTTTTGGGTATTTGAAGATACTGAATCCATTTATGCATTCAAAAACATGATTTGAATACTTCAAAATTCAAATTTTGGGAAAAAAAATAGTCGTACTCCAGTAAAATAATCACCGAAAAGTCCAATAGACTACTCCATCTTAATACATGGTGATATTATCAAAAATCACACTACCATTTACATAACAAAACCTCAAATATATCATCCAATTCAATATAATTAGTTATACATAATTTGAAATATAATTTTTTTTTTCAAAACTTTGATTATAATTAACATAGAAAGTCAATAAATGTTAATTAATAAAAACTAATATTAACTAATAAAAATTCATTAAATTTCATTGCAATATACCATAAAAATCAATACTAACTAACCATATACCATAAAAGTCAATACTAACTAATAAGAGTCATTGAATCTCATTACAATATACCATAAAAGTCAATGCTAACTAATCTCATTGCAATATACCATGGACATAGTATTTATTTTAACAAACAACAAAGCAATTTTGTTTAATAAAAGTCATTGAATCTCATTGCAATATACCATGAGCATAGTACTTATTTTAACAAAGAATAAAGTAATTTGGTTTACTTGTGTGAGTGTGACTTAGACTTAAATGCAAGCATATGTTTAGGGGATTTAAGCATTAAAAAGATGAAAGGGATTAACTTAATAATTTATGAAAATAATCATAGTTTAAAGATGAAGTGAATTAAACTTAATAATAAAAAGAATAAACATTTTTGTTAATTTGTTAAAATTAAAAAATATATAAAAATTGATTATCAGCTTTATTATTATAAATATAAATTATTCTTTTATTTATATTTAGAATTTAGATATTTCTTATCATAATTTACAGATTTAAATTTGGTATAAATTATCTTCCCTTAAAAACAAATTAATAGTTTTTTAATAAATTTTTAATATTTAATATATCAAAATAAAAATAAAAATGAAAAATGAAAAAGCATCTTATGGAATAGAAATTTTGATTGTACTTTTTTCTATGATCTTTTATTATAAAGCGAAATTTTGATTGTACTTTTATTATGAAGCGAAATTTTGATTGTACTTTTAAACTCTGTAAGGTTGTATGTTGTGAAAATACAAAAGTGTAAGTGATAATAAAAGGCTTGGGATAATTGGTATTCAAATTGCTTTGTTTTTTTGGGTGATTTGTTCTTTAGATCTGATTATAAAAATTGACTAAATGGTAGTTTCACTCTATGTCCTTAAGGATTTTGGCTTATTTTAAAACGATTCAAATTATCGAAATTCCAAAAAATAACGAGAAAAAGTAGAACTATGCCTGGCTGGAAAATTTTCCCGGACATAGAGCGATTTGAATGCCAGTTATCACACGCCATATTAAAATGCTCCGAAATACATAAGAAGGGGAAGGCGAAGGGGAAGGCGAAGGCGAAAATAGATCCTTTGTTGGTGAGGGAGTCGGGACCCTTCCCAAACCGACTCACAGAGCTTAATAAGGCATTATCATTTCACCAATAACAGAGAATCTTTCTGAGAAGCAATAAAGCAACTTTGTCCGCGTTTGTCAACATCAATTGCATGAATTTCCAAGATCCGATATCACGGGTGGTACTGTATGGTGGGGTCTTCAAGCTCCCACGACGAGATAGAGATGAGAAGATATTGTGTAGAGTTTGAAAATCCAAAATTCTTGTTGAATATGATCTGCCATTTTACCTACTACAAATTCCCTAATCCTCTTTATGATCTGCCATTTTACCTACTACAATTTCCTCCATCTATCTTATCCCTTTTCGTAAATCTCTCTTATCCCTTTATAGGGAAATGAATGATTGAATAGAATATGGATTGTACAAATAAATGTGAAAACGGTTTACAGACTTTACAAAGGAATGATTGAATAGAATCTGGATTGTACAAATAAATGTGAAAACGGTTAAGCAGACTTTACAAATTGTTATTATATGGATAGGTTTTTATATTTTAAAATAACAAAAGAATTCTTACAATATCATAAGATTTTATGGTTTCCTTTTAATATAGTTTGATTTATATATTCCGTTTCTGAAAAAGAATGATTAATGAAATATGGATTTTACAAATATAAAAAATTGAGAATAAATGTGAAAACCATAGTAGCATAGTTCAACTACGAATATGATTAGATACGGAAAAAATATTTAATGAAAAAATCTAATACTAATAAAATATGGAAGTAGACTACTTATATATAATATTTTTTAATCAAGTATTCAAGAAAATACGATAAATGTACATAGACATTTATCTAATAAAATCAAATATATTTAAAAAACAAAAAAATATAATTTCAACAACTTACCATATGGCAAGTGTAAGTGACGGCAACTAGTTATTAATAATTATTTTAATAAGAAAATATAAATTGAATGATATTTATATTTTATAGTGTTTAAGTTTTTTTTTTTTAAATTGGTTTTCAAACTTAATTTTCCATTACTAATTAGTATTACACTTATACCAAATATTCTGCAAATTCAAATTTATTCCAATTTCTGTAAGTAAAATGTCAGTACGACCTAATTATATACTATGGTGAAAACCACTTCTACTAACATGACTTTACAAAAACTACTTTTACTAACATAACTTTACAAACTATTATTACACAGGAATAAGTATTTATATCTTAAAATAAAAGAGCAATCTACATTTATCATAGAGATTATCACAAGATCTTATGGTTTCCCTATACTGAAGGATATTGAATTTTGATTTATACTTTCTATGAATTGAAACAGAATATACAGGAAAAGCACTGAAAATTTCAGCCAACGTAAGCTATCTCGCCGATAAAGAATACATGGATGATTGTACATTATCTGAATTGTTGCCAGGGTGAGGGGACAGAAATCTTGAATTAGGATTCATTCTCTTAGCTATAGCAAACTGAACGTTATCGTGGAGAGGCAGATCCGGAACCGCCTTCTCTCCTTCCAGCATCTGCACTACCGCCGTCATTGAAGGTCTACACTGCGCATCCTCTTGTATGCACAGAAAACCGACCTTCAGTACTCTGATCGCTTGCTCTCTATCAAAATCAGAATCGCCCGCAAGTCTCGAATCTATGACCTCCGTCTCTCTGCCTAAAACAGCCATTGAGAGCGCCCAAGCAGGGAAGTAACACTTAGCGGACTCAGCCTGCTTAGCGTAGTTCTTGCGCCCTCCGATAATCTCGAGAACCACCATTCCGAAGCTGTACACATCGCTCTTCTCAGTGATCGCACATTCCAGAAGCCACTCGGGAGCAAGGTAGCCGGGAGTGCCTCTCATCGTGGTCACCACACCGCTATCTTGCCGGGTCATGAGCGTCGCCATGCCGAAGTCGGAGACCTTGGCCACGAAATTCTCGTCGAGAAGAATGTTCTGAGGCTTCACATCCAGATGAATGATCTTATATCGGCATTCCTGATGTAAGTAAGCCAGGCCGCGAGCTGTGCCTAATACGATATTGAACCTAATGGGCCAAGTCAGGAAGCCTATCTTACTCTCGTCGAAGAGCCATCGGTCCAAGGAACCGTTGGGCATGTGTTCGTAGATGAGGAGCTTGTGAGATCCCTCTGCGCAGAAGCCCAGCAGTTGCACCAGATTCCAGTGATGGATTACGCCCAATATCGCAACCTCTGAGTAAAATTCTTTCTCGCCTTGTCTTGCAATCTCCAGCCTCTTCACAGCTACCATCGTCCCATCTTTAAGCACGCCCTCGTATACTGTTCCGAACCCGCCGGATCCCAGCACCTTTCCAAAACTGTTTGTCAGCGTCCGAATTTCCTTGAACGAGAATTTCCTCGCCGTCACATCGGGAATACTGTACATAGCTCCATCTGAATGATCTGTCCCGGAATTGCCTGATTCTAGTTTGGACCATCGGCAAGCCCTGAAAGGATTAAAGAAAATCAAAACCACTGCAGTTACAAGCAAACCGACTCCGATCACCCCAATAACAATTTTGTAGGAACTACTGCCATGATTTGAGGCCTTTGAATTCCTTATTATATCCATGCTTTGCACTTTGATGAAAACAAAATTGCCGTCGTTCGAGGTCTGTGCAAGTGTCCCTATCTGAGACGAAATGACGAAGCAAGATTTGGATTCGTTCACATAGAACGAAGCTCTGCAGGAACAATTTTGTAAGCAGTAGTCTGAACATTTTTCCATTGTAGACATATTAAGGGGAACGGCATACCGGTTACGATAGTACTCCATTCCTGCAAGAGAAAACATCTGCCAGCTTCCATTAACGTTGGCGCAGCTGGGTTTCTCAGATAATTCACAGTCTGATCCATTGGAATTGGATTCACTTCCTATGTGATGTGTACCGTTGTTGGGACATTTACATTGTTGATCCTTTTGAGAGCAAACCCCATAGTTGCCGCAAGAGTTCGGCAATTGGCATTTACTCATCGCCTCGGACAAAAGTTGGAAGGGCTCTGCAAGTCCGGCTGCATAACCTCTCAGATTCCCATCGTAATCCAGCCTTATGTAGACGGCATCGGACGATAAATTCGGCTGGGCTTTGACAGCGCGAGAGAGGTAATAATGCGAAGTAAAAGATGAAATATCACACATATTGGATGCATTGCTAGTCGTAGAGTTTAGAAACTTGAAACCCAGACTTGAATTCGGCCATAAAATAGACACGTTGAAGGAAATACCTGAACAATATTGGTCCAGAGTGAGGACGCTCTTATTGTAGACATTCCACATCCAATAAAGCTGGGGGGACGCAGGATCAGGTCCGTTGACATAGAGTCCCAGGCCCCCAGGCCTCACTTGTAGGCTATATATGCCCTGTGACAGATTGTAAGGGGACGATCGGCTAACAAGCGCTTCCCCTACACGGAGGAATTGGCCAAGCAGAAGCGTATCAGTGGGATTATCACTGCTTTGCCATAGAGTGGCGTTTTTCTTGCCGAGAATTTGGAGCACACCGCTACCGAATAGTGTCATCCCCGTGACCCCCTTTCCCCCCGTGTTCGTCGACCATATGGTTCTCCTACCAGAAGCCGATGACCCACCATTAATCGAGTCGGATAGCACTAGATTCCCATCAGACTGCAGCTCCAGAATCCCGTTGCCCGAGACGGGCTTGTCTCCGTTGGCCGCCCACACAACCTCCCCATTTTGCTGCAAAAACGAACCTGACACCACGATAGAAAGAACATACTCGCTCTGTTTCGTTTCCACGAAACTCAGGAAAGACCAGGACTTAACTCCAGAAGCGAGGCTTTGATAAACAATATGCGTGACGAGAATTGCAGTGGCGTTGTCTTCGTTATTGAGATTCAAGGAGCCAACCATCGTACTTTTATCCGAAAGAGACCAAGTTGTGTTGATGCTGAGGAATCCATCATTATTCTGGGCGTTGACAAAGCAGTGCATCAACATGAACATGAAGGGGATAGTACAGATTAATCTGCAACAGAACCTGAGGCATCCTTCCATCATCATATTTCTTTAACTCAACAGACCGAAGAAGCAGCAAAAGCACCGATGATGGAAGGAAAGGAAAGGAAAGGAAAGCTGTTATAATAGCCAAGTTCAGATTAATTCGTTACAATAAATTCTCTGATTAGCCGCGTTCAAACAAACATTATTAGCAAAGAAAATTCTACTATTGCTACGTAGTCAACATAGCGCTGCCATGCCAGTTGACGTTTAAGTCAAATACATTTTTATATATGTAAGACTCGTGAATATACTGAAGGCTAGAGGTGCAACGTGTGAATGGACATAGGATAAAGGGCACCTATTTGGGAAATGTATTTAAAGAGAATGAAACTTCACTCAAGAAAATCTGCCCTCCCTAGTTGGACCCTAGTTGGAGTGGACAAAATATGGTTCTAGAACAAAGTGATGTCCCACATATAGTGTAACCAAGAGATGGGCGCTATTCAACCTCTATGACCATGACAAAAGTTATTCCAATAAAATATATTGAAATGGTAATGTCAATGTTTTTTTTCTTTTTACAGTAATGGGCACGATATTCAAAAAGTACAACGCGCAATTCAAACGCACTCACAGAAAGTGTGGGGACGAAAAAGTGCACACGGCATTGATTTGACTTCACATGCAAAGGGCATGAGAGAATGCATTTATTATGAACCACTGAAATCTAGAGATATAAAGGGGAATAGTTTTCGCATTCATATAGGCATTTTATGTTGGGATGTTGGATGTATTGGCATGGCAATATTTAATGATGCAATTTCGAAATGGGTGTAATTTTCGGGCATATAATGTTCACTAATATGAAGTGTGGACGAAAATAATCGACTTCATTTGGCATGAGATAGGGGTAAGAAAGAACACACTTATGGTGAGAAACAGCATATGTGACACACAGGTGAGGGGAAGAAGAGGAGAGAAGGAGACATGACACTCAAAACTTTATCCATGTATGTGCTTTTGCTTATAGAGTTATTATGTAATTTTGAAATTAATTGTTTTCTATGGAATATTTCTAGATTCTTTTCCATTTGTTGTAGATTGCAATCAAGGTTTAATGTTTGGTATGCGTTGCTTCTTTAATAGAGTTTGAGTCCTCATTAATTTAGTATTTGTCGTATTCAACCTTCTCGAAGAAGGCCCTACCGAAGGTTGTCAATTAAAGTGTTAAATATTATGAAGACATAGAATTCATTTATTAATTTGAAATCACATTCATCTAAACAAATAAGAGTTAATGCATGTTTGGAAACAAAACAATGTAGAAATCATTAAGGTACAACACAACAATATACATATCAACAAAACAATGACACAATCTCATCACATTAAGTAAAGAAAAATCACATGAATTAATGCATGTTTAGTTAACACAACAATATAGACATCATTAACTTATATCACAATAAGATGCAAATGAGTAAATCAATAATGCAATCCCATTAGATTAAACGAAATAGAGATTGCATTTGGGCATTATGCCTTTAGCATGACTTCAATTTGCTAATGTCATATTTGGAACTTAATACATAACTATCATCCATAGAATTAAGAACACCCAACAATAAGTAACTAACTAATTGTACCAAGCCCTTTGCATAGTGGTCCTAACATCATAGATTTAGGTAAAAGAGTTTATTACAACGTATTTCAAATGATTCTAGAATATGATTGTTGTAATCCACTTGTACAAAAGAGGTTCTACATATTTAGGAAAATGGGTAGGGGGTTTGTGTGATTGAACTCCACAAATGCTTTGCATACTTAGGATTATGTGGCTCTAGGTCCTTAGTAGATCCATCTTATACTAGTTATTGATCTCTTTCAAGATTTACACAAAATGGGGCCATAACAATATTAGAGCACTTGTTGGGTTCAAGGGGATGCTTTCGTCATATAATTGATGAAACTTGGTGCAAGAAATCCTAGGTTGTTGAGGTCTTGTGTTGATGTCTTAATCAAAGAGCTAGAAAAATATGATCTTCCTAGTTAACAAGATCAAATTGGATAGTGTTGTGTCGATGAAACAATATTTTTTAGGTAGCCACCACCAATGAGAGGCTGAGATGTATATGTGGTACAAGAGATGGGATCTAGACATAATTTAGAAAATGAAAAATTTAATGGACACAACTTCAATATGTGGAAGTTGATGATGGAATATATGCTCATTGAAATAGAGCAAACAAAAGTCATCACGAGGGACACAAAATCAACATTGTGAGGAAAGAGCACCAAGACATAATGAATGATAAGGCCATTACCGTGAGTAGTCTTAAGTTCTATGATTTTGTGTTAAAGAATGTGTTAGGGGGACTACAAGAAAGAATATTTAAGAGAAGTGTGCCTCATTGTATGAGGCTAAATCCCTCATTAATTTTTGATTGATGTAGAAAAATTTGTATGATCTGAAGATGAAGAATGGTGACAGGGTTACTAATAACCGTAATATCATCATTTCCTTGCTTAATCAACTTAAGGCCATCAACAATGAAGTAAACGATAATGATCAATGCATAGCTTTGTTATGTACACTTTCAAATTCTTGGGATAATGTGGAAAGATGCACCTATGTCCAAAACCCAAGAATATAATAGAGATCTATTGTTACTAAGATAGAAAGCCTCACATGTTGTTGTCTCTTTTGAATCTAATGTACTAGCTTTAACTTATGGTTGATCCACCTTTTCATACTTCTTTTCCTTCTTCAGATACCAATAGTCCTTTCTTGATTTCCCAACGTGTTTCCCACAATTCCATCACTTCCCTTTCTTGCATCCTCTAGACTTGGATCTAGAGTGTGATCTCCCTTGCAGACCCCTTTCACTAGATCACCCTCTCATAAATGGGGCTTCACTAGTAGAGAGATCTAGAGATGATTTTGGCCTCAACTCTTCTCCCAATAAAGCAACTACCACATCATCAAATTTTATATTTTCTGATGATGAGTTGGTGATGGTCAACAACATATGATCCTAGGTATCTAGAGGGAGTAGGGTAAAATGATTGCTCTTTCCTCATCCTCCACCTTTACACCAACTGAACGAAGTTAGTTGATTGGGACATTAAAATAATTTAGATGATCTACCATAGTTGAACCCTCCTTCATCCTTAGTGATAAACTTGTTTTTTTAGGAAAGCCTTATTTGGTATTGATTTAGTCTCATCCGGCTTCCCAAGTTTCTACGAAAGGGTTTCCATGGTATTTTCTTCAGCAGCATAGAACAAGACGGGGTTTGTTATCCAAAGATGAATGGTAGAAACAACCTTTCTATCTATCTTTATCAAATCCTCATCTATGATGTCGCTAGGCTTTTTTGCAACCCCTTACAAGGATAGGGCTTGGTCATTATGATCCAACAAATCCTCCACCTTCATCTTCCATAGGGATAAATTCTTGCCATCAAACTTCTCAATCTCAAACTTGGTTAAATTTCCTTCATCGTTACAACTCACACTCACAAAAAACCCTATGCATGCAATTTTTTCACTCACACTCACAAGATTTACGTGGAAACCCTATTGCATGTAGGTCTTTTATTATTACTCGCCAAAAAAATTACAATGCTTTCTTCTATCTCCCTCATATTACAATGATGGGGGGTGTCTCCCCTTTTATACATATGAGGGTTTTAGAAGGAATCAAAATACACTAAAAGGGTCTAGAGTTGTTTTCCATGGGGGATGTGCCCCCAGAGGGAGGGCCTAGCGGCCCCACCTATGACTCCTCTATGCGCTCGGTGTATACAAATTTCTTGTGACTCTACTCAAGAACTCTATAGGAAGAATAATAGAGATTTGGATATTGGTTCCATATTCCAACGAGAGAGAGAGAGAGAGAGAGAGAATTAAAAATAATAATTTTTAACATTATTGAAAGTATGAAAATACAAAAAAATGAAAAAAGGCATTATTTTTTTCTTTTCAAAGGGGCGAGGGGGGGTGTATGGTGGGTGGACTGATAATGGTAATTCTTGAAATTTCCGCATCCCCTTTCCTCAAACCTCCATACCCTCTTCCCCTATATTTCCCACCATCTTTCATTTTGTCCCCTATTCATCCCTCTACCGCCCTTCCTCTTTCTTGTTGTCCCCTCACGATGCACATGCCAAAGCTCCCTACTACCCTCCCACCTCATAGTCTTGTCCCCTCTCTTCACATGCCCCTCCCCTCCCCCCAAGCTACAAACGTGTTGATCCTATGGAGTGCAGGCTTGGGGGAAGGGGAGAGAGGGTGGCAAGGGGGCATGCAAAGGGAATATGTGGTTGGAGGGATGGATATAGAAGGGGGATAGGACAAAATATAGGGAGGGGAAGGTGGGATGGAGGGTCAGGGAGGATAGTGGGAAATTCCAAGAATCACAAACATTACCCAACCAAATGATTTTTTTTTCATTTTTTCCATTCTTTTCTTATTATTTTTTCTTTTGTCTTTTCCCTTTTTTGTGGTTTTTATTTTTTATTTTCCCTTTTTTCTACTTTTTTAGTTATGATTTTTAAAAGTGGGTTTTTTAAAGAAAAAATTGATTTTATATTTTTTTTCATTTTTTAATATTTCTTTTTAAGTGACATGAGAAAGGTTAAGTGTAGAATACACATTTACTATATATTTTTGTTTTCATCTTATAAATTAGATTAAGCTTTATTTTATGGTTTTGTTTGCAAGAATACATTTTTTTCAAGGTCATGGTTTAAAAAATACACAATTTTAAGTTAGAAAAAGGGGGTTTTTATTGGTAGCATCGTTTTTCGATCAGGGGTTGATTTTACAACTTTTGGTGAAATGATACTTGTTCTTAAGGATGTGGTTTAAAAAATGTTGCAATTTTAAGCTTGAAAAAAAAGAGGGTATTGTTGACGAAGGACGACTTTTTGGAACAGGGGTTGATTTTAAGGTTTTGGTTGCAAGAGTACTAGTTGTTAAGGCCATGGTTCAAAAAATGTTGTAATTTTAACCTCGAAAAAGGTGTTCTATTAGTAGTACAACTTTTTTTATTTATTTGAAGGCTGGTTTTATCAACAATATGGGTTTTTAAGGCCATGGTTGAAAAAAGTTGTAATTTTAACCATAAAAAATGTACTTTTAGGAACCACTTTTTTTATTTGGGGGTTGATTTTGGTGTTTTTAATGCAAAATATGATATTTTATGGATTAAGTTATTGTTTTGAGTTCTCATCAAGTTGTTAACTACATTTTTTTTCTATTCCATGTATTTCAATTTATTATTACCTCCTATATATGAATAAATAGATTTGATGTGTCTTCATTACATAAATTTTGAGGTATAAAATGGACTTACTAATGGAAATAATAAAATAATAGTTAAAATAATAAAATGAGAGTTAGATAATTTTAAGGAGGAAAAAAACTACTTTTTTCTATTGCATTTTCAACTTATCTCCTTGTATATTTACTCAAATTTCAAGTGTGAGCAATCGTTGTGTTATCACCCAAGATTTTCCTACGTTATGGTGGGAAAGACCATGGGGTAACTATTAAAAACCAATCTTTAATGGATGGAAACCAGCATTTCCAACCACAGGGAAGGATCTCCCTTTAGTGCTTCCATCAACGAGATATAGCTTAAGATAGGCTGGGTTATTGGTAAAAAAGGTGTCTAGACCTTCAAACAATGAATCAAAGGCGTTTTTGGTTTTGGTTGGAGTTAAGAACCGGAGGATAGTTGGGCATGGAGTCAATTTCAGGGGGGGTTCACAGTCAGTAATGACAGATTCAGACCGTAATTGGAGAGGCAGGAGGCAAGGTAGATGTGGTTATTTCACGTCTAAGTAATCAGCAGGTGAAGGCAAAAAAAGGAGACAAGTTCCATTACGAAGTTAGAGTATTTGTGAATGAATTCTAACCTGCAACTTCCGGAGGAAAAGGGTGGAATACCTGGTCATATGCATCTGGAGCATGTGGGCATGAATTCCAGACCATGTAATCTTGATCTTTAGGTACTGTGGAAGCAAACAATTAATGGAAATACAAAGTAGAAACACATGCACAAGAAATAACAAACATCATAACACACATCACATGAATCTCAATCTCCAGAATCGGGTCCTTTCATTGAATTAAAAGGCTGAGTTCGAATAGAGGCACATAGCAGTAATCTCTCTGAAACAAAAACGTCCAACCCTTTGGTTCTCTTCGGAACCTGCCTTTATAGGCTTACAAAATATCAAAATATCCTTACCGATTCGGAGTAACTTGGATTGGCAATGATGAGACCATTCGAGCTGAGCCGCTCTAATCAACAACCTCTGATTCTGTCATGCGCGGAGGAAAAGATTCGCTTGCGATGGAAATGTGCCTTTGGGCCATGGAAGCCACATGCTCATCCCCCAGACCCAGCTGTTTAGGTTTGACTATGACAGGTAACCGAAACAGGCCCCCTTCATTTCTCTCAGACGCGCTATTTCTCTGTGAAAATATTCATTCCCTGCGACTGCAATTTGCTCTGCAAAACTTCCTCGATTCGTAATTCCCTTTCTGCAATTTCCCTTCCACGACGACCTTTCCGCAATCCGCAATCTACAATGCGGGATTCGGAAACCTGACTTTATGCATGCTGGAAAGTTTTCTTTCCGCAATCCACAATCCGCAATGCAGGATGCGGAAATTTACTTTTTGAGTTCCTGGAAAATGATCTTTCCGCAATGCGGAATGCGGGATGCAGAAACTTTATTTTTTCTCCCTTTGGAAAATGACCTTTCCACAAACTGCAATCCGCAATGCGAAAAATTGATTATTATATATTCGGAAAAGTACTGCTCCACAATCCACAATGTGGATTGCAGGAATAAAAAACCCCCATGCGGAACACATTTTCAACCACCGATCTGGTCCCTCCATTCAATCCTAGCCGCCGGATCTTCTTTGGTTGCGGAAGAAGCCCCTGCTACTAGTTTTTCCTCCGGAAGAGCCCTATTGCCTTGTATTTTCTCATTTTCTTACTGCAACTTGGTCACCTGATTTGGATTTGCTTGATACTTAGCTAGTTTTTGGGTTTCCTGATTCTTCATTTGATGTAGCCGGCCAAATGGATGACCTTGGGACTTTGGTGGGGGTTTTCCTTCACCCTCCCTGGTGGAAACCATAATAAATGTTAACACCGGCTCCAACCGGGGATGCTACCCTCCCTGTGAGGTAGCAAGAACATGTATACTAGTGGCCCTTATCCTCTTCCTCTTTTTCCTTCTTCGGATCTCAAAACATGGACATGGCTAACTGAAAATAAAAAATGGCAATGTACAATGGAGATGGGTCGGAGGACTTGCCTTTTACTTGAAATAATGCTTCAAGAACCATGATGAGTCTAATTTTCAGGTATTTGATAACCCTTTTCCCATAGTCAAGCTCAAGCAATGACGAAGAAACACACTCAATTGTGGGAAAAATGTTTTTACTTTAATTATTTAATGAAATTGTTTTGATGATTATTCTTGTATGTTAAAATGCATATTTCATTGAACTAATTATGTGGAAACCAAGCGTGATTGAGTAGGTTCAGGGCATTAAAGGATGAACGCGTAGAAGACTGAGGGATCACCAAGCTTGGCACCCTGTTCTTGACTAATAGGGAACGCACTCCAGTTCAAGAAGAATCGGCATTTGATAATTAGTTAAGATCATCATTAAATCATATAAATATGGACCTCTCGGGTAGTGAGAGCGTTAACACCCAAAAAGTGCTCACTAGCTCATTCCCTTATTCACATGACCCATTTGTCCACTTTTCCACCATCTAAGCCTCTGAAGCCAACAAAAGGTCACCAAAAGACCTTGGTACACCCCTTTTTCCCACTCAAAAAGATTATTTTTCCTAAAAAGCATAAAAAACCCTCAAAAGGGTCCAAAATTCCCAAAATATTAAAAAGGAAATAAAAATATTAATTTTATTCAAAAAAGGAAAAAGGAGGGAAAAGTACCTAAACCATGTTGGTCAATACCATTTGGTTTCCACAAAACCACAAATGGTATTCCCCACCACCAAAACCTATAAAAAGGTGGTAGGGGCTCCTCATTTCAACATCCATCCATATTCCTATCCTCATGCTACCAATATCTCCCTTGAGTATTTGGCCATTGTAGCAACCTTGGAGAAAGGACCCATTGGAGATTGGAGCTGCTCACCATTGGAGCCATTCAAACAACCTTCATCACTTGGAGGTATTGTTCTTGCAAGCATTTGCTTGCCCCATTGTCAATACAAAAATTATTTTTTATCTTTCTTGTTCTTGTTCTTTAATTCAAAATGCACATGCTAGTTTAGTTTAGTTTAAATTTAGTTTATTGTTATTTATTTCTATTGAAACTGCTGCTACTAGTTAGCAGGTGCCCATAGCACTAAGCTTGGTTGAAAAACCAAGCCAACAGTTTTTTGGCGACTTCGCTGATTTTTTGAATCTTTAGATCTCACTTTTGCTTTAAATCTTACTTTTTGATAGTATTTGTTAGTTTAATTCATAGATCTGCCACCCTAAACAACAGATCCATTGCTGTTCTAGGTCTTTGCCCATTTTTTAGCCATTAACAGCCCGAAATTCTCAATTTTCGGCGTCATTTTTCGGCATCCGCATACGGCTTTCGCCTCGCGGCTTTTTGCCCAACAGTCGCGCAGCCCATCGCGACTGCGCAGCCTTTTTTCGTGCGGTCCACCGCGGCTTCGCGGCCATTTAGCGCGCTGCACATCGCGGCTTCGTGGACCTTTTCCGCGCTGCACATCGCGACTGTGTGACGAAATCCCGCGCTGCACATCGCGGCTTCGCGGTCAAAACCCACGCTGCACATCGCGGCTTCGCGGTCAAAACCCGCGCTGCCCATCGCGACTGTGCGACAGAAACCCGCGCGGTCCATCGCGGCTTTTCTGTTAGAACCCGCGATGCTAATTTTTTCATTCGGCTGAATCGTTTAAAAAAAAAAATTTAATTTCTTACTGTACTTTTTGCCCACATAGCACATTTCCCAGTATTAGAAATTCTGCATATTTTATAGCCATCAAAACATTTTACTATTTAGAATGCACATGTGAAGAAATCTTTTTAAATATTTTCAGAAATTGAAAGAACGATTTGATTGCATTTCATCTAGATTAAAAATTTTGTTGTTTGCTTCTTTAATATTTTGCCCATAGGAATTATTGAAAACGAAATCCATTTATTTCGAAAAGAAGTTATATTATTTGCTTTCCTGTTTGAAAGATCCTTTGTTTTTTGAATAGTCCTTGAAAAGCATTTAATTTTCATTTATTGAAAAAGTCATAATATTTGCTTTGTATTTCAAAAGATCCATTGGCCCGCCATTATAGAGCACCACATTGACACATGGCCTGATGTCCCCCCTGTTCGTCAGAAACAGCGACCCATTCATCCTTCCAAGCTCTCCGCTGTTAAAGCCGAGGTTGAGAAACTTCGCAAAGCGGGATTCATTTATCCTATTCCTTATACGACATGGGTTTCAAACCCCGTTCCCGTCAACAAAAAACAAGGCACCCTTAGAGTATGTACTGACTTCCGTGATTTAAACCGCGCTTGTCCCAAAGACAATTTCCCCACGCCATTCATTGACCAACTCATTGATGCGTGTGCGGGACATGAAGTCCTATCTTTCATGGACGATTTTTCCGGATACAACCAGATTCAGATTCGTAAGGAGGATCAGTATAAGACTGCCTTTACTACCCCATGGGACACCTTTGCCTATCGTGTCATGCCTTTCGGCCTCAAAAATGCTGGTGCCACCTTCCAGCGGGCCATGACCTATTGTTTTCACGACTTAGTCCATATCCTACTGGTCTATCTTGACGACCTTACAGCTTGTTCCCGGAAACGATCAAACCACCTTAACGACCTCCGGCAAATTTTCCTCCGTTGTTGCAAATATAAAATCCGCTTGAACCCACACAAGTGTGTCTTTTGCGTTCATGCAGGCCGTTTATTGGGTTTCATTGTTTCCCGGGATGGAATTACTGTTGATCCCCTGAAAGTCAAATCCATCTTAGACCTTCCCTCTCCAAGCACGCTTCGGCAACTCCAAAGTTTGCAGGGGCGGTCCAATTTCCTTCGTCGCTTCGTGCCTGATTATGCCACCAAAGTTCACGGTTTCTTACGCCTACTTCGCACCCACATACCCTTCGTTTGGGATGAGCAAGCAGACACGATATTCGAAGCCCTCAAGAAAGCTCTCACACAAGCCCCCTTGATCTCCCCTCCGGATTTCTCTCAGGACTTCACCCTGTATGTCTCGGCATTTGAACATGCCGTGTCCGGAGTCTTGGTCCAAGAAGATGCCTCTCACCAAGAACATGTCATTTATTACGTCAGCCAGACCTTGTCTGGCCCACCCCTACGTTCTCCATACGAGGAAAGATTAGCCCTAGCTGTAGTCTTTTCCATCCAAAAATTATGACACTACATTCTGCTCGGTCATACCACAGTCGTCGCCGACTCCAACCCTATGTTCTATCTCCTAAACTGGCGGCTCCTACAAGGTTGTGTTGCTAAATGGGTCATTATCCTCCAGGAATATGACCTCACTTTCAAAACTCCCAAGAGCACCAAAGCCCTCGCGCTTGCCCATCTGATCACTGACCTCCCATCCTCTTCGTCATCACCCGCTATCCAAACGGATCTGATTGACGATCACATTTTCATTATTTCGTCTGACGACCCATGGTACGGTGACATCCTAGTTTACCTCCGCACGCAGAAATTTTGACCCCACATCGATCGTGACGGACGCCGTCGGATACGTCACCACGCCCCCCTGATACCTCTTGTTAGGGGATGTCCTTTATCGACGCGGCATTGATACCATCCTACGACGTTGCCTATCCCATAGTGAGGCAGAACAAGTCCTCAATGACTGTCATAGCGGTGCCTGTGGAGGCCATTTCTCCGGCATGGCCACCACCCAAAAGATCATTCGTGCAAGTTACTTTTGGCCGTCATTATTTACTGATTGCATCACTGCCGTCAAACATTGCCAAAATTGTCAACTTTTTGCCCCTAAAGCAAGAACCCCACCCGCCCCCCTTCATCTAGTCATTACTGCCGGACCATTATGCAAATGGGCCATTGACTTCCTTGATTGCAATCCCACGTCAGCCAGCGGTCACAAACATATTATTGTGGCCGTCAATTATTTTACCAAGTGGGCGGAGGCAATGCCAACTTACAATTGCACAGCCGAAACCGCTGCACGATTCTTTCTCAACCATGTTATCGCACGTTTTGGAGTGCCAAAGCAACTTGTATCAGACCATGGCTCTCACTTCGAAGACGCCGTCTGGAAAGAACTATCCACCTTACTGAAATTTGAACACCATTTCTCCTCTGCCTACTACTCCCAAGGAAATGGCCAAGTCGAAGCAATAAACAAAATTTTGAAAACCATCCTCCAGTGCACTGTAGACAAACACAAGTCAAATCGGCACCACATGCTCTTCCCGGCACTATGGACATACCGCACATCGACTAAAACCGCCACCGGTTTTACCCCTTTCCATTTAGTTCACGGTGTCGAATCCGTCCTCCCCATTGAGTGCCTGATTCCAACCCTACATATGGCCGTTGAACTCCTACCGGACATTGCCCCGATTGAGCAACGCTTACTACTCCTGGAGTAGGCCGATGAAGATTGGCGCACAGCCCTTCAAAACATGGAAGCAGCCAAGAACTGATCCAAATTGAATTATGACAAACATGTCCACCCAAGAAATTTTTCCGAAGGGGAACTTGTCCTCGCCTACGATCAGGCTCATGACAAAACCGGGAAAGGAAAGTTTGTGTCCATGTGGCAAGGCCCATATATTATACACTCTTGCCTCGGACAAGGGGCATACATTCTGACCGATTCAGAAGACAACCCCCTCTGCAACCCTCGCAACGGGTTGTACCTCAAATGATTTTACCCATAATACCGGATGGACACCACCGTCCATTGAAGAAATTTATGATAGTCCTTTCCTTTTACTATTTTCACCAGGTCCATTTTTTTACCATTTTTTGGGTGCCCTCGTCGCCTCGATTTACGTGCCACATCGGCCGTCGTCCATTTTTGGCATGCCTTATATTGCCAGATTCAGTTTTTCGTGCTCCTGATGATGCTAGAGATCATTTCTCGCTCTCACCTCTAGATTTTTTGGGAGTTTTTTCCATGCCCCCTCGTCGCCTCGATTTGCGTGCCACATCGGCCGTCGTCCATTTTTGACGAGTCTTATATCGCCGGATTCAGTTTTCCGTGCTCGTGATGATGCTTGAGATCATTTCTCGCTCTCACGCCTAGATTTTTCGGGCATTTTTTCCACGCCCCCCTCGTCACCTCAGTTTGCATGCCACATCCGCCGTTCTCCATTTTTGACAATCTTTATAGCGTCGGATTTAGTTTTCCGCGCTCGTGATGATGCTTGAGATCATTTCTCGCTCTCATGCCTAGATTTTTCGGGCATTTTTTCCCATGCCCCCTCGTCACCTCGATTTGCGTGCCACATCTGTCGTTCTCCGTGATTGACCATCTTTATATCGTCGGATTCATTTTTCCGCACTTGTGATGATGCTTGAGATCATTTCTCGCTCTCACACCCATACTTTTCGGCCATTTTTTCAAAATGCCCTCTCATTGCCTCGGTTTGCGTGCCACAAAGCCGCAGCCCCCTTTTGACAATCTTTAAGTCACCGGATCTAGTATCCCGCACTCATGATGACGCTTGAGACCTTTTCTCGCTCTCATCAATCCCCTTTGTTCGGTATAATTTTACTCCTTTTTCGGGCCGAGCAATCCCTTTTACGAAAAAGGCACTTAGGGAGTTTCTGTTAAGCTCTTTTCTGACTCCTAAAACAATGAAAAGATCGACGAGCAACCTTGCTTCCTTTCATGCTCGCTAAACGTATCTGAAAGGGCGTCTACCTGGTATAAGTTTACCCCTTTTCCGGACCTCGTAGACTAATTACGAAAAAGGTATACTCAAGTCACATCGGCTAGAAGAGTTCTCCATCCGCATCATTTTATGCTTTTTCGGGCCTTGGAGACTAAACTTACGAAAAAGAACACCAATGGAGTCCACTTACCGCTTTCAGACTCTCTAAACATGAAAGCGACCATGAGCAATCACCATCCTGGGCTCGTAAAACCAACAGGACAGTAGTCATAACCACTGCAGAGTCTTCTTATCGCTTTCAGACTCCTTAAAAATGAAAGCACCAATGAGCACGAACAGTCCTGGGCTCATAAAATCCACAGGACAGTACCATTTCAGAGCACACTTTTATCGCTTCTTGGAGCTCATTAAAACTACGAAGAAGGACCCAATGGTGCTTCTCGGTGCCACAACAGATCATGTCTACTCATATGGCAGCTTCCCCATTTTGGTCGCCTTTGTTCAGAGTATTCTGCAGTATGTCACCCTGAGAACCCCTCGACAACACCCATCAGCTTGATTTCCCCCCAGAGTCAGCACATACCCTTCAATCCTTAAAATCTATGATCCTCAAACCTATAAGTCAGTTCCATATGCTGCCAGGTCAACCATGTCATCATGCTCTGAACAAAGGAAGTTTGAGTCTCCCCACTATATACCCAGTTACTTCCCATCCCCACAAGTATATCAGTCCTACCATCAGTACTACCATACTTCAGTTCTACACCTCGGGCTCCTATCAAGGAAACATCATTTCCTTGATAGTTGTTGGCCTCCCTCTGTCGACGACAACCAAATTTATTCCAGAGGATAGACCTAGAGGTCCTTGTGTCTTGGACTCATCACCATATATGATGAGTGCCTACGAATCATTTCGAGAAGAGTCCTCAGTGCTTATCCAAATGGTTGTTTCTCAAATGCTCGACTTCAACACTTTGATCGCATCGTTGAGACTCGCACAGGGCATCGGTCCGTTCAGTTATTAGTCGAAGAGCCCGGATACCACTTGACTCCTCCACATCTGAGAGTCTACCTATGGATACAACCAGTTACACTGTTCCTATAGATATCCGGGTTGCGTATGGCGACAGTATTCAGATGTACCCCACTTTTATACTCCCTCGAGTATACAGTTACAGATACTTCCCAGAGATGGCTCACAGTCATTACATCCCTACAGATGTTGGGCACTTTCAGTTCCAACAGTTCATCAGTTATTCCAGTGTATCAGTTATTGAGATCAGCCATGTCATGATCATGAGTACATCCCAAAATAATGTACCCTCTGGACCATTATGATGTACCAGTATATTTTTTATGTATTAGATCCCCCTTCTTGGGACTAATTGTTATGTATATGTCTTGATACGAGCATGGGTATGCCTGCCTCGTCCATTATCAGAGATTATCCCTCATTCATATTGAGGCCATGTAATATTTGTTTTTTTTTGCAGCTTCCATGGGACGCGGATCTAGTCTCCAATCGGTCTCTTCTCCTCCCTACAACCCCAGAAAAAAGACAAAAGAACTATGATGTCTATCGGCCATACGATGATCTCCTGCCCTCACACATCAGGGGGCAATCTGTTAACACCCAAAAAGTGCTCACTAGCTCATTCCCTTATTCACATGACCCATTTGTCCACTTTTCCACCATCTGAGCCTCTGAAGCCAACAAAAGGTCACCAAAAGACCTTGGTACACCCCTTTTTCCCACTCAAAAATATTATTTTTCCTAAAAAGCATAAAAAACCCTCAAAAAGGGTCCAAAATTCCCAAAATATTAAAAAGGGAATAAAAATATTAATTTTATTCAAAAAAGGAAAAAGGAGGAAAAAGTACCTAAACCATGTTGGTCAATACCATTTGGTTTCCACAAAACCACAAATGGTATTCCCCACCACCAAAACCTATAAAAAGGTGGTAGGGGCTCCTCATTTCAACATCCATCCATATTACTATCCTCATGCTGCCAAAATCTCCCTTGAGTATTTGGCCATTGTAGCAACCTTGGAGAAATGACCCATTGGAGATTGGAGCTGCTCACCATTGGAGCCATTCAAACAACCTTCATCACTTGGAGGTATTGTTCTTGCAAGCATTTGCTTGCCCCATTGTCAATACAAAAATTATTTTTTATCTTTCTTGTTCTTGTTCTTTAATTAAAAATGCACATGCTAGTTTAGTTTAGTTTAAATTTAGTTTATTGTTATTTATTTCTATTGAAACTGCTGCTACTAGTTAGCAGGTGCCCATAGCACTAAGCTTGGTTGCAAACCAAGCCAACAGAGAGGCCCCTGCTATTATTTTGGAGAAACATTGTTTTAAGTTTTCTGCACTATTGAGATACTGCGAAGTACAGACCTCTGTTTTGATATGGATTTTATATTTTAATAAGAGATTGATGATTAATTCCAGCTAGCGTTTATAAGTTTTATTCCCTCCTGAGTACGGGTTGGAGAGGGCCCCTCCAACATGTAAGTCAGGAGATTTCTATTTGCAGGTATTTTTCCAATTATGCGTTTTACATTGATGAACAATTATATTGCATATGGAAGTGCTTGAATGATTTCTTATTTCTATAGTAATTTATAATACATTCTGTAGTACAGCAAAACGGTTTCAGTAGTCCTGTAGGTGCTTTCTTTCAATGCATATTTTAACCAACGATTACATGTGTATCAGCTTTGCTTTCAATATCATGGTTTAGATCTGAGGTTTATGACTGTTTCTCATCATGATTAATCTCTTTGACTCCTTAGTAATAGATGGATAGCATGAAACGATCGCACTTCAATTTCTAGCTTTGGTATTTAAAAACGATTTAGATCAGGACTCCAGTTTTATGCACATATAGTAGTTACAGACTTTGTTTCCCCAATAGTAGAATAGCTCTGTTATGGCATTTCATTTTCAGCATTTTAACTATTTAAAATAGATTTACTGCTTTTGGCATCTTTATTTCTTAGAACAGATTTACTGCTTTAAGCACTTTAATTCTTTTAAATAGATTTATTGCTTTCCAGTATTTAATTCCGTAGCATAACCAGTTTTACATATTTAGTAGGCAACCCTTAGAACATCAATACCGACATCCAATTATGACAAAGATTATCCTAGAAGAGCACAGATAGTGCCTGCACCTCTAAAGTTTGTACGTCTCCCGAGTTGACATTTAAAGTAGGCTCTTGGTATAGCTGCCCTCATTAGGCATCCATATTGGGAGCTCACCACTTTTTGGTGATGTTGCCGAGGAGGTGCTAAATCTTTCAGGAGACATCACCTAAAAACAACAACAAAAAGAAAACAAAAATTACATAAAACAAAAACATAAATATTTTTACCAATGAATGCCTCATCGGCAAAGGGATAGATTTGGCCGCTTTCTGCCCAAGCACCCCATGAGCAACAACGGTAATAACAGTTTTGACCATTCTTAGTTTGAATTGGTACACTCTGAAGGCGAAACTGACCCCACATATGATCCAAACAGAGAAAACTTCAATTCCAGCTCAAACACCTCAATGGCAAACGAAGAGGAGGAACCTAGGGAGCTTTTCACCTTTCCCATTAGCATACCTCTTGGAGATGCCAGAATGAAGAACATCAATCCTAATAATCTGCCAAACTTTCATGGTTTGACTTCAGAGGATCCTGACACATTCCTGTTTGAATTTGAGGTAGTTTGCAGATCATTTGATTACACTACTGATGCATAAAAGCTAAGGCTTTTTCCTTCTACACTGAAAAACCTATCACTTCAGTGGTTCATGAGCCTTGAAGGGAATAGTATCTTTAGCTGGGATCAAATGAAACAGGCATTCTTAGAAAAATATAGGGACTACTGCAAGGCCAAAGATACTAGGGATGAAATCTTTAGGATGCAACAAGGAGAAAGAGAGTCATTAGAATATTATGCCCAAAGATTTCAACTCAGCTACAAACGAGCCAGCCGTTGCACCTTGGATCCTGAATCACTAAAACTTGTCCTTCTTAGAGGTGTAAAAGAGGAGAATTTTGAAGTATTAAATCTCCTAGGAGATGGAGATATATTCCAAAAATATTTTGACTAGATCCTGCAAATCTTCAAAAACTACTCAAGATCTAGGAAAACTAAGAATGGGACAAGGGATATACATACATCCACTGGTGGATCATCATCCTTAACACCAACACTTACGAAATCTGATTTAGGAAACTTGTTGGATGACATGAAGACTGACATACTGCAATCTCTGGCCATGCAACTTGATGCTCTTCAAATAAAAAAGAAACAGGATGAAATTAACCAAGCCTTGGCAGTATTTTGTCCTCGTTATAGAAAGAAGCATGAGAAGGGGCAGTGCACCTTGAACACGATAGAAGTATGTGGTCTCTGCACCGACGACCATTCCACTGATAAATGTCCCCTCTTACCCTCATGTAAGGCAACTATTCAAGACCCAGCAGCTGAAGGAGCAATAGAACAGCTATGTTTTATAAATTAGAGGAGGAATAATTTTGTTAGACCATATCAACAGAGCAATCAAACCTACTATAATCAAGGACAGCCAAATTGGAACTCTGCACCAACTCCATGGAAAGCACAACCAAATCAAAACCAATGGAAACCGAATCAACAAACACATCAACCATCCTATCAACAACCGTATTATCCACCATCTTATCCTCAATACCCCCCACCTTTTCCATCCACCACAAATTATGCAAATCAATATCCCCATCCATCAAATTAGAGGTCGCCATTCCAACAACCACTTATTATGCCACCCCCACACCTCAACCACCCTCCATACCTCCACCTATTCCATCCCAACCAATTCCAAATCCTAATAATAACAGTCCCCCACAACAGCAACAGACTTATAACGCTGATATCACACAATTCCCAACTTATGTTGTAGACACCATAGAAATAAATGAAATAAACCTACTATCTGGAAAAACGTTGCAGAATACATCCCCACACAACATCCAACAACCTGTACCTGAAGCTCAAGACCAAACATCAGAACCCTATGTTCAGCATCCTGATGAACCAGAACCTCCTGAGGATGAAACCCAACCACTTCCACGCAACAGAAACCCTCCATTTCCAGAAAAACTTGTCTGAAGTACAAAAGAAGAGGAAGATAATACAATTTTAAACGAATTCAAGCACTTAAACATCCAAATCCCGATTTTACAATCCATAAGGGATGTTCCCATCTGCAACAAATTCATTAGAGAAAATTGCCTAAAGAAGCCAGGAAGGAGGAAGCGTGATCCACCAACTATTAATGTAGTGGGACAATTGGTCGATTTGATGCTGGGTGTCATAATAAATCCTAAATATCTTGATCCTAGTAGTCCTGTAGTAAATGTCACCATAAATAACAAGCAAATAAATAAAAGCTTAATAGATTTGGGAGCTATGATCAATGTCATGACTAAGGAAACCATGTTATGCCTGGGACTCCAATCAATGGTCAGACCAACCACAACAATACTCCAACTAGCAGACACGTCCACTGTGAAACCCGAAGGAATGCTAGAAGACATTATGATCAATATTGAATCCTGGGAATACCCAGCTGATTTTATAATAATCGAAATCAAAAGCAAACTTAGTGGCTATCCAATTATCCTGGGCAGACCTTGGTTAGCAACTGCGGACGCTTACATAGGTTTTCGATCAGGAAACATGACAATCACCAGTGGACATACCAAGAAGAAAATCACAATCTACCCACCAACAATGAAATCTTCAGAGTTAGAATATCAAAATTGGACTGATGATTACCAGAACACACCAAATCACAACCTCCGACCTATCCTAACAATTGATGCTGCAATATCACTAAAAGAAATAGATGAAGATGGCCATATAGATAGATTTATACAAAATGTATCTTCTAACAATCATGTTATTCAAGAATTTTTTTCCACAGAAACAGGTGACAGTTCAAAACAGAACATGGATGACTTATGGACAGAAGTACTAGAAGAACATATTGAAAAGGTAAAAGTCGTGGAAATTCACCCTAGCAAAACAGTCAACATAAATTCCAATTTACAACCAGAGTAAGAAAAGAAATTGATGAAGATACTAGAAGAACAAAGTAAAGCATTTGCATGGACATATGTAGACATGAAAGGAATACATCCTGATATCTGCAAACACTACATTTACATCAAAGAAGGTTCTACTCCTATCAGGCAACCACAAAGAAGGTTGAACCCCGCACTAAAAGACATAGTCAAAGTGGAATTACAAAAGTTATTAGATGTCGGGTTCATCTATCCAATATCTGATAGTGAGTGGGTCTCACCACTAGTCATAGTACCCAAAAAGGGAGGCAAATGGAGAATTTGTGTGGACTACAGGGAGCTGAATAAAGCAACCAAGAAAGATCACTTTCCACTTCCATTTATAGACCAAGTGTTGGATACATTATCTGGAAACAAGTACTTTTCATTCTTAGACGGTTTCAGTGGGTACAACCAAATTTTAATACACCAAGCTGATCAAGATAAGACAACCTTTACATGCCCATGGGGAACTTATGCCTATAGGGTCCTACCCTTTGCTCTATGTAACGCCCCAGCAACATTTCAAAGAGCCATATTGAGTATTTTCTCCGATTTCCTGAATGACAAAATGGATGTCTTCATGGATGATTTCACACCCTATGGACAGAGCTTTGATAAGGCATTGAACAATCTTGAATTAGTATTAAATAAATGTATTGAAATGAGCTTGTTCTTAAGCAATGACAAATGAAGGATGTTAATGGAAGAAGGCATCGTTCTAGGACATCGCATATCACAAAGAGGTATAGAGGTTGATCAAGCCAAATTCTCAGTAATCAGAATGTTGCCCCCACCGGTCAAACAAAGAGATGTCAGAAGTTTCCTTGGACAGACAGGGTACTACAGAAGGTTTATTGAAAAGTATAGCCGAATTGCTGCCCCCATGTTTGCACTTCTCACAAAAGACAATGAGTTCGTATGGAAAAGCACATGACAACATTTGAAAGTCTTAAGGAAAAAACAATCACAGCACCAATACTTCAAGGACCAAACTGGGAAATTCCATTTCACATTCACACAAATGCATCAGATAAGGCAATCGGATTTGTGCTTGGACAAGAAAAAGACAAGAAACCCTATGCCATATACTATATAAGCAAAAATTTGGTTGGGGCAGAACTCAACTACACAGTCACAGAGAAGGAATTTCTGGAAGTCATACATGCAATCAATAAATTCAGGCATTACATCACAGGATACCAAAGTTTTATCCATACTGACCACTCAGCGATAAGATATCTTATGAACAAACCTAATACCAATGCAATAATTATTAGATGGATGCTACTTCTACAAGAATTTGATATTACTATAATAGATAAACCAGGAAAGCATAATGTGGTAGCCGACTTTTTGTCAAGAGTCACACATGGAAAAGATAACGAATTGGTTCAAGATAACTTCCCTGATGAGCACCTTTTTGCCATATCAATAAGAAGCCCATGGTTTGCTAACATAACAAACTATTTAGTATCAGGAAAGTTTCCAGAACATTACAGTTATAAAGAAAGGACAAAAGTAATAAGGAAAAGTGCCACACATACATGGATAGAGGGCATGCTTTTTAAACAGGGACCAAATCAAGTACTTAGAAGGTGCATTAGGGAAGATGAAGTACGTGACATAATGCATGCCACCCACAATGAACCCCGTGGAGGACACTAAGCTGCGAAAAGGATAGCCTACAAGATCTTGCAAACAGGGTATTATTGGCCAACACTCCACAAATATGCTTATGAATATGTGTCCCACTGTGACGATTGCCAGAGAATGGGAAAACCAACACAAAAACAGGAAATGCCACTCCATCCACAAATCTCCTTGGAAGCATTTGAAAAGTGGGGATTTGATTTTGTTGGCCCATTCAACCCACAGTCCAATCAGAAAATCTACATCCTCGTATGCACTGATTACCTTACAAAATGGACAGAGGTAGCAGCACTGGCTGCTGCAAATGAAACCAGTATGGCCAAATTCTTTACTGAGCAGATCTTTCACAGGTTTGGGGTGCCAAGAGAAGTAGTTTCTAATCAGGGCCCACAATTCACATCAAATTTTATTCAAGACTTGATGAAAAGAAACAATGTAAAGCACAGACAGTCATCATCTTATCACCCTCAAGCAAATGGTCAAGCTGAAGTAACCAACAGGGAATTAGAGAGAATCTTGACAAAAACTGTCCAACTTCACAAAAGGGATTGGGCTAACAAACTTAGTGAGGCAGTCTGGGCTTACAATACTACATGGAAAACAACTACAGGATTCACACCTTATGAACTAGTCTATGGAAAAAAGGTCACGCTGCCAATCGAATTTGAAATAAAGACATTAAGAATTGCAGCAGATTTACATATGGACCTATTAGAAGTTAAAAAAGAACGCATGCTACAGCTAAATCAGTTGGATGAACACCGCAAACAAGCACTTACACATACTGAAATCATCCAACAGCAAAGAAAGAAATGGCATGACCAACATCTGAAGGATAAAAAGTTCAACGAAGGCGATTGGGCACTACTTTACGACTCCAGATTCCACGCATTCAAGGGAAAACTAACCACTATATGGCTTGGACCTTACATTATTCAGAAAATTTATGAAAATGGGGCGGTGAAAATTATTACAATTGTTGAACAAGAGTTCCCCATGATAGTGAATGGGCATCGCCTAAAACTTTACAAAAGACCACAGTCAAAAGAAGAATTTACACAGGTACTCTACCAGCAACAATTGATGCTGATAGAGGACGCGACAAGTCAGTAAGATTCAAATCATTTTCAATAAAAACAAAAAAAAAAATATAATACAAAAAAAAGAGAAAAAAAGAGAGAAAATGAAAATTACAGGGCCACATATATCCCTATGAAAAGCCAGCATTTCTGTTGCAAAGAAAAATATCAACCAAAATCAAGAGAGCCGGATATGCATTCAAGAGAGCCTGCAATTCCATTCAAGCGAGGTTGCCATTTATTCAAGTGAGCCAGAAATCAATTCAAGCGAGCCAGATACATTACATATTAGCACTCAAGCGAGCCAGCCATGTTTACATTCAGCAATCAGTCGTCACTACTACGGAATTCTTCAAACACGCCATTCCATTCTTCTTCAACATACTCAAGCGAGCCTGCAATCAAATCAAGCGAGCCTGCAAGTTATTCAATAGAGCCAGTTACATACAGCCATGCAATCATCCAAATACGAAGCATCATCACATGAGTCATATCAACAACTGGCACAATTTTCAAAAGAAGATACTTCGACAACTTCAAACGGGCAAAATGGAAAAAAGCAGCCCACACACATAACTACTAACATGCATAAATCAACTACAGACACCCCAAAATCTACTACAGAATCCGCCATGCACGAAAAATGCACCAGATCATCAATGCAGGTACGCATACATACCAAGGTAATCTCTAGAACGATTTTATTTTATTCTTAAGTTAAAACATTATCCCACAATGCATGCGTTTCTAGTCAGCTGAGGATAGCTTCTATTTTAAATCGGCGGCATGGTCGAATCACCTTAATAACTCATGATCGTTACCTAAGTCCCGTCACCCTCAACAAATCATGATCGCAACCTTCACCATATGAAGTACAAAGATCGATCATGGGAATACAGAGATCAATCATGGAAAAAAGGGGATTAAAAGAGGCAAGTACAGGAATGATGGAAAGGATAGGTGCGGAAAGACGGCAAGTAAGGCTGCATTATATTCCACAATTATGCATATAAGGGACTGCTCGAAATTCTCGAGAAGCAACAGACCAAAGCTAATGTGCTCACTCATTCAACATTGCAATCCTCGAGCCTGTAAGCAGAGCCCCGAACAATTGAAGGTATAAACCACATTCCAAAGTTCTGGTTTTTGTCTGATTATAAAGAAGATTCTAAAAATGACAAAGGGTTTTAAGAAAAGTGAACCGGAAGATCACAGTGCCATTTATCAAAGCCCAAGAGTCCTGCAGATCATTCACAATTCAGGTTGGATGTCATTTATCCTTGGACTGAGAGTATATGATACAGGGGTAGCTCAATAGTTCGCAAGAAACCTCAAACATATCAAAGATGAGAAGTACGTCACCCGAGTAAAAGGGTTGCGCATAAAATTGGACGAGGACATGATTGCCAAATACACTAATCTTCCAATGGGCCTGCATTGGAGTAGCAATGACTAGGAGGAAAACCACACAGCAAAAGCAGCATTCTTTGAGCGAGGAGAGATTTATGATGAAGACAAAAATGGAGTTAAAAGACCCTCCATGCTAGCACCATGGGATGAAATGGATGCAAGTGTCCAAAGGTACATTACATGCACTAGAAGATTAAGCTATGTTCCCATTTTCCATTTCGTATTTTGGAACTTCTCCGGCACAGAAGTCACATTTCATCAAACAACAATATTAGCATTCCTTACCTACTCCAATCCCTAGCAGAGATGAGCAGGAAGGTGGCTAAGGGAAAAGATGATGCTTTGGCCCATCATGGGCTGATCAAGCTAATAGTTGGTGAGGAACTAAAAGCACAGATTCCTGAGCTCTCTTTGGAGGAGTTCATCGTGGTATATGCTGAGGACATTCAGAGAATGAGGACTACACCCTTTCCACCTGGATAAAAAAGTAAGACCACCTCTGTATCAGGGGCAAAAAGAAAAATTGACTTGGATAGTGTGGCCGACACCTTGGTCAAGATAAAACACTCAAAAGAGGACTCCCCCAAATCAGACCCAGGTATCCCTACCAGTAGTCAAGGGTCGAAGAGGCGCAGTAAGAGATTCACATAGGTATCTAAAATCCGAGTCTCCAAGGAGAAAGAAAGGGAACCCATCCCCCCAGTTACCAATGTGTCTGATGATGACATTGATCCTTTTATAGATCAGAAGGATCCCACTACAGATGAAGAAGAGGACGAAGAAGAAAAAGAAGAAGAGGATGAAGAAGATGAAAGGAATGAAGAGGAAGAATAGGATGCAGAAGAAGAAATGGATAAAGAAGAAGAGCAGAGCTTACAAGAGCAAGGCAAATTCCAGGAAAACCCTCCAGAACATAATGAAAACCTCGAGGTCATTACTCAGCTCACTGAAGCACGAGCAGAATTGGAAAGGCTCAGAAATGAGTTGGCAATGCTAAAGATTGGGCTAGGAAGACAACCCACACCTCCCCCATTCTCGACCAAGAAGACACAAATCCTGAAGATGCATCATGCAGAAGAGCTGCGGTTGACTGAGCAGAGGAATTTAGCGTTGCAAGAAAAGTTGGCCAAGGCACAAAACGAATTGGCAAAGAAAGACTAGTAGATTACCAAATTAAATGACGTTTTGGCCACTACTATCGGCATATATGTTAGACTGCGGGACCTCAGAACACCGTCGACAGTATATGCAGTTTATATACAGGAGAAATGGGGCAAATTCCAACTCCAGAGGTTGAAGCAAGGGCTCCCTATAGAGATAAGCACTCCCAAAGAGTTTATGGATGCATGTTTGAACTCCACAGAGCTAGAGAAGGACCAATTGAGTGAGTTCTTCTTGCATAATTTCGTAGTTTCTGGCTCACCCAACTGGTCACCAAACCCATATGTGGGCGATTTCCAGTTAAGGGCATTATGTTTGTGGATGAACCACGAAATTGAGCGAGCCTAGGACTACCATCTCTATGTTGCATCCAAATGGGAAACCCCATTAATGATCAGACCAGAGCCAACTCACCCTTAAGAGATAATCTATAACCACAGGATCCTCACACAGGACAAGGAACTGATACCCATTCTCCTTGCAAAACAACTGGAGGCTGTGACTCATTTTGACATTACACTCCGAAGCACACAGAAGGAAGTTCATGAGTCCATCAAGGAAAGGTGGAGCAGAGTGGCAAACGATTTGAAAGGAAAAGAACTCCACTCCCCCCTTAGGCTTAATGATGCTCTTTTCAAAGCCACACTCTACAAGGAATCTCTGGCAAGAAATCAACTTAGATGGATAGGGATGAGGCTGAATCCCCCATTCTTTCTTTCCCCAGTCATCAAGGGACATATTAATGAAGAGGAAGAGAGGAGGGCATGGGCCAGGGAGGATCAACATTTTGGATATCACAGGTAGGCAGGGATACCTAGGGTGGTAGCATGGGATATCAGGGATGTCATCGATGAATTGAATAAGTCACCCAAGGATGGGTGAATCCTTCAAGTAGGGGAGATAATGATGAGTCCAATTTTCAGGTATTTGATAACCCTTTTTCCCATAGTCAAGCTCAAGCAATGGCGAAGAAACACACTCAATTGTGGGGAAAATGTTTTACTTTAATTATTTAATGAAATTGTTTTGATGATTATTCTTGTATGTTAAAATGCATATTTCAATGAACTAATTCTGTGGAAACCAAGCGTGATTGAGTAGGTTCATGGCATTAAAGGATGAACGTGTAGAAGACTGAGGGATCACCAAGCTCGGCACCATGTTCCTGACTTATAGGGAACGCACTCCAGTTCAAGAAGAATCGGCATTTGACAATTAGTTAGGATCATCATTAAATCATATAAATATGGACCTCTCAGGTAGTGAGAGGCCCCTATTGTTATTTTGGAGAAACATTGTTTTAAGTTTTCTGCACTATTGAGATACTGCGAAGTACAGACCTCTGTTTTGACATGGATTTTATATTTTAATAAGATATTGATGATTAATTCCAGCCAGCGTTTATAAGTTTTATTCCCTCCTGAGTACAGGTTGGAGAGGGCCCCTCCAACACGTAAGTCAGGAGATTTCTATTTGCAGGGATTTTTCCAATTATGCGTTTTACATTGATGAACAGTTATATTGCATATGGAAGTGCTTGAATGATTTCTTATTTCTGTAGTAATTTCTAATACATTCTGTAGTATAGCAAAACAATTTGAGTAGTCCTGTAGGTGCTTTCTTTCAACGCATATTTTAACCAACAATTACATGTGTATCAGCTTTGCTTTCAATATCATGGTTTAGATCTAAGGTTTATGAGTGTTTCTCGTCATGATTAATCTCTTTGACTCCTTAGTAATAGATGGATAGCATGAAACGATCGCAGTTCAATTTCTAGCTTTGGTATTTAAAAACGATTTAGATTAGGACTCCAGTTTTATGCACAGATAGTAGTTACAGACTTTGTTTCCCCAATAGTAGAATAACTCTGTTATGGCATTTCATTTTCAGCATTTTAATTATTTAAAATAGATTTACTTCTTTTGGCATATTTATTGCTTAGAACAGATTTACTGCTTTCAGCACTTTAATTCTTTTAAATAGATTTATTGCTTTCCAGTATTTAATTCCGTAGTATAACTAGTTTTACACATTTAGTAGGAAACCCTTAGAACAGCAATACCGACATCCAACTGTGACAAAGATTATCCTAGAAGAGCACAGATAGTGCCTGCACCTCTAAAGTTTGTACGTCTCCCGGGTTGACATTTAAAGTAGGCTCTTGGTATAGCTTCCCTCATTAGGCATCCATATTGGGAGCTCACCAAACCGCCCGTTGACGGATCCTTTTCCAACTGGTTCATTATCTGCGTCCTGCAGGAAGAAAGCATTATTCCCATGGTAGGCGGTGATTGTATAGGGCCCCTGCCAAAGGTTATAAAACTTTTGGGCTTGGTATTCTCTTCTAGAATCCCATTTTAATACCAGATCTCCCACTTGGAAATCATCCGCCATGGTCTTTTTGTCAAACGTCCTCTTGATCCGGTCTTGAGCTTTCACGGCTTCAGCCTGCACCCCTTCTCTAATTTTTTGCACTTCCACCAGCTGGTTAGTTCTCCTCAGCCCGGTTTTTGGTTCTTCTGCTTGCTCCTGTAGCAATCTCATTGTGGTCCCTCGGGAATCAAGGAATATTAATTCTATTCCATATACTAATTTGAAAGGAGAAGTTCCAATGGACCTTTTAGAGGTGATCCTATCAGCCCACAGGGAAAAGGTCAGCTTGGTGTTCCAAGCCCTTTTATTTTCTTTGTAGCATCTTCTTGATTATCCTCACCAGACTTTTGTTGGAGGATTTTTCCAATCCATTTCCCTAGGGATAGTAAGCAGTGGAATGGCCCAATTTGATGTGGAACTTGTCACAGAATTTGATCATCTTCTTGGATTTGAAATCCTATGCATTGTCAGTGATTATCTTAAGAGGACACCCAAACCTAGACATGATATTATCCTCCATAAACTTGATGATGACTGTACTTGTGGCTTGTCTGGTAGGTATTGCTTCGATCCATTTGGTGAAGTAATCAGTAGCAGTCGGTATCCAACTATGCTGTCTAGAGTAATTGGGGAAAATTTCACCAATGAAGTCAAGCCCCCACTGCTAGAAAGGGGCTTCCACCGATATTGGTTTCAGGGGCAATGACAAGAGCTTCCTCTTTCCTTCAAAGACCTGACATTCATGGCAGTTGGCTATTTCCTTATAAGCGTATTTGAACATAGTAGGCCAATAGAACCCTGCCCTGAGAATTTTGTTGATAGTGGCCTTCCAGTAATGATGTCCTCCATAGATTCCCTTGTGAAACTCTTTCAATGTTAAGTTGGCCTCATCTTCCACTATGCAATTTAAGAGGACACCTCTAGGGTCTTTCCAATAAAGGAAACCACCCATCAAGAAAAACTTTGCAGCCCTCATCTTGTTGTATCTAGCTTTTCTTTTTCCCATCTCAGGGGGTGCTTGTAAGTTCTGCAAAACATAGACAACATCATATAACCAAGGAGAGGATAGGAATTTATCTGATACCTTAGGTAGTGGATTTTGGGAGGTTTCTTCCTGCATGTGTGACAGCAGATTCACACTCATTGAATCCCAATTTGACTAAGCCAGGAGTCTGGCCATCCCCTGCCCTTTAATAACCTTTGTAGGTTTGATTTCTAGGTCATATTACAGCAGCATAGCTATCCACTTTTCCCTTTTGCCTTCTGGATTAGGTTGTGTTAATATATCTTTCACAGCAACATTAGGAACATAAGTTATAACGTGGGAATGTAGGACATAAACCCTAAAATCCTTCAGAGTTTTGATCATGGCATAGGCAAGCTTACTTTTCCATAATGTTGTACCTGAGATCAACATCTCTGAGAGCCCTGCTGAAGAAATATATGGGTTGCCCATCCCCTTCCTGATTTTTCTGTAAAATCACACCTGCTATGGAATGCTCATAGGAAAAAGAAAACATAATAAAATCCTTGTTAAAATCTGGGTTGATCAGTACAGGCGCTTCAGCAATTGCTCTCTTTATATCTTCAAATTCTTGCCTAGCCTCAGCATTCCATGTAACCTAAGTATCCTTCTTAAGCATGCAGGTTATGGACCTCATGATCTCTACAAAATTGGCAATAAATCTCCTTATGAAATTCACTATGCCTAGAAAAGATTGGATTTCCTTTTTACTCCTAGGGAGCTCAATTTTATGTATTGCATATATTCTTTCTGAGTCGATTTTGATCCCTTATTTAGATATTATGTGGCCCAATAGCTTTCCCTCTTGCATGGCAAAATTTGGCCTTTTAGGGTTCAAGGAGATTCCAAATTTTCTGCATTTGGTGGAAGTGTTTCAAATGTTCTGCATCATATTTAGAGTATACTGTGATGTCATCCATGTAGACCACTACAAACTTGTTTTGCTCTCTTGCAAAGGCTATTTCCATAGCTCTTTGGAAGGTGGCCCCTGAATTCAATAGAACAAAGGGCACTTTTGCATACATGAAGGTTCCCCAAGGTGTGGTGAAGGTTGTCTTGTTTTGGTCTTCTGGATGCACCTTAATCTGATTGTACCCTGAAAATCCATCCATCATGGAAATTCTTGCTGCCCGTACAACCTTCTGTAAAATGTGATCCATTTTGGGAAAGGGGTAGTTTTCCTTTAGAGACACCTTGTTGAGGTTTCTGAAGTTAATACACAGTCCGATTTTTCCATTCTTCTTCCTTACTGGGACTATGTTGGCCACCCACTGTGAAAAGCTCAAAGAGACAATGATTTTGGATTCATACAACCTCTTTACTTCTTTTTCTATTAGCGGGAGCAGCATGGGATTCATCCTTCGCAGCTTCTGCTTGAATGGATTCTCTCCTGTCTTGATAGGTATGGTATGTTGGATGACAGTTGTGCCATACTCTTTCTGATCTTCATAGCACCATGCAAACACATCATAAAACTTTCTCATTAAATCCATATATTCCTTTTTGATACTTGGGGCCAAAGAATTTGATACAATTTTGGGCTCTTCATCGCTCCCAATGTTACAGTCTTCTATTTCTTTGGGGTTTGGATCCACCTTATGATCCTTAGCCACATCATTTTCATCAAACAGTATTTCCAGTGGAACCAATCCTTTGGGTATGTAGTTGCTTTTCAGCTACAAAATATCCTTGCCTTCCAAAGTAGCTTTGAGCTCTCGTGGATCCGGTTCCCACTCTTCCCCTTCACAATCCTTCTGATCAATCTGGACATTGGAAAATTCCCCAGTCATCTCCAGAAATTTCTTTATCTGTTGGTCATCTTCAAATATTTTCCAGTGCTTAGTGTTGTCTGGGATAGAAGGCCTATGCCTTATATTAATCATGTGAGTTCTAACAGGGTAGGAAGGGAGCTGAAATCCGCTAGCAGAACTGGCAAGATTATCTGCCATTGTATTCTTCTCTCTGGGAATGAAAAAAGATATCGTGTTCCATAAAGAAATTTTCAAGCATGTCCCACACAGCATTCCTGTAATCCTTTAGCTTGGGATGTTTAGCCTCATAGTCGCCTTTCACCTGCTGGATTATTAGCTCTACATCTCCATAGACCTTGATCTTCTTAGCTTTTAGGCCTTTGAGTAAATTTAAGCCCAATAGCAGAGCTTCATATTCAGCCACGTTATTTGAGCAGTCAAACATTAGCTTGAAAGTATGAAATCTGGCGCATGCATTTCCTTCATTTGGAGGGATGACCCATACTCCTGCTCCATCTCCTTCTTTATTTACAGCTCCATCGAATCTCATGACCTGGTGACCTTCTTTTGGGAGAGTGACCATGGCCTCTCTTTCCAATTCTGGTTCCTTATTACTTCCCTCTTCCATCTGTTGCCCCTCAGTTTTTGTGTTAGCTGGGTTGTCAAGGCCTTGTACCCCATTTCTATCATTAGCTTCACCATTTGGTTCAGGTAACTTGGCAGCTCCCATTCTTTCTTCTTTTGGATCTAGATCGTAGCAGAGAACTGAGGATCCCACGTCCGTGTGTATGGAAAATATGGGGTGGTTATCAGGCTTTTCCTTGTCACTTACTACGTATGATAGCCTATGTTCCCTGTACAACCTTCTGCTTTCCCCAAAGACAAGGATGGTGGCATAAGACATGTCCATTTGCATGGTTCCTTTCAAATTTGTAGTCCATGACCTGGACAACAACATCCTGAACTTAGGTGGGATATCAGCCACCACCACATCCATGATCATATTTTTTCTGAGGTACCTGAGTAAGTGAGATCACCATGTCTTTAATCATCCCCACACATGGAACTCTTTTGGAATCAAAGGAGAACATGTATTTATAAGGTCTTGTAATTTCTAACCCTATATTCTCCACCACTGAACTTGGCATGAGGTTATGGGAGGCTCCTGAATCAAACATGGCATTGTGCAGGATATGGTCATGTATGTTGAGGCTGATATAGAAAGAGGTGACATCAATTTCTAAGGAATTTTCAACATGGGGACCAAACATAAGAGTGGTTTTGTCTTCAAACAGATTGAGAATATCAGGCTGCTTTCCTTCTCCACCATGTACTAGTTTCAGAATCTGGTATTTGTACTCTGAGTTTTTAACCAACTCATTTAAGGGGATGGAGATCTTAATCTTAGATATTTCATTCTCCAGACTGAAAACAGTATGGACCCTCTCTGTTATCATTGTATCACCTTCATCTCTCCCCTCTGGACTCTTTTTAGGAGGTTTTTCCCCCTTCCCAAGAGTCTCCTTAGAGATTGCATCCTTTGGGTCTTTTCTCCTAGGGATTTCCCTTCTTGGTGGCTGAGAAGAGGATGGGTCAGCAACAGCCTTTCCTTGGTCTACTGTTACTATTCTACTTCTCAAATTATGCTGCCTCTCGAACTCACAGATGGCTTTGTGGAGCCCTCTTTGGTACTGGTTAGATTATGATTCCCTTGGGACGTCATCTGATTGTAGGGAAGATTGGTCATGTTCATCTTTAGTCAAATAGAACTAGGGTTTGATCTGATAAAAAATATGGATTTGGTCTTCGACATGTCTATATTCCTCCTCTTCATCTACGAATTTCTCAGCAAAAGGTGGTATGATTGGCTAATTTTCAAAATTTCTAGGGTCTCTTGGCTCTCTAGGTCTTCCTTGTGGGGAAGGGGGCCTTCTAAGATTGTTATTTCGATCTTGAGGCTCTGGGTTTTATCTGGTAGGAGGCCTAATGTCAAGGGAGATCCTATCCACCATCTTTTCCATGGTTCTCATGATTTTCTCAAATTTGGCATCCATGGATTGGGATGTGGAAGGTTGCACTGTTTCATGGCATCTCTTTTTCTCAGCTTCAGTTAAGTGCTTCATTTTCCCAAGGACATCAAGTTGGCTTCTACCTCTAGTGCATCTTTCAGCATATCAGGGAGAGTGGGAGATATTCTTTCTCCCAGCATGAGAGCAAAGTCATTGTCAAAACAGTTGGAAAAATGAAGCTTGGCTGCCCCCACAAGGGGGTTTTATGTCTATAGGGATAGAGTTGTACATTCTCATGAACCTGGCTGAGAATTCTTGGACAGTCTCAGCATTGGTTTTCTTTGTATTTTCATACTGAGTGAGGATCTGGAGAGGATTTTTATCATCTTTCCATCTGCATAGGAAAGCTTCTTCAAGCCTTTCATAAGTGGCAATTCCTCTATTCGGAAGGGCCTTAAACCACTTCTTCACCTCCCCTTCAAGGCTTTGGGAAAACAACCTCATCTTAACATCATCTTCATCTATCTATTCCAGGTCAGTGAAGTCATTGAACTGGTCTACATGCTATTGTAAAGAATCTTTTCCTTCCCCATCAAATCTCATGAGGCATTGGGAATAGCTCACAGGTAGGTCATCAAGATTGGTAGGGATGGATAGAGGGGCATATCTGGCAGCCATGGCTCTTAGTTTTTGCTTGGGAGCATAGGGATTTTTAGAAGCAGCAGAAGGAGTACTCAGGACATGGGTATTTTGGCCAGTAGCTTTAACAAAGGGAAATAGGCCACTAGTTTCTTCTCGGGCTTGTAAACTTTCCCACAAAGTACTCAGGAAATGGGTCATGAATCCTCTCTGGTCGAACAAGACTTTCCTGCGATCAGTCTCAAACCTAGATCTAAATGGGGGGGACCCCATCCTCAAACTTGAAGGGACACTTTCTATAGTATATGCCTCTTTTTTAGGTAAAGAAAGAGACCTAGTTAGTGGAGAAATACCTGATTGGCCTTTCTTTGCTTTCTTGATGACCTTCTCCGGGTCAGAAGCAACTTTTGGTAGCTCGGGGTCTGGATGACTTCTGGTAGGTATCCTCCTAGGAGCCAGACTTCCTCCTAGGAGCTCATTGATTCAGAAAATAGACTAGCCGAGAGAATAATACCCGATCCTTTAGCATCTGACTGATGTTCTCCCTCAACGATCAACTCTAATCTGATACAAATATTTTGAAGTAAGATCGATCTCCAGTGGAATCACCTATTTACTAGGTGGGGTCACCAGGGAAAATAATACAACCTTAGAACGTCAGACTCTCTGTTCGCCCTCAAAGGTTCGATTTGATACTATGAAAACCAGAGATGTGTCCCCAGCGGAGTCGCCAGAATGTTATCACCCAAGATTTTCCTGGTTGTTGTAGGAAAGACCATGGGGTAACTATTGCAAACCAATATTTAGTGGATGGAAACTAGCATTTCCAACCACAGGGAGGGATCTCCCTTTAGTGCTTCCAGCAATGGGATATAGATTAAGATAGGTTGGGTTATTGGTAAAAGTGGTGTCTAGACCTTCAAACAATGAATCAAAGGGGTTTTTGGTTTTTGTTGGAGTTAAGAACATGATGACAGTTGGGCATGGAGTCAATTTCGGGGGGGGGGGGGGTTACAGTCACTAATGACAGATTCAGACCATGATTGTTAACACCTAAAAAGTGCTCACTAGCTCATTTCCTTATTCACATGACCCATTTGTCCACTTTTCCACCATCTGAGCCTCTGAAGCCAACAAAAGGTCACCAAAAGACCTTAGTACACCCATTTTTCCCACTCAAAAAGATTATTTTTCCTAAAATAGCATAAAAAACCCTCAAAAAGAGTCCAAAATTCCCAAAAATATTAAAAAGGGAATAAAAATATTAATTTTATTCAAAAAAGGAAAAAAGAGGGAAAAGTACCTAAACCATGTTGGTCAATACCATTGGTTTCCACAAAACCACAAATGGTATTCCCCACCACCAAAACCTATAAAAAGGTGGTAGGGGCTCCTCATTTCACATCCATCCATATTCCTATCCTCATGCTACCAAAATCTCCCTTGAGTTTTTGGCCATTGTAGCAACCTTGGAGAAAGGACCCATTGGAATTTGGAGCTGCTCATCCTTGGAGCTTCTCAACTATCTTCATCACTTGGAGGTATTGTTATTGCAAGCACTTGCTTGCCCCCATTTTCAATACAAAAATTATTTTTTATCTTTCTTGTTCTTGTTTTTTAATTCAAAAATGCACATGCTAGTTTAGTTTAGTTTAGATTTAGTTTATTGTTTTTGCTTAATATTGAGACTGCTGCTACTAGTTAGCAGGTGCCCGTAGCACTAAGCTTGGTTGCAAAACCAAGCCAACAGTTTTTGGCAACTCCGCTGCTTTTCGAATCTTTAGATCTCACTTTTGCTTTAGATCTTAGTTTTTGATAGTATTAGTTAGTTTAATTCATAGATCTGCCACCCTAGACAGCAGATCCATTGTTGTTCTAAACCTTGGCCCATTTTTTAGCCATTAACAGCCCGAAATTCTCCATTTTTGGGTTCATTTTTCGGCATCCGCATACGGCTTTTGCCTCGCGGCTTTTTGCCCAACAGTCGCGCGGCTCATCGCGACTGCGCGACCTTTTTCCGCACGGATCACCACGGCTTCGTGGCCAATTAGCGTGCTGCACATTGCGGCTTTGTGGCCAATTAGCGTGCTGCACATTGCGGCTTCGCGGACATTTTTCGCGTTGCACATCGCGACTGTGTGACGAAATCCCGCACGGTCCATCGCGGCTTCGCGGCCGAAACCTGCGCTGCCCATCGCGATTGTGCGACAGAAACCCGTGCGGTCCATCGCGGTTGTTCTGTCAAAACCCGCGATGCCAATTTTTTCATTCAGCCGATCCGTTTAAAAAATTAATTTTTTACTGTTTTTTCTGCCCACATAACATATTTACCAGTACTAAGATTCCAGCATTGTTTACAGCCATAGGAAAATTTTACTATTTAGAATGCACATTTGAAAAAGTCTTTTTAAAAAAATTTCAGAAATTGAAAGAAGGATTTATTTGCATTTTATCTAGATTAAATTTTTTTTTTTGCTGTTTACTTCTTTGATTTCTTGCCCATAGCAATTTTCGAAAAAGAAATCAATTTATTTCAAAGAAGTCATATTATTTGCTTTCCTATTTCAAAAGATCCTTTGTTTTTTGAATAGTTTTTTGCAAAAGCATTTAATTTCCATTCATTGAAAAAGTCATAATATTTGCTTTTTTATTTCAAAAGATCCTTTGTTTTTTGAATATTTTCTGTAAAGCATTTACTTTTTTCAATTTCAGTTTAAAATATCACACGTGCACCCACTCAAACACATAATTTACACTGAGCCTTAAAACTTACCCTAATTTCAACCCACTTTTAACCCCACTTGGGGAACATTAAAAGAACTTTGTAGCTAGGTAGTATTGAGGGGATAGGTGTTCCAATAACACCCCTCAGTTATTACATTTGAGACATAGTTGTTGTCCATTAGGGAGCCAAAATATCCTAGTATTTATTGGCACGGTCACAACCGGTTTATGGGAAGGCCTCTCCCCTAGGAGGGTTGAAGTCGTGAGGATGGTTCCGAAAGCCTGAGTGGAATACCGAAATCCATTCAGTAACCGAAGGGCTACCATTCGCAGTTCCCGGGATATCCCTTTATGGGGGTATTGCGGTAAAAGGACCAAACGGCAGATTTACCTTTTCTCGACGTGTCATGAACGGAGTATCCTAGTAGCCATTATTTAGGATTGATTACCCGATGTCCCTCCCGGTAGGGGGATATCTAGCCGTTGACTCAACACTCAATATTGTCTGACTTGGATTTCATCACCTTGCAGAGAATATAGTTTGTTGCTTCACAATACTTTTAGTTAGGTGTTTGCATGATACAATCCACCTTTGGTCTAGTTACACCTATTTTTTCTAGAAGCTGTTTGCATGTTGGTACTCTGACCATTTTTTGCATCCCTTAACTTATTATAGCACAACTGCTATAATAAGTGCCTTTTTCAGGTTGATTTTTTGGCCTGAGAGCCTTCATTTTCACTCCCCTTCTTGCACCCTTGGTTGCATTAGGGTTTTGAGTTTTTTATATATTACCATTTTACACATAAGATTTTTTCACAAAAAACTTATTTCTCACCATTGAGAATTTTAGATGCTCTCGTCGTCTTCAGGGAGAACTCCCAGAGTTCAGTCTACTTGGCTCGCCACGTCACCGACGCCGAGCCTTATCCCTTGACTCGACACATTGTCGGTCAAACAGACAGTCATTCGATTCTGACACACCTCACTTCACATTTGATTTAGAGGCAGAATACGAAAACCCTACCGAGTTGTTACCAACCAACCCCATGGCTGGGACACAATTCGACCCACCTTTTACCAGCACCATAGGTGAGACATCGACAGACCCTTCTACTGTGGTGCCATCCATGGCAACCACCCCCCCCCTAGGTATGCCTAATATGGAGGACACTCCACATTTAGGAATGCCCAACACAGGGCCACCTCCTGTTATAGGAATTCCCAACACAGGGCCACCACCTATTATGGGTATGCCCAACATAGGGATCACACCCCCTCTGGTTACCACAAACCAAATTCCAGGAATCCCTACTGCTATTCCTAACCCTGGTGCAACCCATGTTGCACTTGGAAACGCTGGCCCTTACCAGACCTGTCATAACCCGAAATTTCTGAAAAATTTAAAATTTTTATTATAACAATAAATGTTAACTAAATGCGTTCCTGGTCCTGTTTAATTTCAGTAACTAATCATAATCTTGTTAATCAGTTTCTGTTTAATACAATTGTAAATTTTTATTTTTTTATTATTTTTTTAAAGTGAACTGTTTCTTTCAAACTGCAAAGGGAGAGCTAGCCATAGCTGACTGGCTTACTTAGCTTACGAGCTAATGCATACTTTGTCTTTTGTTCGCAGGTACACCGGGGAAGTATGGGTCATTGTAATTTTAATCTTTGTAAGTATCAAACTCCATTCCCTGCACTGTAAAAACTTAAAGAAGATCTATTTACTATGCTGGTTGTCGTGTAATACAGTAAGGTTCTTTTCATGAAAGTTACGCTTGAAATAAAATTGATAGTCTGCCTCGACATGATATCTCTTATCCTGGATAGTATCGTCAGGTTTGCAATGAATTACAAAGTTTCCGTCATATTCATTGCGATATGATCATGACTCTAGTTTAATACTGAAACTATCACTGTAACAAATTGTTTGTATCATGTTTATTGTCGGCATATAGTGACGTTTGCGTTATGTGATATGTTGTCGACTATTACCGGTGATTACTGCTGTGTTCACGTGTTATTAGCATAAGTTGGAAATGTGACGCCTCTAACATTGTTCCATTATATTCATCTATAATTCAAAATCCAACGTCTACTTAGTATTATTGTTCAACCTATGTCCTCTAACTGTGCCATGTTTTTAAAACTATGTTCATGGTATGGACCTGTAGGTGAGTTTATATTTAAACATCATAGTAATAGAGTTTGTTATTCTAATTGTTGATTGTTTAACAATAGTATCAAGAGAGTTAAGATAATATGACTTATTAAGTCATGGTGTATCCACCATATAGTTATGGTACTTTTCATTGTCTTAAAGGATGTGTAATTCTCATTGAAAATTTGATTATATCATTGTTTAAATGACTGTAGGTATAATATGGTGCGCCCTTAACATTATCGATGACTTGGTTTTTCATATATATATATTACAATGATTGTATAATAATCAAAGTATTTTCCATACGTTGGGCAAACTTTATATCCATGCAAATGATTTTTAAATCGATGAACAATGATTCGAAATGCATCCAAACTATATGATCTCGACCCAAGTTACGTTGATAAATTTCATTGCTACGTGTTTGGCTCTCCTCCATGCATTTGGTGATATATAAGCTAATAATGAAACCCTACCAGGTCATTGTCTTTGCCTTCGGGCTCGGGTTCTAAGGGAGAAACCCTCCATGTCTGAATTTTGTAGTTGGGCACTGTAAAAATGCAAAATGCTTTGGTTCTGGTTTCGTTGTTTCACCATTTTAGAGTCACCTGCTACTTACAGCTTCCCACTGTCACTGGTGTGAGTATGATGCAGGGTTTCGCTACATTTTTATCCATGAGATGATTGTGTATAGGGTTTGGAAATGTGCTCCCCGACTGGTTCGTTCACAGCTTAAGGGTTTTGTCTTGACTGTTGCCTATCGTGACTGTCAATAGTGAGATATTGGAAGTTCCCTTGCTCATCTAACTGTCGAATGAAATGGGTTTTCGCTACGTGTTTACACTGGTGGCTACCAGGTTGTCCACGGGTTACTTCCTCCATGGCTCTGGTAAGATAATGGGTTCCCAGTTTTGGTTTTGCACAGATTGTTTAGATTTATATTAGTATTAACTACTCTCGGCATTCAATAATGTGATTAATATCTCTCGGCATTCGTTAATGTGCAGGTCACGCGGTTCTGAAGGTGCACAGGGCTTCATTTCCAGCGCTGGCTCCTCCGGGTAAGCCTGGTTATCCATGGCTGTCTCTCTCTTTGTTGGTTTTGTTGTGCTAGGGTTGAGTTTGGAGGGGAACTCCTGTATAATGGGATCATTGCTCTTGTGACATGGGTACAGTCACCTGTATAATTGTTTTGTTTATAATAGAAAAGGGTTTGATACCCAGTCGTGTTATGAAGAACCATATACGGCTCAGACTGTATGAGGCCAGGGGATTATTACTGTTGTTTTTTTTTTTTCTATAAGTAGGGTTTTTACCCACGCTGTATAAGTTAATAGTTGAGGTAATATGGGGCCTGTCATGGCCGTGTATCATTCAGTGTTTTTGTTAAAAGAATAGAGTGTTTTTTTTTTAAAAAAAAATCTATAAAGACTGTTTTGCGTTCTCCGATACCTGCACGAGATGATAACTCTACTGTAGGGAATTCACGTATCTGTATCTCTGCGTTTTCTTGGTTTCTTTTGAATGTTTAATAAACGAAATGTTGATATTACTACCATTACTGTAATGGTTAAATAATATAGGGTTGACTCTGACAAGTTGGGGTTCTGTTCCTGATTCAAAACATATATATGAAAATGTTGAATTCGGTGGTGACTGGAAACGAGTTGTGAATGTTTTGGTTTTTGCATAAATATTTAATATAACTGTGGATAAAATTATATACATAAACTATGTATAAAACCTCCTGTAGGTTCTGTCTGTCATATAAGGCATTTCTTTTCTTTTGTTTTCAGTCTGTCGAAATAATGTGATCAGGCTACGGCCGTGTTAGGTTGTGGTCTACTCTTAATGAGAAATATTTATAATGAAATAAATATTACTACAGTGAATAAATACGAGGGTTGGTAACAGCCAATAATGGTGGCGTTTGTTTATAGTTTCTCTACGTCTTAAGGTGTTTGTCTACAGGTAGGCAAATTCCTACCACAGTGCTTGTGTATTACATGTAATATGAGTTCGATAACGAACAGTAATCTATGCCTATGATTTGGTTAAAGAAACATTGAAGTCTTTTGAGACTTGGCTTCGAGCCATTCAATACGTTTGTCCTGTTTTAAACAACTCTGTCAACTCTGTTGTGACAATAAGGCTATTAAATTATAGCATTAGGTTTTTAAAAAGAATAACAATCTACAGTTTATATGTTTGTATTTAACTACTATTTTTATTGAATGAGATTGCATGAAAAGTTTTTAAACCATGATACATTTTTGCAGCCACACCCTTTAGATAATTGATAGCAGTCAAGGATGTTCTGAGTAAAATAAATAAAATGACATGAGTTTTGTTCTCCTTAGCTCGATACAAAGAATGACCTGTATCTATAGTTGACTGAAATATGAAACAGATATATATATACAGGTATATTGCTCTAATAGAAACTATTCCTGTACATTTCTCTAATAGGAAATATCTCACAGTAAATCTAAGATTTATCTATGTTTGTTCTTGTGATTGTTTTAATAAATATAATTCTGGAATAACTACTGTTTAATATTCTGTCTATTATTTAACTATTAATAGAAATTCTAGAAATAAATAATCATGATATTTGATTTCTGTAACAGTAACAAATATATTCTGCATAGGATAATTACTCCTTTTAAGTGATAATAGGAATTACCGAAACACTGATCTACTGAAAATAAACACTGTTCAAAACACAGTTGAGATAGTCCATTCTACATTTAATTTATTAAATAAACAACAGGAAGAGTGGCTGAACCTGTTTCTATGGCAGACAATAACAGCGATGGGAGGCTGTTCCTCCCTACCAATTCCTGGAGAGTGCCCAGACAGCACTTCTCAGGACCCCCGAGCTTGCTCTGGTCTAACTGGATGGAACTAGGTACAGCCAACAATTCCCTCAGCCCAAACAGCTATACTGGAACCAAGTTACTGCAACTTCCTGACTCAAAACACTTCTTTACTGTTTTCCCCACTTCCTCAATGGGACTCCTGAATAGCATTCACCTGAATGTATTCTCCCTCTAGAACAAATGTTGAACCCCCAGCTCAGTTCATTGAGTAGTATTTAAAAGATTGCCTAGGTCTTAGTTGGGCTAACTGTCATTAATGAGCCACCTGCTCAGATTCCACTTTCTTGGGGAATCATGACCCCAAAATATAGGGAAGTTGCCACCTGCAACTCAGGAAGTGTTTGAGGATGCTGCCACTTGTCTTTTGTCCTTCCACCTAATTCCATCCACCAGTTAGACCAGTAACCTCTTTTAACAGCTCTCCCATGCTGTTGTCTCCATAATTTATTTATTAATAATAATTATTCAGAATTTACATTCCATTTTTGGAGACTCTGCTGAGTCATCCATTCCTACTTAGCATTAAATTTAACATAATGTCTCAGGAATATTAAAAATAATTACATTATTTTAATAAAATTGGGGTATGTGACATACACACCCCCTTAAAATGTAACATCGTCCTCGATGTTACTTATTCTTCTTCTTCAGCCACCTGCTGGAATAGATGGGGATATGCTTCCCGCATCTTACTTTCCAGCTCCCAGGTAGCTTCTTCAGGACTAAGGTGCTTCCATTGCACCTTCACTTGTCCAATTATGTGGTTCCACAGAGTAATTTCCCTCCTCCCGAGGATACAATCCGATTCCACCAGAACTTCCCCTTCTGGTTCTACCTGTACAATGTTCCAATCAATAACATGAGTAGCATCATGAACATATTTTTTTAAAACAGAGATATGAAAAACATTGTGTACTTTTAAATTTGGTGGTGATGCTAACTGATAAGCAACTTGACCGATTCTAGATAAAATTTCAAACGGACCACAGTAACGTGGTGCTAATTTTGCACAACTTCCTAATCTTAGGGAGCTCTTCTTTGGCCTTACCTTGATGAACACATGTTCACCTACCTGGAACTCTTTAGGAGTTCTTTTCAAATCCGCTTGACTCTTTTGCCAATCCTGGGCAATCTTCAAGTTTTCCTGCACTTGTTTCACAATCTGCTCCATTTCTTTCAATAAATCAGGTCCTAACACTAATCTATCTACTGGATTACTCCAAGAGATAGGAGTGTTGCATTTTCGTCCATACAAAATCTCAAAAGGACTAAACTTAGCTGATGATTGATAGCTGTTATTGCATGCAAATTCGGCTAAGTGTAAATAATCCTCCCACTTACCTGGTTGATCTTTAACATACATCCTTAACAGATCTTCTAATACCTGATTAACTCTTTCAGTTTGTCCGTCCGTCTGAGGATGGAAAGAGGTGCTGAAATTCAAAGTGGTGTTTAATCCTTTGAACAAGGACCTCCAAAAATTTCCTGTGAATTTAGGATCCCTGTCTGATATAATAACTTTTGGAATACCGTGTAACCGAAAAATCTGTTTTAAAAAGATATCTGCTATGTTTGCAGCCTTGTATGTGGTTTTAACAGGAATAAAGTGTGCTGATTTACTTAATTTGTCTACCACTACCATAATTGAATCATTCTGATGTTGATTTTTGGGTAAACCCGTAATGAAATCCAGGCTGATTATCTCCCATTTCCAGCTAGGAATAGGTAAAGGTTGCAGCAATCCAGCTGGATGTTGGTGTTCTGTTTTTACTTGTTGGCAGTCCAAACACCTAGCTAAATACTCAGCTGTTTCAGATTTCATGTTAGGCCAAAAATATTCTTTTCTCAACATGGTGACGGTCTTTTGATAGCCTGGATGCCCGGAGTAAGGGGTTTTATGAATTTCGTCTAAAATTAACAGCTTAACTTTAGGTGCATTAGGAATATACAGCCTGTCTTTAAACAATAAAAATCCGTTTTCGTTTAAACTATACCCTTTTATCAAACTTCCTGTGGGTTGTTCTTTGGCTGCAATTTGTAAATGCTGATAATTTTCGTCTAATTTTATCCCTTCAGCCAGCTGTTCATTTAAGTCAGAGGTATAAGTGCTGCTAGCTGATATAAAATTTAGTTTTGCATTTCTGCTCAAGGCATCAGCCACCTTATTTTCCTTCCCTTTTATGTGTTGGATTTCAAAATCGTATTCACTTAGGAATGCCAGCCACCTGGCTTGTCTTGCATTTAGATTTGGCTGATCTAAAAGGTATTTCAGACCTTTATTATCTGTTAGTAAAGTGAATTTTCTGCCTATTAGGTGGTGTCGCCACATCTTTAAAGCATGAATTACAGCAGCTAATTCTAGGTCATAAGTGGCATAGTTCTTTTCATGGATTTTCAGCTTCCTAGATTCGTAAGCAATGACATGTCCTTCTTGAGTCAGCACTCCGCCTAAACCATCATTACAAGCGTCGGTGCAAACTACGAAATCTTTATTTGGGTCCGCTATTCTAAGAATAGGTGCAGTTGTCAATAAGGTCTTAAGTTTCTTGAAACTTTCTTCACACTTCGCATTCCAATCAAACTTCTTGCCTTTCTTTTGCAAAGAAGTGATTGGGTTGGCTATTTTTGAAAAGCCTTCAATAAACCTCCGGTAGTAACCGGTAATCCCCATGAAAGATCTAACGTCCGTCACATCTTTAGGTACTGGCCATTCTTCAATCGCCCGAATCTTTTCAGGATCAACTGATATCCCTTCCTTAGTGACTACATGTCCTAAGTACTGGATTTCGTCTTTGAAGAAGTTACACTTACTAAATTTCGCAAAGAGCTGTTGTTCTCTCAGTTCTTGTAAGACTATACGTAAGTGTTCTTTATGCTCCTCCTTACTCTTAGAGTAGACTAAAATGTCGTCGATAAATACGACAACAAATTTATCTAAGTACTTATGCATTATGTTGTTCATTAAGCACATGAAAACAACTGGGGCATTAGTAAGCCCAAATGGCATTACAACAAATTCGTAATGTCCGTACCTTGTTCTAAAGGCTGTTTTGAAAATGTCTTCCTCTTTAATTCTCACCTGATGATAACCCGATCTCAGATCGATCTTAGAGAATACCGTAGCTCCACGTAGCTGATCAAACAGATCATCAATACGAGGTAACGGATACCTGTTCTTGATCGTCATCTTGTTTAGTTGACGATAATCTATGCAAAGTCGCATAGTTTCGTCCTTCTTTTTAACGAAAATCACTGGTGCTCCCCAAGGGGATACACTGGGTCGAATATAGTTCTTGTCTATTAACTCCTTTAACTGAGTTTTCAACTCGTTAAGCTCCAAGATATTCATAAGATACGGGGCTTTTGAACTGGGAACAACACCTGGTACCAGCTCAATTGTAAAGTCTAGCTCCCTCTTGGGAGGCAATTCTGGGATTTCCTCAGGAAAAACGTCAATAAATTCATTGACTACAGGGATGTTCTCTACTGTTTTCTGGCTGCTTTCAGACTTATCTGTCTCATCTGTAATAGTTACAGCATAGGTCTTGCACCCTTTTCTGACTGCTCTTTTAAGTTGTAAGGAAGAAATCTGCCTAACTACTGTTTTCCTAGGGATACCCCTGACAGTTACAGGCTGTCCACTACTGTTTACACACCTAAAAGTTTTGTCAAAACAGTTTAAAACGACCCTATGTTGTTCCAACCAGTCCATTCCGATAAGTATGTCATAAGAGCCAAGTGGTAAGATGTTCAGTTTAACTGTTGTTCTAAAATCATTCATGTTTAAGATGCAGTCTTTTACATAACAATTTAATTTCCTCTTTGCCCCAGTAGCTAATTGTACAGACCAAGAATTATCAAATCTTTCAACAGTCAGTTTACATTTTTCTACCAGCTGAGGTGAAATATAACTAAGACTAGCACCTGGATCTATTAAAATAGTAACAGGGGTTTTGTTAATCATACCTCCTACTTCCACCATGGAAGTTTGGTAGTCAGCCTGGCGGTTTTCCAACGCTGCATTGATTCGGGGCATAGTTCCTGCAAAATCCCCAACTGTCATTTCATCTTGAACAGTATGAATGTTGCTGATTTGTTTCTTTCTGTTTGGGCAGACTGAAGCATAATGTGGCCCATTACACTCCCAGCACTTGACAGGTTCCTTTCGCTCAAAATTTTTGGTGTAGTTTCCATGATTATTAGGAGTCTCCTTGCTATTTTTGTAATTGTTTGAATGGCTGACAGCTCCGTTTTTGTTTCCCTGGAAGCTTTTACCATTGAAGTGGTTTCCGTTTTTGCCATTCTTGAAACTTTTTTGAGAGGCAAATTCCTTTTTCTTGTACTCCATCTGATTGCTGTTCTTTTTGGCTTTCCAGCTGGCTATTCCCTCTTTCTTTTTATTCTGTTCATAACAGAAATTGGCCTTGCGCATAGCTTCTTCCAGTGTCTTGGGGTTGTCATATTCAATTCTGTCCTTGATATGATAGGGCAGACAACTAAGAAACCGCTGTATTTTTGGTTTCTCTTCGACAAAATACGGTACATACCGCAACAGACTTAAGAATTTACTGTTTAAGTCCTTCATCGTCATAGATCTGAGCTTTAGTTCATAAAATTCCTTGGCTCTCTCCTCATAATACTGTTCGGACAGGAATTTCTTCTTGAAGTATCTTTTAAAGGTACTCCAATTAACTTCTCTTTCTTTAATCCCTTTGACCCTTTTCAGGTCTTGCCACCATATGTCCGCCTTTCCCGAGAGGTTGTAGATGGCCATTCGTGCCTTCAGCTGATTTGAATAGTTATAGATCTGAAAATATTTTTTCATCCCGGATAACCAGGATTCTGCCTCTTCTCCAGTTTCAGATTCTCCATTGAAGGTTGGGGGCTTTATCTTCTTAAACTCCCCGGAAATCTCTTCATAAGGTCTGTACTTTTTCCTTCGGTTGTGCAGCTCAGTTTCACTGCTGTCACTGCTTGTGTGATAACTGGGTTGTCCCTTTCTTTCTTCAAATGAGGAACTACTGTCGGACTTAGCTGGTTTTGTCCTTTTTGACCCTTTTTGATGACTCACTTCTTCTGAGTCAGCTCGTTTGCTCCTTCCTTCTGTCTGAAATTTTTCTATCAATAGCTGATTTAACTGTTCCTGAGTCTTTAAAATTCTTTCATTATCCTTCTTGACTGTTTCCATCTCTGTCTTTAATCCTCTTATGGTCTGCATCAGCTCAGTGGGGTGAGCCATTACTTCTTCTGTCTCAGGTTCTCTTGACATCTGTCTTGTCACTGCATTTGGAGATTCCTCCTCAGTGTATTCTCCCAGTTTTTCCATACCTGTCTGAAAAATTCAGAAAAAGGAAATTTTCTGTTCTATTCATGAAACCGAAACATATGTTAGTACTTTATATATAAAAAAAAAATTTCTTTTATGGTCACTGTTTTTGCGGAAGTTAGTGGAGTCACCTCCAAGCCTAGTGTCTGAACCATGCTCTGATACCACAAGTCATAACCCGAAATTTCTGAAAAAATTAAAATTTTTATTATAACAATAAATGTTAACTAAATGCGTTCCTGGTCCTGTTTAATTTCAGTAACTAATCATAATCTTGTTAATCAGTTTCTGTTTAATACAATTGTAAATTTTTATTTTTTTATTATTTTTTTAAAGTGAACTGTTTCTTTCAAACTGCAAAGGGAGAGCTAGCCATAGCTGACTGGCTTACTTAGCTTACGAGCTAATGCATACTTTGTCTTTTGTTCGCAGGTACACCGGGGAAGTATGGGTCATTGTAATTTTAATCTTTGTAAGTATCAAACTCCTTTCCCTGCACTGTAAAAACTTAAAGAAGATCTATTTACTATGCTGGTTGTCGTGTAATACAGTAAGGTTCTTTTCATGAAAGTTACGCTTGAAATAAAATTGATAGTCTGCCTCGACATGATATCTCTTATCCTGGATAGTATCGTCATGTTTGCGATGAATTACAAAGTTTCCGTCATATTCATTGCGATATGATCATGACTCTAGTTTAATACTGAAACTATCACTGTAACAAATTGTTTGTATCATGTTTATTGTCGGCATATAGTGACGTTTGCGTTATGTGATATGTTGTCGACTATTACCGGTGATTACTGCTGTGTTCACGTGTTATTAGCATAAGTTGGAAATGTGACGCCTCTAACGTTGTTCCATTATATTCATCTATAATTCAAAATCCAACGTCTACTTAGTATTATTGTTCAACCTATGTCCTCTAACTGTGCCATGTTTTTAAAACTATGTTCATGGTATGGACCTGTAGGTGAGTTTATATTTAAACATCATAGTAATAGAGTTTGTTATTCTAATTGTTGATTGTTTAACAATAGTATCAAGAGAGTTAAGATAATATGACTTATTAAGTCATGGTGTATCCACCATATAGTTATGGTACTTTTCATTGTCTTAAAGGATGTGTAATTCTCATTGAAAATTTGATTATATCATTGTTTAAATGACTGTAGGTATAATATGATGCGCCCTTAACATTATCGATGACTTGGTTTTTCATATATATATATTACAATGATTGTATAATAATCAAAGTATTTTCCATACGTTGGGCAAAATTTATATCCATGCAAATGATTTTTAAATCGATGAACAATGATTCGAAATGCATCCAAACTATATGATCTCGACCCAAGTTACGTTGATAAATTTCATTGCTACGTGTTTGGCTCTCCTCCATGCATTTGGTGATATATAAGCTAATAATGAAACCCTACCAGGTCATTGTCTTTTCCTTCGGGCTCGGGTTCTAAGGGAGAAACCCTCCATGTCTGAATTTTGTAGTTGGGCACTGTAAAAATGCAAAATGCTTTGGTTCTGGTTTCGTTGTTTCACCATTTTAGAGTCACCTGCTACTTACAGCTTCCCACTGTCGCTGGTGTGAGTATGATGCAGGGTTTCGCTACATTTTTATCCATGAGATGATTGTGTATAGGGTTTGGAAATGTGCTCCCCGACTGGTTCGTTCACAGCTTAAGGGTTTTGTCTTGACTGTTGCCTGTCGTGACTGTCAATAGTGAGATATTGGAAGTTCCCTTGCTCATCTAACTGTCGAATGAAATGGGGTTTCGCTACGTGTTTACACTGGTGGCTACCAGGTTGTCCACGGGTTACTTCCTCCATGGCTCTGGTAAGATAATGGGTTCCCAGTTTTGGTTTTGCACAGATTGTTTAGATTTATATTAGTATTAACTACTCTCGGCATTCAATAATGTGATTAATATCTCTCGGCATTCGTTAATGTGCAGGTCACGCGGTTCTGAAGGTGCACAGGGATTCATTTCCAGCGCTGGCTCCTCCGGGTAAGCCTGGTTATCCACGGCTGTCTCTCTCTTTGTTGGTTTTGTTGTGCTAGGGTTGAGTTTGGAGGGGAACTCCTGTATAATGGGATCATTGCTCTTGTGACATGGGTACAGTCACCTGCATAATTGTTTTGTTTATAATAGAAAAGGGTTTGATACCCAGTCGTGTTATGAAGAACCATATACGGCTCAGACTGTATGAGGCCAGGGGATTATTACTGTTGTTTTTTTTTTTCTATAAGTAGGGTTTTTACCCACGCTGTATAAGTTAATAGTTGAGGTAATATGGGGCCTGTCATGGCCGTGTATCATTCAGTGTTTTTGTTAAAAGAATAGAGTGTTTTTTTTTTTAAAAAAATCTATAAAGACTGTTTTGCGTTCTCCGATACCTGCACGAGATGATAACTCTACTGTAGGGAATTCACGTATCTGTATCTCTGCGTTTTCTTGGTTTCTTTTGAATGTTTAATAAACGAAATGTTGATATTACTACCATTACTGTAATGGTTAAATAATATAGGGTTGACTCTGACAAGTTGGGGTTCTGTTCCTGATTCAAAACATATATATGAAAATTTTGAATTCGGTGGTGACTGGAAACGAGTTGTGAATGTTTTGGTTTTTGCATAAATATTTAATATAACTGTGGATAAAATTATATACATAAACTATGTATAAAACCTCCTGTAGGTTCTGTCTGTCATATAAGGCATTTCTTTTCTTTTGTTTTCAGTCTGTCGAAATAATGTGATCAGGCTACGGCCGTGTTAGGTTGTGGTCTACTCTTAATGAGAAATATTTATAATGAAATAAATATTACTACAGTGAATAAATACGAGGGTTGGTAACAGCCAATAATGGTGGCGTTTGTTTATAGTTTCTCTACGTCTTAAGGTGTTTGTCTACAGGTAGGCAAATTCCTACCACAGTGCTTGTGTATTACATGTAATATGAGTTCGATAACGAACAGTAATCTATGCCTATGATTTGGTTAAAGAAACATTGAAGTCTTTTGAGACTTGGCTTCGAGCCATTCAATACGTTTGTCCTGTTTTAAACAACTCTGTCAACTCTGTTGTGACAATAAGGCTATTAAATTATAGCATTAGGTTTTTAAAAAGAATAACAATCTACAGTTTATATGTTTGTATTTAACTACTATTTTTATTGAATGAGATTGCATGAAAAGTTTTTAAACCATGATACATTTTTGCAGCCACACCCTTTAGATAATTGATAGCAGTCAAGGATGTTCTGAGTAAAATAAATAAAATGACATGAGTTTTGTTCTCCTTAGCTCGATACAAAGAATGACCTGTATCTATAGTTGACTGAAATATGAAACAGATATATATATACAGGTATATTGCTCTAATAGAAACTATTCCTGTACATTTCTCTAATAGGAAATATCTCACAGTAAATCTAAGATTTATCTATGTTTGTTCTTGTGATTGTTTTAATAAATATAATTCTGGAATAACTACTGTTTAATATTCTGTCTATTATTTAACTATTAATAGAAATTCTAGAAATAAATAATCATGATATTTGATTTCTGTAACAGTAACAAATATATTCTGCATAGGATAATTACTCCTTTTAAGTGATAATAGGAATTACCGAAACACTGATCTACTGAAAATAAACATTGTTCAAAACACAGTTGAGATAGTCCATTCTACATTTAATTTATTAAATAAACAACAGGAAGAGTGGCAGAACCTGTTTCTATGGCAGACAATAACAGCGATGGGAGGCTGTTCCTCCCTACCAATTCCTAGAGAGTGCCCAGACAGCACTTCTCAGGACCCCCGAGCTTGCTCTGGTCTAACTGGCTGGAACTAGGTACAGCCAACAATTCCCTCAGCCCAAACAGCTATACTGGAACCAAGTTACTGCAACTTCCTGACTCAAAACACTTCCTTACTGTTTTCCCACTTCCTCAATGGGACTCCTGAATAGCATTCACCTGAATGTATTCTCCCTCTAGAACAAATGCTGAACCCTCAGCTCAGTTCATTGAGTAGTATTTAAAAGATTGCCTAGGTCTTAGTTGGGCTAACTGTCATTAATGAGCCACCTGCTCAGATTCCACTTTCTTGGGGAATCATGACCCCAAAATATAGGGAAGTTGCCACCTGCAACTCAGGAAGTGTTTGAGGATGCTGCCACTTGTCTTTTGTCCTTCCACCTAATTCCATCCACCAGTTAGACGAGTAACCTCTTTTAACAGCTCTCCCATGCTGTTGTCTCCATAATTTATTTATTAATAATAATTATTCAGAATTTACATTCCATTTCTGGAGACTCTGCTGAGTCATCCATTCCTACTTAGCATTAAATTTAACATAATGTCTCAGGAATATTAAAAATAATTACATTATTTTAATAAAATTGGGGTATGTGACAAGACCACAGCTATTGGAGGACATATACCTTCAATACCTAGCATACCTTTAGGCGCTACTAGACCCCCACATCATACCACCATGACTAGTCATATCCCAGTCACTATGCCACATTCATCTGCTAGCTTACCATACATGGCGAGTCTGAACTTACCAGACTTAGCCAGGCTCACCAATGATCCTATCAGACACAATCCTGCGTGGCCTCAAATGCCCACCAAACTCTCCTCTGACATCCCTAAGTTTGAGGGCAAGGCAGGTGAGGACCCCCAGAACCATATCATGTCCTTCCATCTATGGTGTTCCTCCAACTCCATAGTGGATGACTCTGTCCGCCTCTGTCTGTTACAGCGCACCTTCACTGGCTCTGCAGCTAAGTGGTATATCGACCAGCCCCATGGGACGCAAGCCACCTTTACCTCCCTTGCCTCGACCTTCCTGCATTTCTTCCAGTTACCTGTCCGCTATGATGCCGGAGTTGAGATCCTACTGTCTTGCAGACAGAACACAGCCACCCACATCACTGACCACATTCATGAGTGGCGTCGACGCCGAAGCCTCTGCAAAATCAAGTCAGACGACCGTATCTTCTTAGATTGGTTTCTTAAATCCCTCCTCCCTCTCATTGCGAAGGATGTGGCATCCGAACGACCCCAGTCTGAAGAAGAGGCCATCCTCAAATCCCAATAGTTTGACCTCATTTATGCCTAGTCGGGTTATCTGTATACCATTATACCAGACGCCCCTCGAGGTGAGTCATCCCAACATGATGCGCCGGGGGCATCCCATGTCGCTGATGGCATCATTGGTCGTATGGCCTCGCATCCCCAACCCTTTTCCATTGCACATCCTAGACATGGTCCCGACCTTTCGCGGGCTACATCCCAATCTGGAGCAACCAGTTCATATGCTCCCATGGAACATCACCACCATACCCATGGACCTTCATGTCCACCTTAGTGCTTCGGTCATGCACCACCTGCATACGCCCCCCCAGTTGCACCTCAACCAATGTATTACCCGCAACAAGCGGCGACAGCTAGCCCAACACCTCCAATAGCTCAGGGTTACCAACAACCCCAGCAGGTAACTGGACCACCTCCAGCCCCGCCTACTTATTATGCACCACAACCTGCTCCCGCACCTGTGGTGAACCAAAATCCTCCCACTGCTCAAGGGCAAGTGTACACACAGCACAACCAGCCCCAGCACCAGAACAACCAGCGCAACCAAGGTGCGCAATAAAACCGTGGAAGAGGACGTAACCGCAGTAATAACCAACAACATCAGCAAGGTCCTCCACCTCCCAATCCTCCGCAAAATAACAATGCTGCTCCTCCCAACCGCAATCCGGATCGTAATCCCAAGTAGCCTAAAAATAATAACCTTAGAACAAACCACCCTTGTTCTATCTGCGGGGTCTATGGTCATTACACACATTCTTTCCCACATTTGGAGCGAGCTCGGCAACTCTGGACCGACGATGCCCATCGTCAAGGGCAAGCGGCTCCTCAACCGCCACCCAACCCTCCACCACCTCAACATCAACCTTTGGTGCTGCAAAACCCATTTCCAAACCAAGGTGTAGTGAACACTCAGCCGTTAGCTCCCCCTCAGGGAAACGTGCCACCACAACAGATCACTTATGCAGCCCCTGATCAACCCATGTTAGATTCAGGTACTCACCACTTGTTGATGATGTCAACCGCCGATGCCAACCTCCAAACCCGTCGAAACCAATATGGCTACACCTCTGAAGCCCCTCCCGCCAACAAGAACACTAATGTTCATCCCACAGATTAGACATTACGTATACCTTTGGCTCCACTCGATGGCGCTTCTAAAGCACCTCGCTTCCCACTTCGTCGCATCAACAGTAACCCCAATGCTCATGCTGCGTCGAATTACAACATTGTAGATGACTTAGCCCAGTCTCCTGCAGCCATGTCTGCTTTAGAAGTCTTGAAAAACTGTCCTTCACAGCGCAAGACTTTGCTCTCTGCCATTGGCGCCATTGACCCCAATGATTCACAACTAATGGCATTCGATTTGGACCAGTCCGAACCACGCCTGCCATCTACTTTAGCGTTCCAAGTTTCCGTTTCCGTTCGGAATCTTGTCATCCATCGATGCATTATCGATGAAGGGGCCTCTACATGCATCATGTCCACATTCGTTTGGTAGAATTTGGGATCCCCTACTCTCCAGCAGTCCACCACTGCGTTGCGAGCCTACAACGGTCGTTCGGCTCAACCCCAAGGTCTCTTAGCTAATGTCCCCGTCCAGCTGGCGGGTAAAACCGTGCTCATTGACATTGAGGTCATCAATGCCCAACTCGATTATAACCTCTTACTAGGTCACAGCTACATGTATGCCATGCGGGCGGTTGCCTCATCTGTTTTCCGTACTATGATGTTCCCCCATGAGGGACGTGTGGTCAAGGTCGATCAACTTACCTATTACGACCCCAAGGCCCCCGCCACACCTGAAAATGTTCTCCCCATGGTTGAACAACCTGTTTGTGGTGCAACTACCTCGTTCGTCTCCTTAGTAGGACCCGGACTTTACTCTGAGGCACCGATGACTTCTACATTCCAATCTATTCCACCACCGTCACCGGAGACCCACGTCGCTGACCTCTGTACTCTTTCACAGAATACATAAACACCCGGTAATCAGCCACCTTTGTTCCCTAAACCACCATTGGTCCCTAGTCACATTGGGGTTACACCCATCCACACCATCCCCTTTCTATTCCCTCCCTCGGGCGTAGTAAGCGCCCCGGTTATGGCTACCCTTAGTCTCCCCGGGTTAACCCTGGGATTACCTGTGTGGTATATTTCACCTCCCGTACCCTCGCCGACACCGAATGTCATCCTACAACCGGTGCAACCCATTGTTACTTCTACTCAACCACCTCCCGGTATCACTACTCCTTCGTCATCGACGAATCCCCCTCCACTAATCAGTCCCACTGGGGGTAGAGGCCCACAACCATACACTGCGGTACCCCCACCCAAGGCAGTTAAACCTCCCCCCGTATTCTGTGCTCCTCCAAAATGCTCGTTGTGTGATGAGTTAGGCCATCCAACCCATCAGTGTCCACAGTTACCTGCATTATAGGAACACATGCAAATGCTTGACGACGACCTCAACATCCCGGTTGTCAAAATTGACCCAAACCCCATGCCTCGAGACAAATCACTGCATACCAACCACCCATGTGTGATATGCGGTATTTACGGCCACTACTCCCACAACTGTCCTGACATCCCAGATTACAGAGCAGCTCTCTATGAGATGAATAATTTAGACCTTAAGACGGCACCCCCCTACTATCGAGGAGATCTACCCTCCCGCATCATCCTCATCCGGAGAGATTAACACCATCTATATGATCTCTCCGACTACCACTTTCAAACCAGAACCCCTTGATTTATGGTCTGACTACTTCCATACTAATGAGCAAATTTTGGAAACACTCACTGCACCCGACTACCCATGGGACGATATGCATCATTGCTCATACTTCCTTCCAGAGGAGTCTACATCCACCACATCTAATCAGCTATCGGTCGAATCGAAAGATTTCATACCCACTAAGGTCGATTGGCTCAAGGACCCCATCCCAGCACTGGATGCCTTCGAAGACCTGAGCTCATCTCACTAGGCGCATCTTGCACTCAAGTGGAAAATCAGGCATATAAAAAGCTTTTTCAAGAATTTCGTGATGTCTTTTCCTGGTCCTATACCAAAATGCCTGGTCTTGACCCCGCCATTATAGAACACCACATTGACACATGGTCTGATGTCCCCCCCGTTCGTCAAAAACAGCAACCCATTCATCCTTCCAAGCTCCACGCTGTTAAAGTCGAGGTTGAGAAACTTCGCGAAGCAGGATTCATTTATCCTATTGCTTATACCACATGGGTTTCAAACCCCGTTCCCCTCAACAAAAAACAAGACACCCTTAGAGTATGCACTAACTTTCGTGATTTAAACAGTGCTTGCCCCAAAGACAATTTCCCCACGCCATTCATTAACCAACTCATTGATGCGTGTGTGGGACATGAAGTCCTATCTTTCATGGACGGTTTTTCCGGATACAACCAGATTCAGATACGTAAGGAGGATCAGTACAAGACTGCCTTTACTACCCCATGGGGCACCTTTGCCTATCGTGTCATGCCTTTCGGCCTCAAAAATGCTGGTGCCACCTTCCAGCGGGCCATGACCTATTGTTTTCACGACTTGGTCCATATCCTGCTGGTCTATCTTGATGACCTTACAGCTCGTTCCCGGAAACGATCAGACCACCTTAACGACCTCCGGCAAGTTTTCCTGCGTTGTCGCAAATATAAAATCCGCTTGAACCCACACAAGTGTGTCTTTTGCATTCCTGCAGGCCGTTTGTTGGGTTTCATTGTTTCCCAGGATGGAATTACTGTTGATCCCCTAAAAGTCAAAGCCATCTTAGACCTTCCCTCTCCGCGCACGCTTCGGCAACTCCAAAGTTTGCAGGGGCGGTCCAATTTCCTTCGTCGCTTCGTGCCTGATTACGCCACCAAGGTTCACGGATTCTTACGCCTACTTCGCACCCACATACCCTTTGTTTGGGATGAGCAAGCAGACACGGCATTCGAATCCCTCAAGAAAGCTCTCACACAAGCCCCCTTGATCTCCCCTCCGGATTTCTCTCAGGACTTCATCCTTTACGTCTCGGCATCTGAACATGCCGTGTCCGGAGTCTTTGTCCAAGAAGATGCCTCTCACCAAGAACATGTCATTTATTACGTCAGCCATACCTTGTCTGGCCCACCCCTACGTTACCCATACGAGGAAAGATTAGCCCTAGCTGTAGTCTTTTCCGTCCAAAAATTACGACACTACATTCTGCTCGGTCATACCACGGTTGTCGCCGACTCCAACCCTATGGTCTATCTCCTAACCCGGCGGCTCCTACAAGGTCATGTTGGTAAATGGGTCATTATCCTCCAGGAATATGACCTCACTTTCAAAACTCCCAAGAGCACCAAAGCCCTTGCGCTTTCCCATCTCATCACTGACCTCCCATCCTCTTCGTCATCACCCGATATACAAACGGATCTGATCGACGATCACATCTTCATTATTTCGTCTGACGACCCATGGTACGGTGACTTCCTAATTTACCTCCGCACGCAGAAATTTCAACCCCACATCGATTGTGACGGACGCCGTCGTATACGTCACCACGCCCCCCGATACCTCTTGTTAGGGGATGTGCTTTATCGACGCGGCGTTGATACCATCCTACGACGTTGCCTATCCCATAGTGAGGCAGAACAAGTCCTCAATGATTGTCATAGCGGTGCCTGCGGAGGCCATTTCTCTGGCATGGCCACCGCGCAAAAGATCATTCGTGCAGGTTACTTTTCGCCGTCATTATTTACTGATTGCATCACCGCAGTCAAACATTGCCAAAATTGTAAACTTTTTGCCCCCAAAGCAAGAACCCCACCCGCTCCCCTTCATCCAGTCGTTACTGCTGGACCATTCTGCAAATGGGCCATTGACTTCCTTGATTGCAATCCCACGTCAGCCAGCGATCACAAACATATTATTGTGGCCGTAGATTATTTCACCAAGTGGGCGGAGGCCATGCCAACTTACAATTGCACAGCCGAAACTGTAGCACGGTTCTTTCTCAACCATGTTATCGCATGTTTTGGAGTGCTAAAGCAACTTGTCTCAGACCACGGCTCTCACTTCGAAGACGCCATCTGGAAAGAACTATCCACCTTACTGAAATTTGAACACCATTTCTCCTCTGCCTACTACCCCCAAGGAAATGGCCAAGTCGAAGCGATAAACAAAATTTTGAAATCCATCCTCTAGGGCACTGTAGACAAACACAAGTCAAATTGGCACCACATGCTCTTCCCGGCACTATGGGCATACCGCACATCGACTAAAACCGCCACCGGTTTTACCCCTTTCCACTTAGTTCACGGTGTCGAATCTGTCCTCCCCATTGAGTGCCAGATTCCAACCCTACATATGGTCGTTGAACTCCTACCGGACACTGCCCCAATTAAGCAACGCTTACTACTCCTGGAACAGGCCGATGAAGATCGGCGCACAGCCCTTCAAAACATGGAAGCACCGAAGAACCGATCCAAACTGAATTATGATAAACATGTCCACCCAAGAACTTTTTCTGAAGGGGACCTTGTCCTCGCCTACGATCAGGCTCATGACAAAACTGGGAAAGGTGATTTTGTGTCCATGTGGCAAGGCCCATATATTATACACACTTGCCTCGAACAAGGGGCATACATTCTGACCGATTCAGAAGGCAACCCCCTCCGCAACCCACGCAACGGGTTGTACCTCAAACGATTTTACCCATAATACCGGATGGACACCACCGTCAATTGAAGAACTTCATGATAGTTCTTTCCTTTTCCTGTTTTCATAAGTTCCATTTTTTGACCATCTTTTCACACCGTCGTTGCCTCGGTTTGCGTGCCACATCGACCGTCGTCCGTTTTTTACGAGTCTTATATCGCCGGATTCAGTTTTCTGCGCTCGTGATGATGCTTGAGATCATTTCTCGCTCTCACATCCAGATTTTTTGGGCATTTTTCCCACGCTCCCTTGTCGCCTCGGTTTGCGTGCCACATCGGCCATCGTCCATTTTTTACAAACCTTATATCGCAAGATTCAGTTTTTCGCGCTCGTGATGATGCTTGAGATCATTTCTCGCTCTCACGCCCAGATTTTTAGGGCATTTTTCCATGCCCCCTCGTCGCCTCGGTTTGCGTGCCACATCAACCGTCGTCCGTTCTTAGCGAGTCTTATATCATCGGATTCAGTTTTCCGCGCTCGTGATGATGCTTGAGATCATTTCTCGCTCTCACGCCTAGATTTTTTGGGCATTTTTTTTCCATGCCCCCTCGTCACCTCGGTTTGTGTCCCTCATCGGCCGTCGTCCATTTTTGACATGCCTTATATCGCTGGATTCAGTTTTTCGCACTCGTGATGACGCTTGAAATCATTTCTCGCTCTCACGCCCAGATTTTTTGGGCATTTTTTCCATGCCCCACGTCGTCACCTCGCTTTGCGTGCCATATCCGTCGTTCTCCTTTTATGACAATCTTTATATCGTCGGATTCAGTTTTCTGCGCTCGTGATGACGCTTGAGATCATTTCTCGCTCTCACCTCCATATTTTTTTACCATCTTTTCAAAATGCCCTCTCATTGCCTCGGTTTGCGTGCCACATTGGCCGCAGCCCCCTTTTTGACAATCTTTATGTCACCGGATCCAGTATCCTGCACTCATGATGACGCTTGAGACCTTTTCTCGCTCTCATCAATCCCCTTTGTTCGGCATAATTTTACCCCTTTTTCGGGCCGAGCAATCCCTTTTACGAAAAAGGCACTTGGGGAGTTTCTGTTAAGCTCTTTTCTGACTCCTAAAACAATGAAAAGATCGTCGAGCAACCTTGCTTCCTTTCATGCTCGCTAAACGTATCTGAAAGGGCGTCTACCTGGTATAAGTTTACCCCTTTTCCGGACCTTGTAGACTAATTATGAAAAAGGAATACTCTAGTCACATCGGCTAGAAGAGTTCACCATTTGCATCATTTTATGCTTTTTCGGGCCTTGGAGACTAACTCACGAAAAAGAACACCAATGGAGTCTACTTACCGCTTTCAGACTCTCTAAACATGAAAGCGACCATGAGCAGTCATCATCCTGGGCTCGTAAAACCAACAGGACAGTAATCATAACCATTGCAGAGTCTTCTTATCGTTTTCAGACTCCTTAAAAATGAAAGCACCAATGAGCACGAACAGTCCTGGGCTCACAAAATCCACAGGACAGTACCATTTCAGAGCACACTTTTATCCCTTCTTGGAGCTCATTAAAACTACGAAGAAGGACCCAATGGTGCTTCTCGGTGCCACAACAGATCACGTCTACTCATATAGTAGCTTCCCCATTTGGTCGCCTTTGTTCAGAGTATTCTGCAGTATGTCACCCTGAGAATCCCTCGACAGCACCCATCGGCTTGACCCCCCCCAGAGTCAATACATATCCTTCAGTCCCTAAAAGCTATGATCCCCACACCTATAAGTCAGTTCCCTACACTGCCAGGTCAACCATGTCATCATGCTCTGAACAAAGGAAGTTTGAGTCTACCCACTATATGACCCCAGTTACTTCCCATCCCCACAAGTATGTCAGTCCTACCATCAGTACTACCACACTTCAGTTCTACACCTCGCGCTCCGATCAAGGAAACATCATTGCCTTGTTAGTTGTTGGTCTCCCTCTGTCGACGACAACCAAATTTATTTCAGAGGATAGACCTAGAGGTCCCTGTGTCTTGGACTCATCACCATTTATGATGAGTGCCTACGAATCATTTCGAGAAGAGTCCTCAGTGGCTCTCCAAATGGTTGTTTCTCACATGCTCGACTTCAACACCTTGATTGCATCGTTGAGACTCGCACAGGCTATTGGTCCTTTCAGTCATTAGTCGAAGACCCCGGATACCTCCTGACTCTTCCACATTTGAGAGTCTACATATGGAAACAACCAGTTACATTTTTCCTATAGATATCCGGGTTGCGCATGGCGACATTATTCAGATGTACCCCAGTTTTATACTCCCTCGAGTATACAGTTACATATACTTCCCAGAGATGCCTCACAGTCATTACGTGCCTACAGATGTTGGACACCTTTAGTTTCAGCAGTTCACCAATTATTCCAGTGTATCAGTTATTGAGATCAGTCATGATATGATCATGAGTACATCCCAAAATGATGTCCCCTCTGGACCATTATGATGTACCAGCAGATTTTTTATGTATTTTCTCAGGTCCCCCTTCTTGGGCCTAACTGTTTCTATATGTCTTGATACAAGCATGGGTATGCCTACCTCGTCCATTGTCAGGATTATTCCTCATTCATATTGAGGCCATGTAATATTGTTTATTTTTTGCAGCTTCCAAGGGCCGCGGATCCAGTCTCCAATCGGTCTCTTCTCCTCCCCAAACCCCAGGAAAAAGACAAAAGAACTATGATGTCTATCGGCCATATGATGAGCTCCTGCCCTCACACATCAGGGGGCAATCTGTTAACACCTAAAAAGTGCTCACTAGCTCATTTCCTTATTCACATGACCCATTTGTCCACTTTTACACCATCTGAGCCTCTGAAGCCAACAAAAGGTCACCAAAAGACCTTAGTACACCCCTTTTTCCCACTCAAAAAGATTATTTTTCCTAAAAAAGCATAAAAAACCCTCAAAAAGGGTCCAAAATTTCCAAAAATATTAAAAAGGGAATAAAAATATTAATTTTATTCAAAAAAGGAAAAAGGAGGGAAAAGTACCTAAACCATGTTGGTCAATACCATTGGTTTCTACAAAACCACAAATGGTATTCCCCACCACCAAAACCTATAAAAAGGTGGTAGGGGCTCCTCATTTCACATCCATCCATATTCATATCCTCATGCTGCCAAAATCTCCCTTGAGTTTTTGGCCATTGTAGCAACCTTGGAGAAAGGACCCAATGGAGTTTTGAGCTGCTCATCCTTGGAGCTTCTCAACTATCTTCATCACTTGGAGGTATTGTTATTGCAAGCACTTGCTTGCCCCCATTTTCAATACAAAAATTATTTTTTATCTTTCTTGTTCTTGTTTTTTAATTCAAAAATGCATATGCTAGTTTAGTTTAGTTTAGATTTAGTTTATTGTTTTTGCTTAATATTGAGACTGCTGCTACTAGTTAGCAGGTTTCCATAGCACTAAGCTTGGTTGCAAAACCAAGCCAACAATGATTGCAGAGGCAGGAGGCAAGGTAGATGTGGTTCTTTCACGTCTAAGTAATCAGTAGGTGAAGGCAGAAAAAGGAGACAAGTTCCATTACGAAGTTAGAGTATTTGCGAATGAATTCTAACCTGCAACTTCAGGAGGAAAAGGGTGGAATACCTAGTCATATGCATATGGAGCATGTTGGCATCCATACCATGTAATCTTGATCTTTAGGTACTGTAGAAGCAAACAATTAATAGAAATACAAAGTAGAAACAGATGCACAAGAAATAACATACATCGGAACACACATCATAGGAATCTCAAGCTCCAGAATCAGTTCCAATCATTGAATTAAAAGGCCAAGTTCGAATACAGGCATAGAGAAGTAATCTCTCTGAAACAAAAACGTCCAACCCTTTGGTTCTTTTCGGAACCTGCCTTTATAGGCTTACAAAATATCAAAATATCCTAACTAATTTGGAGTAACTTTGACTGGCAATGATGAGGTCGTTCGAGCTGAGCCGCCCGAATCAACATCGTCTGATTTTGTCATGCATGGAGGAGAAGAATCGCTTGCGCTGGCAATGTGCCTTTCGGAAATGGAAGCCACTTGCTCGTCCCCCAGACCCAGCTGTTTAGGTTTGACTAGGACAGGTAACCAAAATAGGCCCCCTTTGTTGCTCTCAGACGTGTCGTTTCTTTATGAAAATATTCATTCCCTGCAACTGCAATTTTCTCTGCAAAAATTCCTCGATCCGCAATTCCCTTTTCGCAATTTCCCTTCCACAATGACCTTTCCACAATCCACAATCTGCAATGCGAGATTCAGAAACCTAACTTTATGCATGCTGGAAAATTTCCTTTCCGCAATTTTCAATGCGGGATGCAGGATGCAGAAACTTACTTTTTGAGTTCCTGGAAAATGATCTTTCCACAATCCGCAATCCGCAATGCGGAAACTTTATTTTTTCGCCCTTTGGAAAATGACCTTTGCGCAATGCGAAATGCGGAAAATTGGTTTTTATATCTTCGGAAAATTATTGCTCCGAAATACGCAATCCACAATGTGGATTGCGGGAATCGGAAACCCCCATGCGGAACGCATTTTCAACCGCCGATCTGGTCCTGCCATTCAAATCTAGCCTCCAGATATTCTTTGGTTATAGAAGAAGCCCCTGCTGCTAGTTTTTCCTACGGAAGAGCACTATTACCTTGTATTTTCTCATTTTCTTACTGCAGCTTGGTCACCTAGCTTGGATTTGCTTGATACTTAGCCATTTTTTGGGTTTCTTGATTCTTCATTTGATGTAACCGGCCAAATGGATGACCTTGGGAATTTGGTGGGGGGTTTCCTTCACCTTCCCTGGTGGAAACCATAATAAGTGTTAACACGTTGGATGCATAATTAAATTCTGCATCTAACAAGTACCCACTTGGTATACTTTTGATAGATTCACTATAGGAAAAAAAAACATGAAATATGTATAAAAATGTATTTTGTTTAAGGAAATACATTTTTTTTAAATGTAGTTCAAGTTCTTTTCCCACCATGGATCTATAAAAAATATGCCTAGTGGGTTCTTGTTGGATGTGGAATTTAATTCCTTATTTAATGAGTGCTTGCACTCAAAATTTGAGTAAACCTACAAGGATATAAGTTGAAAATATGATAGAAAAATGTAGTTTTTTCCCCTTTTTGTCCGAAACTATTTACCCTTATGGTTGACATCATAATATTCAATGCTATTGGTTAATATAAACTTGATTTTAATAGTACATATCTTGCTTTGAGGCCCTTTTTTACCTCAAAATTCCTCTAATGAGGACAATCACATTCTACACTTGCATTTCATTTATGTTCACATTTAATCCATAAAATGGACAATGGAAGTTAGGCCATAAACTAGAGTGTTTGTCATTTTCAATTATTAAAGGTCTAATTGGACCCTTTCTTAGGGTGAACATGTGTAGTTGAGAAATAGCATTGGCTAACATCAACATGGTGGAGTTATAGTTGACGATGGAATGATATATGATTAGATAGTTGTGGAACCAACAATATGAAGAAAATTGTGAAGAATACGAAGAACATGATATGGACATCAAATACACATCCCTATTTATTCATGCATAATGCATGGGAAAGATAAGCCCTATAATAGTTCCATAATTTACCATGAATAACATGTTAACTATGTGGATTTGTTGTTGTTTTTCATCAATTTGAAATGAAAACAAAAATATAATTCACACCCCATCCCAAGGAACATGTAACATATGTAGTATTCAGCAACTAGTCATAATTCCATTGCTTCCCAACACTTAGGCATGGTTGGAATTTACAAAGATTTGGTATGTTCATGAAGCTATAAAAGAGCCCAATAAATTATATTATTATCTAGAAGTTGATCATTTCCATAAGTTGTTAAGACAATTAAACAATATATTCCAAGTGCTAGAAAAAGAAAAGAAAATGAATCAATATATTATTAATCCCCTAATGGATGAAGAAATTGAAGAGAAAATGAGTATGCCTTGTATCAATATCATTTGCAATCCGATAAATTACCCACGGTTTATCCCACTCCATGGTCAGTGGAAAATAAGACAAAAGATATCAAACCTAATAAAGTGGAGTAGTGGATTAAACAAAGTGACAATGATTCAACTAAAGAAAACATAGCAACCATGTTAATTCCGATAAATTACCCACTCCATGGTCAGTGGAAAATAAGACAAAAGATATCAAACCTAATAAAGTGGAGTAGTGGATTAAACAAAGTGACAATGATTCAACTAAAGAAAACATAGAAACCATGTTAATTGGTTCAAAATAACTCAACTTTTCAAATCGTACTAAAGTGTAGTAAAAAATCTCTAAATACCAAGAAAGTAGTCATCAACAACTCAAGCATCCATGGGCGTAGAAGTTGGAGAAGTAACAAAAAAATCATCCAAGAAAGAACAAATATATGAATCTTACAATTTTAATTATTTTAATTATTTTGAAGGAGCAAGGTAAAAATCAAAACAAATAATCATAAAGGTAGTTATGAACAAAATAACCCTCAAGAGATATATCGATGAATGGATGCAAATATATAAATAATGGATGTACAATCAAGGGTATCTCTCTTCAGTTAAAAAGACATCAACTCAATAAAAATCGGCAAGGAGAAGTTGACTATAGTAAAGATAGAGAAGGAGAAGTCAAATGTAATCGAAATAGTTAAAGATAAATTGGCCATAGTTGAAACAAAGAAGGATCTGTCAATAGTGATAGAGGAGTACAATTAAAGAAGTATAAAAATACAAATAAATAGACTTGATAGATGATCCAACAACGTATGAAATTGTAGAGTTGATAGTAGTTGAACAAGAAATTATACAATGTGGTCATGAAGGAGAATTGGGAAATATCGATGAATAAATACATATTAAGATAAGATTAAAATGATAAATAAGATAACTAATACAAGTTAGCGTAAATAGCGCAGAAGTCAACCAATACACATAAATGAGTAGAAACCACTAAGCAAACAAAATGGACAATAGTGGTGGAATGGTCTTCTTGAGTATGATCATCTCATGGAAATTGTGGGACAAGGGGACATTAAGATCAAGTTGGACAATGGAAGATAAAGAAAGTTGTATGATGTAAGACATGTACCAGATCTATGGAAGAATTTTCTCTCAATCAAGATGGTGGATAAGTTGGGGTATTCTAATACCTTTTGTGACAATTGATGCAAAATTACCAAAAGATCCCTCATGGTAGGAAAAGGAAAATCTTATGGGACATTGTATTGTTTGTGCATTAATGATACAATAACAAATCATGCAATAGAAACATACATAGGAATGTTCTAGATGTAGTGATGTTGTGGGATCAATGACTTGGACATATGAGTGAAAAATGTTTGAATACTATGCATGATCAATGTATGCTTTCTGGGATTAAGTCTCTTAAATTTTAGATAAGCATAAAATAATAAAAGAGAACAATAATAATCATAATCGCATAGCAACACATTTAAGAGACAACAATAAACCCTGGAAAACCCGAAGGGAAAAACCAACAACAATGAAGCTTCATTATCCTTGGCCAAAACCGGTTAAACTAGGCCAAGTGAGCTCACCTGCTCACCTTCGGTGGGCCCAAAACCATGTGTTGAGACCTAAACCATTTGACTCATTCTTGAGTCAAGGTTAATCCTAACAATCTCCCCTTTAAACTTGACTTGGAGTAAATCACCAACTCCCCTCAAAGTCTTAACCGAGGAATCTCTGCATGCCCCCCCTTATCACCTAGGTCTACATGACTTTACCAGTGAGTTACCAAGGAAGCTCCCTATCACCTAGGTCTACCTAGACTTTACAAGTGAGTTACTAGGGGTGCACATGACTAACTAGGTCTTACAACTGTATTTTCATTTACATGCAATACAATTTTCAACACCGTTATAATAATAATATTTTTGTGTTCATATGTCTCATGCTGACTTCACCATCACCATCCCTTGCTACCTCGTCTCTATTTTCCATTCTCATCTTTTTACTGATCTTTCCATAAACCCATGAACCCATAACCATCACATTTACAAAGAAAAAAAAATTGTGACCATTCTTCCTTCCACCTAATGACTCTGATTTGGATCTCTCATGTCGCTCATTTCCATATACTTTTCACTACCCGTCCCGTCGGAGTGAATCTTCCTCACTCAACCTTCATAACTGATTCCTTTTTCTTTTACACTCAACCTTCATAACTGATTCCTTTTTCTTTTAGTTGTTATTCTCATTAAATAACAAACTCTTTGCAAATAGTTTTAAAACTTTTATATTTTCTTGAAAAAAGAATTCCACTTTACATGCTTTTTATAAAACCATTTTGGACCATAATATTCACATCCCCTTTTTGAATATCACGTCCATATGCCATAATAACTTTTCTTTATTGAAATGTGGATATACAAAATAAAAAATTATATCTCTGCTTTTTTAATTGACGTGATGTCATCCTTATTTAAATTAAGAATACCTTGAACATAGAAGGCTCTTCCTCATGATTTATTCACGGGCACTTTTTCTATTTCCCTTGGGGACATTCTCATCTCATTAAAACAACGTGGCGATTAGGGGCAGCAATTTTCTTCCACCAGCGATCTAAGGTCGTCTCACTTTCCACAACAACAACACTTTAATTTACAAATTCTTCACAAAATATGCTTCTCCTACCAATTCGCTCAGCTTGTAATGCGCTGCCTTCTACATTTGTTGATGAGTTCATCTCAGCATGGCTGCGAAATCCATTCTTCTTTCCATAGACTGCTCCTTCATTCACTTTCATAGACTTGAGAGCACTGGAAGCCTCACATCACGCCCTTCCTCACTTCTTCACGTGGATGGTTGTTCTTAATAGTGGCAGGGAGGATCTCCTCTAGTACGTGGTATTTCATACAACATGCTCTCCCGCCACATCATACCTGCACACAACCTCAACGAGCACAACCATAGCTCTGATACCAGTTCTTAAGTTTTAGACAAGCATAAAATAATAAGAGAGAAAAATGATAATCACAATCACATAGCAACACATTTAAGAGACAACAATATACCCTCGAAAACCTTGAAGGGAAAAACCAACAACAATGAAGCTTCATTATCTTTGGCCAAAACCATCCAAACCGGGCCAAGTGAGCTCACATGCTCACCTCCAGGCCACATTACAGTGGATTATGTCAAGCCCTTTATAGGATTCATTACATGCAATACCTTAGGCCAATACCATGGGCCCAAAACAACCTAAACCATTTGACTCATTTCCGAGTCAAGGTTAACCCTAACAAAGTGTTGTGATTTAGATTTGTGTGAGAACTTTTTTTTGATAAACAAAAGATAGTTTAGTTTACTGCAAGCTTTGGTAAAAGTTATGATCTTTTGCAACTTATTCATTCTGATATATTTGGACTAGTTACACTCTATCTATAAATGGTGCTAAATATTTTCTTGCTTTATAGATGATTATTTTAGAAGAGTGTGAGTGTATTTTCTAAAAAACAAGTTAAAATCCTTTGATAATTTTAAAGAGTTCAAGGCACGAGTAGATAAAAGTTTGGGAAAGTTTATTTTATATCTAAGATTTGATAATGGAGGAGAATATTGCTCCAAGGAATGTGATAAATTTTGTACATAGGAAGGAACTAAGCACCATAATACTAATGCATATACAACACAATGAAATGGTGTGGTTGAGAAGACAAATCACATAGTCATGGAATGAGAAAGAAGCATGCTCAACACATCTGGGCTGGATAATGGATTATGGGAAGAGGTTGTTAATACAATTGTGTACCTAATTAATAGATCACTTACAGTTGTATTGGATGGAAATATCCTAGAGGAGGTTTGGTGTAGTAATCCAATTGATTATTCTCATTTGAATATTTTTGGTTGTGACGCATTTGCCCATATGCCTAGATAAAAGAGGTCCAATCTCGACCCACAGTAAAGGAAATGTTTTTTCTCAGTTACGATAATGCAGTAAAGGGGTATAGATTGTGGGATCCTACAATCTACAAGATTATTGTTAGCCAGGATGTTATATTTAATGAAAAATCCATCCGAAGGAAGGATGTACAACAGACACACGGGATTGTATTGGTTGAAGTAAAAATGAGTGAAGATGAAAATGAAGCTTCTTATCATCATGAAGAACAACGAGTTCAACAACCACAACTGATAACATCTACATGTCCCAATAGACATCTAGAAAGGCATTCTCCTTATTTTCAATCTTCCTTTTCTTTACTAACTAATGATGGTGAACCTAGTTTATTTCAGGTAGCTAGAGAATCTTAGAATGCAGAGAAATGGAGGAAATCCATGGATGAAGAAATGAAAGGATTAAACAAGATTCAAACATGGGAACTCGTGGATCTATGACCAGGAAGACAATTTGTTAGAAATAAGTGGGTGTATAAATTAAATATGAACAATGATGGGTTGTTGTAACATTATAATGCCTGCTTGGTAGACAAAGGTTATGTGACAAAATTCAAGTATATATTTTAATGAAATATTCTCTCCACTTGTCAGGATTACTACTGTAAGGTTTTTACTTGCACTTGTAGTAGCATGGGATAAATAGTTGGAACAATTGGATGCAAAAACTACTTCCCTACATGGTGAATTGGTGATCTTGATGAATAAATTTAAATGAATTAGGCTGAGGGATATAATGAAAGAGGAAAAGAGCATTTGTTTTGGAGACACAATAAATCTATGTATGGGTTGAAAGAGAATCCAAGGATGTGGAACACAAAATTTGAACACTTCATGAAGAGCCAAGCTTCCAGTAGAAGTGAAGTTGACCATTGTGCATACTATAAGAGGTTTGATGATGGTATTTTTATTATCTTATTGTCGTATGTTGATGATATGCTGATTGTAAGCCCCATCATGAAGAAGATCATTGATCTCAAGGCTCATTTAGCTAGGACATTTGAAATGAAGGATCTAGGAGTAGCAAATCAAATTCCAGGGATGAAGATACATAATGACAGAATAGGTAGAAAGATCTAGTTATGTCAAAATTCATATATAGAAAACATTTCAGTGCTTCAATATGAAAAATGAAAAACCATCTAGCACCCTACTTCCTTCACACTTCAAGTTGTCTTCCGAACAATGTCTCGGCATCGAATCATAGAAGACAAGCATTTGTCATGTATTGTATTCATCAACAATAGGGAGCCTCATGTTTTCCATCATTAGCACAAGATCAGATATTGCTCAAGTAGTGGGATTTGTTAGCTGGTTCATGGTGAATATTGGTAAGGAGCATTGGAATGCTATGAAGTGGATACTAATATATTTAAAGGGCTCTTTATATGTTTCTATTTTCTACAAATCGACATATTTGCAAATTAAAAGTTCTGTAGATTTGGATTTTGGTGGAGATAGAGATGGACAAAAGTATACTACAATATGTATTTTCATTCTTTCTAGTGGAGTTGTAAGCTAGACATATAATTTGCAACCATTGGTGGATTTATCAATCACCATAGAATAATGTGGTAGCACCTAAGGCCATTAAAAAGTCAGTATGGCTATAGAGACTGATGGATGAATCTAAGATGATATATGGAAATATCACTTGTACTATGACATTCAAAGTGCTATTGACTTGTGAAGAATATATCATTTCATGATCACATGAATCATATTGATATTAATTACCATTTGATAAGGAAATTGGTGGAAGAAGGTAGGATATTGTTGGATAAAATTGATACTAATGAGAATACTACAGATATTTATGAAACCAGTTAGGAAAAAGAAGTTTGAATGGTGAAAAACTTCTCTAGGCTTGTCGAAAATGTGATGAAGGTAGCATTAGGCAATGGAATGTGGGTAGAAAACATGGGTAAGGAACTTCCTATTTATTGACTTCTAGTGGTAGAATGTTAGGAGATGAATCCAATATCTAGATCTATAATATTCTTGTTGTAGATTTTTCGAATAGGCTCACATGCGATTCATATATGTCAGGCGCGTGGGGGGTGTCAGTCGCTGAGATATTCCAATGATGTTTTTGAACTATGCCAGGGAATTAGTAAACTTGTGCTTGTATTTGGAATTATCTACCCATTGAGCAGATATTTTGTATTTTTGTATCTTTAGAACTTGCTTGAATTACCAATCAATATGACATGAGGCATGTACGACAGTTGACATTGATGGGCATCGTTTTGACATAACTAACAAAAACTTGTGAAATGAATGAATACATTAAATGAAAATAAGGTACTTCAAGAAGCAAATTTTAATCCCACAATAAATAAAATGTATTGATCAAATATAATTCATTAGTTCAACATGGAATATAACTGTAGAGATATCAATATCATCATAGGGACAACATCTTTGATTTCAAGTGACATATCATGAAAACTTCACAACACATTAACAAGAAAGAAAAACATTCATCACAACATTTGGTCCAAATGTAGGACAAAGGGTTGCCTCATATTCTTTCATTATATATCTCAGTGGAGCAATTGCATTGAAATGAAAGATTTGTAAACATAGAAGAAAGAAGGAGAACGTACCGGTATGATCAAAATTCTAAATCCACCATGCCCCAATTAAAAAATTCCAGATATTAATTTCATAGACTTGATCCAACAGAACATTTGAGAAGTTACACCTAGCCCAAACAAAATGTCGACCATTAAATAAAGGTTGCTAGTCCTATTTATAGCACTCGTATTTTCATTCTGTTACAACAAACTTTTATGTTAAATCGATGATCCTTTTTTATTTTACAATATTAGATGGTTGTTGGCAGGAATAATGGTTCCACTCGTCAATGCAAAGGATAGCAATCCAATCCAGGAGTGTTAGAATATCCTACACAAGAGTCTCCCTAGTTCCCAGTCATTTGGTATGATTGCTTCCCATGGATATAAGGGCCCTGTTAGCCACAAGTTAGGTTTTTCCTACTGAAAGGATATTATAGTTTTATTAATCCTAAATCCTAATTAATTAGTCCTATGTTAAGTCAGATTAATATCGGATCTGATTGGGAAAACCTAAACCACCATTAGTTAACAGAAAAACCTATCAACCTGAGCTAATCTAAAAGGAATTACAAAAATAAATAATCTCTGGTAATAAAACAATACTGTAAAAGATTAAGAATAAATCCTTAAAAATTACACAGTGCATTGCTTGTATATTCCCAATAAAACAATATTAAAGAAAACAAAATCTTGAGATAGCAGAGGTCTTTGTTAATCAAGTGGAAAAAACCAAACTAAGAGATACGTTAAATAAAACTAACAAGTTAATCAATATTCTAGAACTAACAATGGCATGTCATAAATAGAATTGGTAAGAAACATTCATCCTACTCTGTCCACAACATATTTGATCAATAAATAAATTTAAAACCAGATTATAGCCATTGTAATGCAAAATGAGTTCACCAAATTCAACCATAAAATTTAACTCATTGAAAGGAAACAAATCAAAGAGACAATAAATTTCAAGAAAATTCAAACTTTGATCGAGCGGAACCCAATCATGCAAAATATGGTCCATTCTCCATTAACTTATTTGTAAAATATTACAAAATCAATTAAGAAAGCTAGAGAATTCTATAATATCCAATGACAAACATTTCATCATAGGTCTGACCAGCCCCCCATCCTTACAAAATAAATATATATAAATATAGATTGGTGGATAACACATATCCATAAAATCAAAATAAGGCCTCCTAGAATTTAGGATTTTCCTAACTAACTTGACTAGGATTGGTCACATAATCCCTCCATTTATCATAGATCTCTAGCATCTGCGCTACATCAGGATAGCTTGCATGTTCTAATTGGAGTTGGATTCTGCACAGATATGACTGGATCTCTTTACTCCTAACTCTAGCCCAATTTTCCACATTTTTTTTCAAAACAACCTTTCGATAAGCAGGCCTTGCAATGAATGATCGGAACAGAGACACATCAACTTGGACAGTGGATCTAATCATCTCTTCTGATTCATCTCTCTACTTATCCACTTCGGTGATCTGTAACTTTGCAAGAACAACATCAATCAACTCAGTGAATATTGGAATCCCTAGGAGTTCCATCAAGTTGTCCATTAGAGCCCATTGTCTTCCACAAATTTTCTGTCCATTTAAAATCAGACTAGAGACATCATCACAAAAAACATCGCATGATTTTAGGGATACCCAAACTCTTTTTAATTTAAGTGATTCCATTCGAGGAATGGCTTCTGGGACATTTCGCAGGTAAGTATGCTATTCACAGAGTTACAGGTAGGATTTATCTTCCTTTTTCTTCCTGTCAACATGTTCTTCTAACTGTTCTGGAAAATGCTTCAAGAGATTGAAATGATATTTATTTCATTTAAACCCTCAAATAACCTCTTATGCGCTTGCCTAAACATCTCATTAATAGACAGAGCTTCATCTCTAAATTCTTGAGCATTAATTTTGAAAAATGAAGAAGTAGCAGACTGGACTTTAAACTGCTTGAGTTCTTCCTTGCTATCTCTGAGCTCGACTACCTAACTCATAACATTTTCATCGAAAATCCTCTTTTTATCCACAAGTTGATGTAGTTGTTTTTGAAGGCTGCTAATCTCCACTTTGTGCTGAGCTTTGAGTTATTCCAGCTTCTTGTCAAAGCATGCATGTAGGGTAGAGTTCTCTATTTCCAAAGAAATAGACTTAATCTTTTCCTCCTCGTACATATTGTTCAAGGTGGAAACAAATTCAAAATTTGCACCAGCAAATGCCCCCATGGAAGCTTGTAATGTCCCCAGTTTGACCCCATGGCATTAACATTATAAATGATGTAATATTATTATGAAATCATGGTGAGGAGCTCAAGGCCAAGGCCCCGCCATCGATTTTGTGATGCATATGGTTTGCGTGCTAGCAATGCACAGTGGAAATTCAAATAGCATGTAATATGCATTTTAATAAAAATACCCACAACTAGCTATGCAATGCAACAAAGAGATGGGGGCATGATTTCACAAGGAATTGGGAGGGAAAAACATTCAAACCCTTGAGCCACTAGAGTCAAGCCAAGTGTCAATGAGATTACCCATCAAATCCTCAACTACCCATGTTGACTTTTGTACCCAACCATTGATTTCTCCCAAGACTGGGTTGAGGGAGTTAATGCCTTGGGTATGGAGAGGCATGGCTATCCAAATTCGGGTATGGGCAAGCCACCCTTCATGGAAAAACGTTTTTGGTCTCCTTGGGAAAGAAAGAGCCATGAGTTTCTTCTCCAAGCCATTATGCATCCATCATTCTTTCTCCCTCACGAGTTTAGAGCCACTTGGGCATTTTCCAGGCAGGTCTGCTGCGTTTTTCTTCATGCTCCCTGTAGTGAAGGGCGTTTTCGTGTTGTATACCAGTGGGGAAAGGAGGGAAATCGAATGGGGGTTCAATAGGGGCCGTTTTGGGATGTTGAAGGCGGAGATATTGGGGAAGAAATCATTTTCCTCCCTGGGGTTGTTTGCCCCATCCTATAATCCGTTTTTGGTTGGGAACGTTTTTGGGAAAACCCATGGCCATCTCATTTGTAAATCCTACTGTTTGTCCCTGCCCCTGTTTGTGCATACTGTGTGAGAGAAGAGTATGATGGGTATGGGTGATGGGTAATCCCTTGTCTGGCTTGAGCTTGGGAATAAGCATCCATTGCGCAAGTGTAGCCTGATAAACCCAGTTAGACTAGCTTGGCTAAAATAAAATGGTTAATGGACTGTGTGTGAGCGTGAATGTACCCTTTGTCCTTGTGAGAATCATGCCCAGCTCGGGGGTGGCCTTCGGATGGACTCAACATAAGCTGTCGAAGAGCCTATGGTTGGGTGGAATGTTGCAGCAACATAGCTAGTTGCTTGGGACAATTGAAATGAAGATAAGTGTTTCTGTCCATGTATTTACTTCTGAAATGTTTTATTTAATGACTGAAATTGATATGTTGAATTCATATGAAGATTGTGTGGATGTTGTTTCTGCTGTGCATAATTGATTGTTTTACATCTGCACACCCATTTATTATTTATATGAATCTAACAATGGGTTGAGATCATGCGAAAGCCCTGAGTTTGGAATCATGTTTCCCGCCTTGCATTGGGTCAGCAGGTGGGTACATGACATTTGGTATCAGAGCTGCGTTGCAGCATTGGGCCTCTATGGGCCAAATCTGATAGCAATTACAAGAAAAAAGTTTTTTCTTAAGAGTTTGGAAATTTGTTGTTTTAAGTCTGTTTCGGGAAGTTGTCTCGAAACTGCGGAAAGGTTCGGCGAACCTTCCCGCAATTGCAGAAGAATTCAGCGAACCGCTCCAAAACAGCGGAGGAAAAATTTTTAAGTGAAATTTTTTTTTAAGTGTCGGCGTCGAAAGTAAATTTTTTTTCGGAAGGAATTCTCTTCCAAAATTGCGGAAGGAATTTTCTTCCGAAATTTCGGAAGGATTCCGAGAATCGTTCCGAAACACGGAAGAGTTCGGCGAATCGTTCCACAACTGCGGAAGACTTCGCCGAATCGTTCCGCAACTTTGGAAGACTTCGACGAATCGTTCCGCAATTGCGGAAGGCTTCCACGAACCTCTCCGAAATTTTGGAAGCGCCCGGCGAACCGCCTCGCAACGGAGGCGAGCCGTGAATCACCCCGAAACGTGGAAGGCTTCGTCGGATGGCTCCACAACTGCGGGAGCCTTCGCCGAATGGCCCTGCAATTGCGGAAGCATTCCGCCAAGCGCCCCGCAATTGCGGAAGGCTTCAGCCAAGCACCCCGCAATTGCGGAAGGCCACAGCCAACCGCCCCGCAATTTCAGGAGTGTTCAGTGAACCACCCGTTGCGGCAGGATTCAGCGAACCGCCTGTTGCGGCAGGATTCAGCGAACCGGCCCGCAACGGTGGCGCGCGGAACGAAAAAAAAAAGAGGAGTAAAGTGACCAAAATTTGATTTTTGGATAGCAGGAACATCCGGACTCAGAATGGAGTGATTCCTGTGGGACTCGGAGGCCATTGACGAGGGCCATGAAAGAACCAATGAAGACCCCAAGCCCATTACACTCCGATTTGACAGAAAATGGATAATAGTGACTTTCGAAGGACGGAGTCCTGAGGTTTGACGGAAGGTCGGTTTGAGCTGAAATTGATCAGGCGCGGCCATGAGGCAGGCAAGATATTAAGTTCAGAATCTTGGAGCCAAACTCCAAAGGATGTGGAGTCGAGGTGAGCAAGAAGGCCAAAAAGCACTGTTCCGGGCCACTTTTTCGGGATTTTGAAAAGCTGGTGGATAGTAAAAGTGACCCTAGATGTGGGAATCAAAAATTTTACTGAACTATACATTTCATATTCTCATTAAGACGGACAGTTTCCGTTAGACGAAGATTTCCCAGAAATGCACCGTTTGGGAGATAGCCATTTTTGGCCCAAAATTTGGAATTTTGGAAAAATGTGAAAAGTGAGAAGTAGCAAAACCCAGAAATTCATAGAAGATGAATGGTGCATCGGAATTGAAATTCGTGAATTGCGGAGTGTTCCTTGTTATATGGAATAACTTCTCCCGATAGATAAGTTTTTGTGATTCCTCATAGATTTTCTCCCACAGGTGGCTGAAATTGGCCTTCTGGACCAAAATGCAACTGTGTAAAATGTGCAGAATTGGAGTGAAAGTTGTCATTTTTTAAGAGATGCAGATTCTGCACCCGATGTCGGAATGGAGCATGAAGATAGGCATTGGAAAGCTTGTCCAGCAGGAAACAATGATGCATGACCAGAGTTTGAATGAGGTCTACATATATCATAGATATTTAGTGCAGAAGAGTGCCAGCGGCTGTTTGACCAACAAATTTTGTTGTCAATATGGGCAATTTTTACAATTGCATGATATGGAAGAGGAATTCCATGTTACAATGAGGGATCAAAAAGGGAAGAATTCTTTAAACCCCTGTTTGTTATCATACTTATAATTATGAAATTGTCATATGGCATAAAAATGTTAAAAATGTAAGGGATTACATAGATGTATATGCACTAGATGGCATCTTAACAAACGTTGCATAGTGCATACGGAAATGCTTGTGCCTAAATGGGATATTGCATATTGGTAGAATAATGAAGTCTGCATATGCAATGAACCCCTAATGAAGAACATTGTGGTTGATAATCACTGTTGATGTTGGTATTGGCTGTAGGACCAAAGATAACAAAGAGCATGGCTAAAGGTGCTGAGGATGTTGTTGCATGAAGCCAACAACCTTATGCAGAAAGGATGGTGCAACAAATCTATAAGTTGGAAAAAGGACTGAGCAACCTTGGTAATATGCCAACTGATCAGGTAACATCAGGCGATGTTAATGGTAACCATGCAGGTAATGATTATTGGTGCCAAATTGCATGAATGTTGAAAGAGGATTTGATAAGATCTCTTCAACCATGTTTGAGCTATGATTGAGTTAGTTTGTATGTGATATTGAATACCGATTGGGACTGTTAACCTACCAATCTTGGTGAGGTGTGGGTAAGTGAAGGAAATGATCCTTACACCCTATGACTGTTTAGACATCTCAATACATTCATATGAATTTATATCATGCCATGTGTATGTTGGTCATGTGCCTAATAACCAAAGCAAGTGAGGACTGGTGGTCCTGATTATGGTAATACAGAATAGTAAGTACATGAAGAGCCAAATCATGATCGATGGGCTGCTAGAATGCTCTGTGGAAGGACAGAGTTGTATGAATGATATGACTATGAAATAATGAGTATTTACGATTTATTTAAGTTGCATGGATAGCATGACTATGTCTTGAAATTCTATTGTGGTAATGATGCATATATAGAAATGTATATATATTGCATTGCATTTCAAATGTTAAAACAGGTGAAGGTGTTTGAATTATTGAGTATTATAATTCTAAGATCACTTCAGTGACTGTCATGGCAATGAATGATTATGTGCATAGATACTCACAACGTGTTTGGCTGACTGAAGTTTCAGTTTTCAGGTAGAAAAGTCTTGCGTATGGCAATGAGGATAAGTCCATAGTAAAGACCGGGATCTACCATGTGCAAAAGCCAAAGGTTATGAGAAGGTTCTCATGGTTGTGAATTTACGCATGAAACGAATCTGAAAATTGTCTGGTTTAAGTTTATGAGAATAGTCTCATAGTTGCAAATCTAATTTCTGTAGGAAAACAAAGTTACAAATTTCAGATTTGAGAAATTGCTTATAATTACTAATGATTGTTTGGCTTATATAGAATTGTGTCAGGAGTACATGCTGTAGGTGGATGTTCAGGTATGGTAGCAAGGGTGAAACCATAATGGGCAGAGTCATACCACTTACAAGAGCCAAACAATATGAGGAGGGCCTCATTGCTAAGCAAGTCAATTTCTGTAGGAGACAGAATTGTAAATTCATATTGAATTTAATTATTCATGCTATTGATTGGTTATGGAACAATCATATTTGAAGATTATTGCTAAATGTTGCTGACTGTTTGTCTATTTGATGAAGTGTGCCAGGATGACACATTGCAGGAAAACCATGTGTGATGGCCTGCAGAAGCCAAACTAGATGGGAAGGATCCCATGCTTTGGAAATGGGTTTCGGGTGAAACGCCATTGTAAATGTTGATAATGCCTCAGCCAAACCGCATGTCGGTAAACCATGAAAGTGAAATGGTAAAGCTATGCCCAGAAGGCATGTGAGACACATATGCAAATGAATGAGTATTCTGTGACCCTAGACAAGAACATGCATGTCTAATATGCAGAGCATGCTCTATCTTATTTATATCATTGCAAACCACTTGAGTATGATTAGGGCCTACATGGCGCACATCGAAAAGGGGGTGCACACCTTTTCTGGTGCTGGGTCATGTTAGGGTTTTCAATATTGACTACACCCTAAGGGAATGGACGCATTCCTGGTGTTTCAATACTTGATAGTGAATGATATGAAATGTGATTACAATTTTGGGCAGCAATACTGATGAGCCTGCTTATCCTTCTTGTGCTAACAGCTTACACAAATGCAACTTGGTGTTGCACGCAAGAGGCAAAGTGAAGAAAGGGTGCTCAAGAGGACTGTATGGGTAGTGGTAACCTTTCTACGCTCACACTAAAGAACACTAGAAGGGATGGATAGGCCCGAGGAGCTGTGTTGCAGAAAAGGGGTATCATCCTTGTGTAGTGTGAGTGGGTATTGTGGGGCCATGCTAGCCTGCAGTCAAATGAGTCACCTATGGAGTTCCTGGAAGGGAACCACTGGTTGCACAAGAGAAGGAGCCACGCAATCATATTATGTTGTTCATATTTCCTGATAAACCCAGTCGATGTACTGGCTTGGCAATGGTTGTTGTATGCCTGATAAACCCAGTCGGCGTACTGGCTTGGCATTGGTTATTTGGGAGTTGTGGCGAAAGGTTGCTGGATGCCTGATAAACACAATCGGTGTACTGACTTGGCATTGGTTACTTGCATGTTGTGGAGGTATTGGTGAAAAGGTGTTATTTCCTGACAAACCCAGTCGGAGAACTAGCTTGGAAATGGTTATTGTATGCTTGATAAACCCAGTCGGCGTACTGGCTTAGCATACTGATTTTTGAAATGCTTGATAAACCCAGTCAGCATACTGGCTTAGCATACTGATGTTTGAAATGCTTGATAAACCCAGTCGGCGTACTGGCTTAGCATACTGATGTTTGAAATGCTTGATAAACCCAGTTGGCGTACTGGCTTAGCATACTGATTTTTGGGATGCCTCATAAACCCAGTCGGCGCACTGGCTTGGCATTGCCTATTCGGATGATGTTGTGGAGCAGCATGTGTGCTGGCCAAGCATCCACCCCACAGGTGATCCAAGGCTTGTAAAGCAGAGAAGGAAACCTGTGGAGTAGCGAGGAAACGCACAATACAGATAAGTATTCATTTTCATTTAGTTCTTGTTGGAATAGTGACGATTTCATGTACGAATCTTATTGCAACCAAGCTAATACACTGTTATTTCTTTGTTGGAAACCTTGGCCATTACAGGAGACAAGGACCTTGAAAGAGCTATAAATGCTTGGTAAATCCAAAGAGTAACTGGTTGGAACTATAAAATTCTTGGTAAATTTAGAGGGTAGTTGGTGGGAACATTAACCACTTGATGTTGTGGAGCAGTCGGCATGCTGGCCAAACATTCCCTTAAACAATTGATAAAACCAATCAGCGTACTGGCCTGGCATTGCCTATTCGAATGGTTGTGGAGCAGCCTGCGTGCTGGCCCAACATTCATTGTTGTATCCACGGGGAAATCCAATGCTTGGAAAGCAAAAAAGGATCCTGTGGGATAAAGTGAAGACATCCTATAAAGATAAGTATTTGGTTATCTTGCAACTCTTGCTTATGAATATACATGTGTATATGATTTAATTATGATTTCTTAAATTCGCATTTGGAGGTAAACCCTATGAAAATACACTAAACATGTGAATTGACTCCATGATTGAGTGTAGGTATTGCTGGAAGCAAGGACTATGAAAGCGTCTGGAGGATGCATGGGGACATGTGACTGTCATAAAGAGAGCTCGGTACGAGCGGTAATGAAAAGATGGTGCTAGTGGAACTGTGTGGATCCTAGCAGCCAAAGGTCCTGTAAGCAACAATGGGGAAGGGTTCCCTGGTTGAAAGGCATTAGACAGACCTTAGACACTAAAGTGTCATAGCCAAGAAAAGGGCAAGTCAAGCATTCACATTGAAGTGAAAGAGGCCAAGGAGCATAGAACCACCAGTGATGGTGTGGCTCCGGATTGGAACAAGACTAAGAGGGGGAAAACTCTTACTATTATCTTGCTTTTGACTGATGCATCTTAGAAATAAAGGATTGTTGAGTGCATGTCATAAATGAAAACAAATTGGGTTTCACTGCTTAAAATGAATTGTGAATGCTAAACTAGTTATTTTCTTGTGAAAGGATGAACATGAATGAGTTCATGTGTGTGTGGGAAAGCATGAAATGTGTGGAAGACTCATGAGTAAGGCATGGACGTTCCAAGTCAATTAGGAAAATAATTGACTAATTTTATTATTGTGTTATGCTTGTCCTAATAGGAATTGCCATGATAAGTCTCACAGATAGTCGCCAGGACAACAAGGAAGATGAAATCCATGAAATTCCAGACTTGTAGATCAGCTGGAAGATAAACAAACGAAAAAGGGATTGCTCTGGAGCAATGCCCACCTGCAGAGCTGGAAGACCAAAGCTAGCAGGAACAACTTGAGGAAGCCAAAGGACTTGATCATGAGAGGTCAAAGTAAAGGGATGAAACGTAGGACAGACCTGTCACAGTTTGTGAAGTTTGAATCATGTGTAACATGGGTATATATTCCGAAGTGTTGGAACACCGAGGACGGTGTTATTCCAAGGGGAGGGGAATGTAATGTCCCCAGTTTGACCCCATGGCATTAACATTATAAATGATGTAATATTGTTATGAAATCATGGTGAGGAGCTCAAGGCCAAGGCCCCGCCATCGATTTCGTGATGCCTATGGTTTGCGTGCTAGCAATGCACAGTGGAAATTCAAATAGCATGTAATATGCATTTTAATAAAAATACCCACAACTAGCTATGCAATGCAACAAAGAGATGGGGGCATGATTTCACAAGGAATTGGGAGGGAAAAACATTCAAACCCTTGAGCCACTAGAGTCAAGCCAAGTGTCAATGAGATTACCCATCAAACCCTCAACTACCCATGTTGACTTTTGTACCCAACCATTGATTTCTCCCAAGAGTGGGTTGAGGGAGTTAATGCCTTGGGAATGGAGAGGCATGGCTGTCCAAATTCGGGTATGGGAAAGCCACCCTTCATGGAAAAACGTTTTTGGTCTCCTTGGGAAAGAAAGAGCCATGAATTTCTTCCCCAAGCCATTATGCATCCATCATTCTTTCTCCCTCACGAGTTTAGAGCCACTTGGGCGTTTTCCAGGCAGGTCTGCTGCGTTTTTCTTCATGCTCCCTATAGTGAAGGGCGTTTTCGTGTTGTATACCAGTGGGGAAAGGAGGTAAATCGAAGGGGGGTTCAATAGGGGCCGTTTTGGGCTGTTGAAGGCGGAGATATTGGGGAAGAAATCGTTTTCCTCCCTAGGGTTGTTTTCCCCATCCTATAATCCGTTTTTGGTTGGGAATGTTTTTGGGAAAACCCATGGCCATCTCATTTGTAAATCCTACTGTTTGTCCCTGCCCCTGTTTGTGCATGATGTGTGAGAGAAGAGTATGATGGGTATGGGTGATGGGTAATCCCTTGTCTGGCTTGAGCTTGGGAATAAGCATCCATTGCGCAAGTGTAGCATGATAAACCCAGTTAGACTGGCTTGGCTAAAATAAAATGGTTAATGGACTGTGTGTGAGCATGAATGTCCCCTTTGTCCTTGTGAGAATCATGCCCAGCTCGGGGGTGGCCTTCGGATGGACTCAGCATAAGCTGTCGAAGAGCCTATGGTTGGGTGGAACGTTGCAGCAACATAGCTAGTTGCTTGGGACAATTGAAATGAAGATAAGTGTTTCTGTCCATGTATTTACTTCTGAAATGTTTTATTTAATGACTGAAATTGATATGTTGAATTCATATGAAGATTGTGTGGATGTTGTTTCCGCTGTGCATAATTGATTGTTTTACATCTGCACACCCATTTATTATTTATATGAATCTAACAATGGGATGAGATCATGTGAAAGCCCTGAGTTTGGCATCATGTTTCCCGCCTTGCATTGGGTCAGCAAGTGGGTACATGACAAAGCTATTGCTTCTATGGATTCCCTCCTTGGGTCATCTATGGCTTTCCTCCATGTAACTTGATTTTCAATTGGCTCTGCAACTAGTTCACCTTCTCTGCCCCTCTTAGCACCTTTTCTAATCATTGCTTTTTGTCTTTTGCTAAAACAATAGCCACCCAAGACAACTACTACATATTCCCCAAAATCAACAGTATTTTGTGATGCAGATATTGACAAATCTATAGACATGGCTATAGGCATAGGTATAGCTAGGGGTATAGGTGACACTTGAGTAAGATCTTGGGAAACCTCGAAGTTTGTAGGGACAAGAATGGGGATTGGGACAACTGAAACTTCTGATTATGGTTGAGTAGGATTTTGAATAGGAGGGCTATTATCAAGTTTATGAGATAATATAGTGTCATTAGCAAGCATTCTTGAAGATTGAATTTGAACTAAAGCCATGGGATTTTGATGTACATTAGATGAAACATCTATCTATGAGGAAACAGAGGAAGTGACTGTTTCCGATACAAGGTTCAAGGATTGAGAGGGGAGTGTTAAGGAAGGAAGTGGATCATGAGTAAAGTCGGAAATAGACTCTGCAAAATCGAAAGTAGTAGACACATCCACATTGGGAGGAAATTCAGGATTAGGACTTGGTTGGGAATTGATAGAAGGGATTGAGATGTTAGATGGAGGTAACTCTAAAGACTCTTGTAATGAGGGTCGAATGAAATGCCTCCTTTGGTTTTTCCTTATCTAAGTCAATGATTTTAACAATGGAATTGGGGGGTTTGGGTTTGGGAGTAGTAGTAAGGGTGACCTTATCTTTTCCAATCACCAAATCAGAAACTATTTCAGAGGAAGTGCTAACAACAGTAGATAAAACAATAGATTGAGACACAGTACCTTGCAACTGCTTTGATTGTTGCATCAAGCTAACCAAATTCTGTAGAGGTTTCTGGGACTTAATGACTACCACTGACTACTTCCCTTATTGTTTCTCCAATTTTTTATCCTCCAAGTTTTTAGGCCGAGCTGAGATAATTACCAGAGCTTTACTATTTTCCTCTAGTTCTTCTCTTAGCTTGTTAAGGGGTAGCAAATACCCTTTCCCTTCCCCCCATGACTAATGTTCTTTGATGTTTCTATGACTTATGAACTAAGTTCCTCTGTTCAAGGTCATATATTTTACTCAATACGTCTTCAAAAATTAAAACTCTCTGATAGATAGAATCATCAGGTTGTGTCTCATGAATATAAGTTTTATTTAACTATGCTAGGAGAAAATGTTGCTCAATGAAATTTTTAGGATCATGCATCCTATTAATTCGTAATCCTAGATTTAATTCCTTCAACTAAGATCCTAAAACTTGTGCATGGGAAGCATTTTGGATAACCATATGACCAATATATAGAGGGAATTTGATCTAGGCTCTCTTCTTTAAGTCAGAACATCGAGCACGTGCTTCATCGACTACTGTTTGTAAGACCACCTCTTCCAAGATCATCTTGTTGGGGAAAAACCTATGCAGAAGATGAACTAAATTGTTACCCCAAATTCTCAAGTAGGTGAAAAAATTCACCCCAGAACCAGTCACTCATAGGAGCTACTATATTCCTAGCATCCTCAAAGATCCTAGGTGCATTAATATTGAATATAATGAAATAAAATGCACTTAGAAAATTGTCGTAGATATCATAAACTTGAGGTCTAAATTTATCTTCCCATATAATAACACAATAAAAAGGAATTGGGGGTTTTGTGTGGTCCAATTCCATTTCATCGGTGGAAATGCTAAAGTGGAATACATTATATCAACTAAATATGCGGACATGAAAAAATTAGGTTTCCTGATCGATGATGTGTTTTGTAGCTGAGCAATTGCATATTTAATAGTGATAGAAAAAATATGCACCCAATTGATTACTTGCCTAGTAGAAACAATATGATGGACTAGAGGGGTCCATTATCGCATGAAGTAAACATATTTTTCGGCCCATAAAACTTGTAGAGAATGGAAGTGAGAAGTTTGTAGGGTTCTCTCAGATATCGAACATGGTGCAACTAGTTAGGTCGTAGAGAAAAACAGTTAGGATCAAACGACTAAATTTTAACCAATTCCTTGGATTCATATTTTTGTTCAAAATCCTTCATGAAATCATGTGTTAACAACAGCTAGGGGGTCTTCAAAGCATACATCCTCACAAAAGTATCAGGTTTGAAAGAAGCATACACAGCCTTGTTCATATCCCGAAAGGTAGAAGTTGGGATGTTTGCATAATCTACCATCCACTTGACGAGGTTCATGTAGGGAATAATCGCGGGACGAGCCACAATAGCGTGAAGGAAGGATTTGCTAATATTCTGGTAAATCTGGGAATCTTCCCCGAATTGAGAAAAATAATCATTGTCAAATATACTATAAATAGTGTCCCAATATATACATTTTGTATCGCAATTCTTCCCATCAGTGTCTAAGTATATGCCAAAATTTGGTTCTTTTTCTTTGAGTTCTTCTGACACTGTTTTCAACCTAGTCTTGCGAGCCATGGCGTTTAGAATCTAGCCTGCAAAAATATTAAATCATAAGCTAACATTAAATTCTTATAATGAATGTATTAAAAGTAATTTGCAGTTGTAGAATACCTTGAATGGGTTACAACAATTACTATGCAGTGTAGAGCAAATTCTTTTTGAAAACAGAGATTATTTATGGTTCGTAGCCACAGGTAAAAAATTAGTAAAATGATGAAGCTTGTTCCAAAATTCGGCTAAGTATGAATCATCTTACGAGTAAATGCACTCACTATCAACTATAAATGAACTGTACATAAATGCAGTTAAACTATGATTATGAATTAATTCCTTGATTTGATTGGTTCTTTAGGGCGGATATTTTGCACATGTGTTGGGGATAAAAGTTTTCGATGTCAGATAGTGGTTCTGATGTGGGCCCATATAGAATCGCCAGGTCTAAGGTGTTGGGTCATTTTTTGAGTTATTTGTCAATTAAGTTTCCAACTTCTAACATCCGACATAATGAAATATCAGCATTAGAATGTTGGGAGTAAAATGATCCTTGTAAAGCAATTACACTTCTAATTCCCGACACTCAAGTTTAATCATTGGATTTAAAACGCCAACATCAGAACGCCGGGATTAGAAATTAAAGTTAAAAATATTTTACGACTTCAAAAACTGGATATAGACTCCGTCGGAGTCGGAATGCCAGAGATATAAAATTTGAAAACTTACAGGTTTCGACATCCTTGATCCGACGTCCGCAAAAATTTAAGATATAAACATCGGGTACGTCGAAAAGATGCAATTTCAAAGAGAATTTCGTCGGGATTTATTATGAAAGTATAAAAGATTAAATGTTTTATTATTACAATGAAATTGAATCAAAACAACTTAACTTTGAAAGGAAAAGGAAAATTTAAAAGGAGCTCCCATCATTTTTCAAAGGAAAGAATGGTGGGATTGGCTACAACAAATTGCGGCTCACTGGGAAGGACCTGTTTTCTCTAGTTAGTCAAAAGATTCATAAATTTTCTAAAAAATTAGAGATCAGGTACTTATTATGAAGTTGGTTCATCCCTCTCAACTAAGAATATCCATAAATCCCTTATTGAATATTTCTGATTTTTTTGAATAAGTGTTCATATTTATCGAAAAGTTAAAGCCATTATCTTGAGATTTCAAAGCATAAAGAGAACTAAGTTTTCTAGGAATAGTCATGATAATAGAATGGGAGCACATAGACTTGACCAATAAATATAATATGAACTCCAATATCATAGGAATTTCCACTACTTCCAGCAGGTGTCAATAGACTCAATAGGGTTGTCTTTTAACCTAGTTTTAGTCGCTTTATCCCCATCTATTAGTTATAGATATACAATTTCCCGAATCATGCAATTGGTAGAGTTTATAACAGTGAACTAAGGGACACTAACCTGGCTTGGTAACTAGATAATGGAAACATCATTCATAGAGACCTAGAGAAATCAAACATGTTGGCTTGTGATGAGACCTTTTGTCCCTCAGTTTTATGACAGAGAGCCGTTACCCTAGCTTAATGACTAGAAGTGGTATTGTCTCTCTATAAGAAAATATGATCAAGATAAGTTAGCTTGTGATGAGACATCATATCCCTTAATCTACCTTTTAAGCCTTTTCCCTTCCATTATCAAGAGCAGGGTTGCATTTATTGTTAACCTTGTGGGATATTATTCATCAAATGGGGGATCGAACTAGAACTCCTTAAGAGTAAGGGATGATGTAAAGAGTTAACGAGATTACTGGTTGTCATCAAATTTATCCATTTCAAATCAAAAGTATACTTTCAAAGGAAATTTAATATTCATGCTTAATTCTAAAATTAGTATATCTAAAAAATATTTAAATAATAACCAAAACCTTCTTTCAACAGATAATTGATAAATCAGTAAACATGTTTCAGGGATAAATGTCCCAATTGGATAAGAAATGGATCAGATGAACTACATTTGCCTCACCTTATTTTTAGAAGACTTGCTAAATAATAGACTAATGAGAAGCAAGAGTTATAATCCTAATGGAAATCAATAATAGCCATCTTATTGAAACTCAAACCAAAACAACTTAAACTTCAAAAATCCTAATCTGCTAAAGCAAATAAAAACACAAAAAGAAAACCAAGCAGACTATGTACAATGTCCTCCAGACATTGACTAATAAAAATACTTTTTAATAATTTGCGCATTCATTGGAAACATTTCAGGTTGTCCTTCCAGTATTTGTAAATGAAAAAGTGATAGGACCAAGTTTTATGTAATAGTAAATAGTCCTAACCACAAGTGTTGGAATTTTGTATATTCACCTGTGTCTTCATGTGGTTTGTCCCATTTAAGGACTAAATATCCTACTTGAAAATTCATTTCAGAAGAGGATGTCTCATCAAACCATCGCTTGACGAGCTATTGATGCTGATAAAATTTATCCTTTAACTTCTCCCTATCTTCTTCCAACTGAAGCAGGGTATTAATCATATGAGTTAAGGTAGGACAATCATCCTCCTGGACTAATTCAGATAATTGTAAATATGGAAAGGAGATATTCAGAGGAAGGATCATATCTTTTCCATATACTAGAAAAAAATGGTGAATTTCCAATAGTATCCTTAGGTGTTACCCTATCTTCCCATAAAGCATTAAAAAGTTGAGTGTGCCAATTTTTCTGGTGAATTTACCCTTGCCCTTTGTAATATCCCTGATCTTATATCAAATATATTATCTCAATTCAGAATTTAAAACATCAATTAACACATGAATTAACTTATACCAAAACTAGTTGGAAAACTAGTTTCAGAAAAAACTAGTCTTGGACACAAGTAGCTTTCCCCCATGGTTAGGAATTTGTAAAATTTAGGATCTGCAAAATGTATGGGTGAATGTGCAGAATCATAGGTATCAGGTTCAGGGCCAACTTATGAGTCCTATGCACAACATACTAGGGCCATTTACATTTCAACAATAGTTGTGGCTGATGTCTACTTTGAGGCTTCCTGGGCACTCCAGCATATGCATACTAGGCTCAGTGCTTACACCTAAATGTAACCAAATGGAATATATCATATATCAAACTCCTAATTAGGTTTTGTATAGAATATTATGATAATTTGGGAGGTTCTAGTTGATTTTCTTATCAAAAGAGGTAAGGGCGCTATGTTGGATTGCTCAACTAGTAGTTTTCCAAGTTCTTTCAAACAACCTGAGATTCCTTTGAATCCTCGGGGAAATGGTTTTGGGTGCTTCATTAAGGTCTCAGGATTCACAAATGACCATCATAACATAAAAATGACTCATACATAGCTCTGAATTACAAAAATGGTAAAACTAGTCAATAAATAGTGCTTAAAGAGCTAGTATTTGAATTGCTTGATCCAAATTGCCTTAGAGGCTTACAAAATTCACTTCTGAAGTATATGCAGTATCTGAAATGATTTTATTAGAAGAATTAATTCTAAATTGAATATCCTGAGCAAAGATTAAAGGAGTTGCAACATTTAGATCTTCAAGGAGTCTCCAATGCTAAAGAAATATTACAAACTGAGAGAATGCATATGAGAGGAGGAGAATAAGATGAATTTCTGCACTAGATCTGCAAATTGGATGAAATCAGAGCTGGTATCTGCATATGGAGGGCACACTAGAATTCATGATCTGCATAGGGGCCTTCACTAAAATGGATCACTTCCTCCGGATTAACTCCTTCAAGAACTCTTCCAATGGCACTGTGACTGAGGATATCTCTATGGATGCTTAATATTATTCAATAATGGACTGATGTAGACCTGTATATCATCATTCCATGGCTCTAGATCTGATCATGGACAAAATGGAACATGAATTTCATTGGGGTTCATCTCCCAAGCATTGGTTAAGGCACATCACTCAACTCTGAGTAGCAAAAGCAATAAAGACACAAAAATAATTAACTAAAAGATTTGAATGGTGCACACTAGCCTTATTTTATAACTTAGGTATATTCTCGAGAAATCCATTGGCATGTGTGAGGGCGCATTCCTTGAGAGAATTAGCAACAATTTTTCTTTATAAAACTTGCTTGCCTTATGTCTTTCCACTGAATTTGGGAAGTGCGCCCTACTTAGCTTTTTTGGATGTTACCTTTTTTTTCAAACTGGTTTCTTTCTCCACTTTCCTTCTTTTTGACTTTCATGCTTTGTTCTTTTTCCTTTTTTTTCTTGCTTGTCAGTTTCTATCTTTTTATGCTGCCACCTTGATTTTAGCTGACTCCTTGTTGTTTCTAACTTTTCCACTTGAGTAGGTGAGGTCCACCTTGTCCTTATGTGCCCTCCTAGCCATGTGAACATCATTGATTTCCAAAAATTTAATTAATAATGATAAGGCATTAATTATAAAAATAATTAAAATTCAAAATATTAAAATTATTAATTACTATAGGCCTTGTACCAAAAAGCATCCCAATTAATTATCCTCAATTTAATTCTTCTTCCTAGACCCTTAGGGATTGGAGGGTCCAAGTATTGACCAAATGGCCACTAGGGAAGGAACATGGCACTCCTCCCTCCTCAATACTACTTGTCCTCAAGCAGGTGCAATCCAGGATGTTGCGGAATCTGTTCACCTTCTCAGGTTGCATCTTCACTAGGAAACCCCTTCCACTGCACTAGATATTCTTTAATGGTTCTTCTCCTCAGCTTCCTTTCTCTAACCTACAAAATATTTTCTAGTTATAATACCATGTGTCCTTCATCATCGAGAGGAGGAAATTCTTCTAAAACAGTTACTTGTTGTCCAACTGCTTTCTTCAAGCATGACACATGGAAAACATTGTGTATCTTGATCCCTAAGAGAAGATCTAATTCATAGGCAACTTCATCAATTTTCCTTGCGATCTTACATGGTCCATAGAACCTTCGCAGCAATTTCTCATCCCCTTTTGATTTCAGAGTGGATTTCTTGTATGGTTGCAACCTCAAATAGACCAAATCACCTTCTTGGAAGGTTCGGTCTGTTATGTTCTTATATGCATTCACCTTTTGTTCGTTCTGTGCAACCTGCAAGTTTTCTTTGAGTGACCTGAGTATGTCTTAGCTTTCCTACAACCAATCCATTTCTTTTTGTGCCGTGCAATCCACAAAAATTAGATCTACAATTGTGGGGGATTCATACCCATACATATATTTTAATAGGGTCATCCCAATGGAGAGATGGAATGTAGTGTTATAACAGAACCCCCAAGTGTAGCCAGGTGACCCATGTTTTCTGCTTCCCGATAATATAATTTCTAAGATAACCCTCAATACATTGGTTTACCCTCTCAGTTTGGCCATCAATATGAGGGTGATAACTTGTGCTAAGATTCAAACTAGTTCCAACTAGTTCAAACAAGGTTTTCCAGAAAGCACTAGTAAATTTTCTATCTCGGTCACTTATTATAGTCTTGGGCAGAACATGCAATCTGAATACTTCTTTAAAACACAATGCAACAACTTGACTGGCAGTAATAGTTTATGTGATAGCAAATAAGTGAGAAAATTTAGTCAATCTTTCAACCACTACAAAAATACTATCCTTACCCAGGGTTTTGGGAAAACCGGTGATGAAATCCATGGACAAACTTTCCCACTTTTGTTCTGGAATTGGTCGGGGTTGTAGGAGACCAGCAGGATGAGTGTGCTCAACTTTATTCTGTTGGCATGTAGTACACTCCCTTACATGCATTAACACATCATTTTTGAGGCCCTTCCAAGTGAACCTTTCTCTCACCTTCCGGTAAGTTTTCAGGAATCTAGGGTGGCCTGCCACTGGTGCATTAAGGACAGCCTCCAAAATATTTTCTTTTAATTTTGATCCAGTTTTGTCTTTGTAATATATGAAATCATTAAGGATTTTGTATGCATCATCCTGAATAAACCCATCCAACACTTCACAAGCAAGCTGGTTCTTAGAATATTCCATAGCTAGTTGGACTTTTGAATCAGCTAGGACTTGCAGCAAAGAAAAAGAAGGCTTCCTAGAGAGGGCATCAGCTACAAAATTCATCTTACCTTTTTCGTAATCTATGTCGAATTCATAGTACTGAACCTTACTTACCCATTTCTGTTGTCTATCATTCAGCTCCTTTTGGGTCAGAAAATGTCTCAAACTGTTGTGATTAGTCTTTACTATGAACTTTCCTCCTACTAGGTATTGTCTGAATTTTGCCAAGGCATGCATAATGGGAAACATCTATTTATCATAAATTGAATAATGCCTCTCATGTGGCTACAACTTTATGCTCTCATAGGAAATGGGGTGCTTATTCTGCATCATAACTGCTCCAATGCCTTCCCCAGAGGCATCACATTCTAGTATGAAGGGCAGAGTGAAATCAGGAAGTGCAAGTACTGGGAAGTTGCTCATCACTTATTTCATTATGTTGAAATATTTTTCAACCTCCTCTGGAAAACAAAAATATCCCTTCTTGGTGAGATCTGTTAAAGGGGATGATAGTTTAGAAAATCCTTTCACAAATTTCCGGTAGTAGGTGCATAAACCAATGAATCCCATCGATTTGGTGATTTTCTTTGGGATTGGCCATTAAATTATGGCCTTGATATTCTCCATATGCACCTTGAATCCTTATTTCCCAATTATATGACTAGGATATAGGATCTCAGTTAATCCAAACTCACACTTGGACAATTTGGCATAAAAAGATTGTTCTGCCAAAATTGTCAAGACATTGTCCAAGTGGTGCAGGTGCTCCTCCCATGTCCTACTGTAAATCAGAATATCATCAAATAACACAAGGACATACTAATGCAACTTCTTACTCAAAAATATGTTCATGTAGGATTGTAAGGTGGTCGGTTCATTGTTCAAGCCAAAAGGCATGAAAAGAAACTCCAAATGCCCATAATGGCACCAGAAAGCAGTTTTCTAGATGTCTTATTCCCTCATCCTGATTTGATGGTATCCTGAGCGGAGATCTAACTTTTAAAAATATCTTGCTCCATGTAGCTCATCCATCAATTCATCAATCCTTGGGATAGGATATATGTTTTTTGATGGTCTTCTTGTTCAGTGCCCTATAGGATATGCACATGCACATTGTTCCATCTTTCTTTTTGACTAGGAGCACTGATGATGTAAAGGTACTTGAGATTGGCCTTATGAATCCCAACTCAAGCAGATCCTTGATGGTCTTCTCAATATCATCCTTGAATCTTTTAGGGTGGTTGTAAGGATGGATCTTGATAGGAAGTGTGCCAACTTCCAGCTCAATCCAATGTTCAGTACCTCTGTCTGGAGGCCTGCCATGTGGAAGATCTTCGAACACATTCTTGTGTTTGTGTAGCATCCTTTTGATGTCCTCGGGATGGTGCGATACATATATGGAAGTTCCTTGAGTGGTGATGAAAAATTCAACATCCCACTAAACATCACCATGCCTAAAATTGATCTCATACTATGTGCAGAAATTACTTGTTTTGGGTAGGTGTTGACACCTTCCAAAACCACTTATTTCCCATCAACACCTTTGAAGCTCATTTGGGGTATTTGGTAATTCACTGAATGTTCCCCAATGTATTACGACCAATGCACTCCCAACACCATATTGGTATCATCCACATTGACAACATAGAAACTGTCAGTCACAATATAGTCTCCAACAGTCATTTGCAACTTTGGAATCCATCGGTTACACTCCATAGTGTTGTTTCCCGAAATGATGATAGTGAAAACTCCAAATTTTTCTGTTGGTATCTTTCTCCTCTCTACCATGGATGCATCAATGAAATTATGGGTGGCACCCCCATCTACCAAAACTAATACTCTTTTCCCTTGCACTACTCCTTTGAATCTAAGGGTATGGAAGTGGGGAACTCCACTTAGCACTGTAATTTTGTTTTCTGCCCGTGGGGGATGATCTTACCATATTGTTTCATATCCATCCTCTATTGGTTCTTCTCCCTCAAATTATTCCTCCAAACTTTCCAAAAAGACCTCAATGTAGTGTGCTTTCCCCTTAGCACATTTATGTCCCGGAACCCAAGGTTCCTAACAAGAGAAGTAGAGCTTCTTCCTTCTTAACTCATCCTGATATTTGTATGATTATTCTTTCTTGTTTGGGGAAGACTCATTATTAAAAGGTGGTCTTTGATTCTGAAATTTTGCAGGCACATTAACGTTTGGAGGATAGCTTGTCCTTGGGATGGCATCTTGCATATCCCTTGTTCTGCTCACTGCTTCTTGTAAAGTGGATGGTTTGTATACATTTACCAATCCTTTCAATGGTTCTGCTGATCCTTCCATGAATAGGAGGATCAAGAGAACCTCATACATGTCAGTGACCATCACTGCAATCTTTTGGAACTCATATATGTATCCTTCAAGAGTTTTGGTTTGCTTCAAATGTGCCAACTCCCTGAAAGAGATTTCAAGGTCTCTCCTATCAAGCCTCTCTACTAGTCTCTTAGTGAAATATTCATAGGAATTCACTTAATGATGGCCCGGGGTTCTCATGTCCTGGAACCACCAGTGATTTACCTCTCCTTTGAAATTCAAAGTTTCCATTCTGATGGCATCCCTCTCATCCATGGGATTCAATTGAAAGTAAGTATCTAACTTTTGCACCCAGGAGCTAGCAGTGCACTTTGAGGATCCATCGAAGAAGGGTAATGAGATCTTACCAATGGAATTTTTCAGCTCATAATTATGTGTTGGTAGCCTATGACCTCCTCTTGGTTGATTTTTATATTGTGCTTCACAAAAAAATTTGAAAGAAAATTCCCTTCTACATTCCTCAATCAGGGTTTGGTATTCTACATACCCATCTTCCCATGAAGCAACTGATTCAGTTTGCACTTCACGAATTTCCTTGTGTTCCTCAGTGAATTGAGGCATAGTAGGTCGGGGATGATTCTTGATTTCCTCTTTGAACTCATTAGGCTTATTATGAGTCCCAATATTTTAAAATATAGATCCCCTAGGGGCCTTTCTTGCTTCATTTTGAGAGCCACTACTGCTCCCTTCTCCGTCTTTATTTCCTAGCTGCCTAGCCAGGAATTATCTGGTGTCTTGCCCAGATTGAATGGTTTTCTGAGATATGTCATGCATCCCTTTTAACATACTTTGAAAAAAAAGTCTTAACTCTTCCTTCTCATCCAAGTCAGACATATCCTTTCCTCCTTGCATTTTTCCTCCAATAGATTCCACCTCTTCTTCAACACGGGATTCTACAGGATTCTTTCCTTTGGGGAATGGAAATCTCTTGGGACTCATCACAATTTGTCAAGAGCAGGTTCATAGGACCGTGCTCTGACACCAATGTAATATCACTGATCTTATATCAAATATATTATCTCAATTCGGAATTTAAAAAATCAATTAACACATGAATTAACTTATACCAAAACTAGTTGGAAATCTAGTTTCAGAAAAACTAGTCTTGGACACAAGTAGCTTTCCCCCAGGGTTAGGAATTTGTAAAATTTAGGATCTGAAAAATGTATGGGTGAATGTGCAATAGCATAGGTATCATTTTCAGGGCCAAATTCCGATTCCTATGCATAACGTACCAGGGCCATTTACATTTCAACAACAACTGTGGTTGATGTCTACTTTGAGGATTCTTGGGCACTCCAGCATATGCATACTAGGCTCAGTGCTTACACCTGAATGTAACCAAATGGAATATATCAGATATTAACCTCCTAATTAGGTGTATGACAAAATCTTGTGAGAATTTTGAAGGTTCTGTTTGAGTTTGGGATCAAAAGAGGCAAGGGCGCTATGTTGGACTGCTCAACTAGTAGTTTTCCAAGTTCTTCCAAACAACTTGAGATAAATTCAAATACTTAGGTAAATGGTTGGGGATGCTTTATTAAGGTCTCAGTATTCACAAATGACCATCAAAACAGAAAATCGACTCATACATAGCTCTGAACTACAAAAATGGAAAAACTAGTCAATAAAAAGTGCTTAAAGAGCTAGTATTTGAATTGATTCATCCAAACTACCTTAGAGGCTTACAAAATTCACTTATGAAGTATATGAGACCTCTGAAATAATTTTATTAACAACATCAATTCAAAATTGAATATCCTGATCATATATTAGAGGAGTTACAACATTCATATCTTCAAGGAGTCTCCAATGCTAGAGAAATCTTACAAACTGAGAGAATGAGTATGAGAGGAGGAGAAGATGATGAAGTTCTGCATTGGATATGCAATGTGGATGAAATCATAGCTGGTATTTGCATATGGAGGGTGCACTGGAATTCATGATCTTCATAGGGGTTCCTTCACTGAAATGGATCACTTCCTCCAGATGAACTCCTTCAAGAACTCTTCCAATGGCACTGTGAGTGAGGATCTCTCTCTGGATGCAAGAATATTCAATAATGGACTGATGTAGACCTGTATATCAGCATTCCATGGCTCTGGATATGATCATGGATAAACTGGAGCATGAATTGCATTGTGTTTCATCTCCCAAGCATTGGTTGAGGCACATCACTCAACTCTGAGTAGCAAAAGTTCTCAAGACACAAAAATAATTGACCAAAAGATGTGAATGGTGCACACTAGCCTTCTTTTATAACTTAGGTAGCTTCCTTGGAAATCCATTTTCACGTATGAGAGATAAGGGTGCATTCCTTGAGAGAATTAGCAACAATTTTGCTTTGTAAAACTTTCTTTCTTTGTGTCTTTCCACTGAATTTGGCAAGTGCGCCCTACTTAGCTTTTATGGATGTTTCCTTCTTTTTCAAATTGGTTGCTTTCTGCACTTTCCTTCTTTTTGAATTTTTTGCTTTGTGCTTTTGCCTATTTTTTCTTCCTTTTTCCAATTTCTATCTTTTTATGCTGCCACCTTGCTTTTAGCTGACTCCTTGTTGTTTCTAAATTTTCCACTTGAGTAGGTGAGGTCCACCTTATCCTCATGCGCCCTCTTAGCCATGTGTGTTAAATTTTCTGAATTTACTTCAATCTGATCTAGGATCTTAACTGAGAGAACAACATGTACAGCATATCTATAGCATATCAATCATGGAGACAATAATGCAAGCACACAAGAGACACAAAGATTTACTTGGGGAAAACCATAAAGGTGAAAAACCCCAATAACTTCCTCAGAGATAGATAGAGCAATGATACAACCAACCATGAGAGATAGACATAACCTAGCAGCAGATCCTCCTCCTCCATAAGTGCGCCACTCCTCCTTGAGTGCATGTGTGAGAAGTGAGTGAGCAAATAGAGTGCCTCCCGCACTCTATTTATACTTGACTTGACTTGCCTTTTTACCTAACTCATGTAGGCTCGAACTTAACCACATAACATAATGCTGACTGGGCCGACCCCCAATAGGGTGGTCTAATAACCCTTTGACCCACATGACTTATACAGGGCCGACCCCAAACAAGGTGGTCTAATAACCCATCGAGTATAAGTTACCACACTTACAATATGAATAACGACACTTCCGTATAGAGGAATAATAACATCTCTATAGGAATACAATATACATATATGTGAAATACATTCCGAAGTTACATATACATCAACACTCCCTCTTAACTAGGAAGGTATTTCTCAGCACAGTTCTTCTAGCACAAGTCATCTTCTCTGGATCATCGTCACTGGATAATCGTCATCAAGTCATCATCATCGTCACTGCTGCTGCTATCTCAATCAATCTTTGAATCTACTCGTCATAGGAAGTTCTACAGAGCCAGTCCTTTTTCATACTGGATGTAGGCCCACCACCTGCAGATCTTCATCATCACTGGCCATACTGTGGAATCCTCAGGACTTATTACGTGCGTCACAAAACCTTGAAAGAGCATCCCAGGCTGTTATGAGCACACAGCTCTACCTATAGGATCTCCCAGGGCACCGAATTACATGTGACCTCACCACAAAACCTCGCAAGAGCATCCCAGGCTGTTACGAGCACACAGCTCTACCTATAGGATCTCCCAGGGCAACAAATTACATGTGGTCATGGAAAAACCTCGCAAGAGCATCCCAGGACTGATTACGGGCACACAACCCAACCTATCGGATCTCCCAGGGAACCGAATTACATGCCATAGGACAAAACCTCGAAAGAGCATCTGCCAGATATCCCAGGGAACCGAATTACATGCCATAGGAAAAACCTAGAAAGACTATCTACAGATTTCCCAGGGCACCGAATTACATGTCCTCCCAAAGCAAAACCTCGAAAGAGCATTTGCCAGATATCCCAAGGAACCGAATTACATGCCATAGGAAAAACCTCGAAAGACTATCTGCAAATCTCCCAGGGCACCGAATTACATGCTCATCTGCACAACCTGATCCACGGCCATAGAGTATCAACCTGATACTCACCATACATCATCTTGATGTACACATGATCATCCTGATCATCATCACTACAACATCCGGCTGCATGTCATCTGGAGCAACATCCTGAAGCTCGTCATCCATGATCATCCTGATCATCAATGCATCTACCTGATGCATACCAAGTATCTACCTGATACATATCATCATACATGATCCTCCTGATCATACAATGTATCCACCTGATACAAATACAAATACATGATACATATCACCATACATGATCCACCTGATCATACAATGCATCTACTTGATGCATACCAAGTATCTACCTGATACATATCATCATACATGATCCACCTGATACAAATACAAATACATGATACATATCACCATACATGATCCACCTGATCATACAATGCATCTACCTGATGCATATACAGATACATGGTCCAAGCATCCAACATGATGCATATACAAAATACATACAAATGATCCAACTGATCATATCCAGCATCCAACATGATGCGTACATACAAAATACATACACATGATCCAACCGATCATGTCCAAGCAGAAACAAGAACATCATCCTGATGCTCATCATCCAGCGCTTACATCCACGGCAATGTGAAGGATCCCCCTTCCAACATGCTTGGAATGGCTTCAACAAATGTGTCCATCACTTCTTCCTCAAAGTGTCCTCGATCTGAAGAATTCCAAGCCTCTCTCTGAAGTACTCGAACTTCACCCTGGCTAGTGGCTTCGTCAGCACATCTGCAATCTGCTCGTCCGTCGCAACATACAGGAGCTTCACAGCTCCTCTCTGCACCATATCCCTGATATAGTGATATTTGATCTCTATGTGTTTCGACCTGTCATGAAACACTGGGTTCTTGGACAGCTTCACACAACTCTGGTTATCACAGACGATACCAGTAGCATCCAACATGAGATCAAATAACTCAGACAATAGCTTCCGTAGCCATACTGCCTCACAACTAGCTAAGCAGGATGCAACATACTCTGCCTCAGCTGTACTCAGTGCTATGCAGGACTGCTTCCTGCTGAACCAAGAGATCACACCTGATCCCATACTGAAGCAACACCCAGATGTTCTCTTCCTATCTACAGCACTGCCAGCCCAATCTGAATCAACATAACCTTGCAGGTTAAACTTTTGATTCACCTCATACTTGAGCCCATAATCCACTGTACCCTTTAGGTACCTCAGAACATGCTTTACAGCAACCAGGTGAACACTCCTCGGATCCGTCATGAACTAGCTCAATGTGTTCACAGCAAAGCAAATGTCTGGTCTCGTGTTCGTCAGGTACATCAAGGACCCAATCATCTGACGATACATGGAGACATCAACCGGCTCAGATGAAGCATCACATAGAAGCTTAAGATTCGATGACATAGGTGTGGCCATGGCCTTGCATTCCATCATCCCGAACCTCTTCAGGATCTCTTACTGCATACTTCCCTTGTCCAAGGAAGATTCCATCTACACTCTGCCACACCTCCATGCCAAAAACAAATAGTGCATCATCCCCAAGTTCTTCATATCGAATTCAACAGCAAGCTTCCGTTGTGTGTTGGCAATCCATCTATCCTCACCTGATACAAACAGGTCATCCGCATACAAAAGTAGTATCACTGGATTTCCTTCCTCAACCTTGTAGAAAAGGTTGGAATCCGCTTTATTCTTGGTAAAGCCCAAACTGGATAGAAAGCTGTCTACCATACCAAGTTCTGCACACATATATGACTACACCATGCTGTCTTGAAATCCATGTGGTGCATCTTCTATTTCATCACTTTTATATTTCTCAATGCTGTCATCTACAACATGCTTGATCTGATAGTTCCATTTGGAAGTCACAACAGACTTCCCTTCAGCTCTTGGGACCGCATCCCAAACATCATGATTGACGGATCATGGCATTCCATTTCTTCATCCCAGATCCTGGGAACTTCAATATCTTCAATAGATATCTTTGTTGCTGGAACAAATGTTGTAGTACTTTTGTAGGTGAAGGTATACGGTCTTTCCTACAAAACAGGTTAAATTGCATGATTAGAAACATCTCATAATTTTCAGAACAAAAATATGTCATATAGTCATGCAATTAGCCAATGCTTCAATACAACATTTATCCCTATCCCGTAACTTTCTAGATGCCTTCCAATCTCTACCAGAACATTGTTAAGAGTGTTCACAACTCCCAACATGTCATCAAAGAGGTTTCATTCTAGATAAGTAGCAATGGAATGTTGTACAGTTCCATAGGCCACTTACCCATGTATATTAGTAGTATAATGTTCATCAATGTGACTATTCTAATATGCACAATACATATCCTAAGTCTAGGAACATGAGCATATACATCATTGAAATTTTTTATTTAAACAAACAAATATGCGTGAAATGATAATTAAAAATACTTATCTTTGTTTGTTCGTTGGGTGGACTCCCTCTGAGTCTTCGCTTCCTTGCAGGAGCTGCTGGAGTCCTAATCTGAAGTAGCTTCTTCTACACCTTTTTGTTGTGGGATGTAGAGAGATGGTCAACTCCCTCTGAATATCTGCATCCTTGCATAAACCACTAGAGTGTACTCCCTCTTGATCTTTGCTTCCTGGATTACCTGTTCTTGAATCTCATATTCATCCTTGGTCCCTATGCATGCTTATTAGTATCATGAATGTGTTATCCTTGTGATCTCATATAAGATCGTACATTCATTAGTATACTATTAAAACACAATAATCTCAAGCATGTATAGTCATGATCATTTCAAACATAAATAATAAGCATTAGCATTCAAGGTTTATGTAGGATTCTTATGGTTAGTCAAATCATAAGAAACATAACATGTCTAAACCTATAATTACTCAAACCTATGACTCTTCGGGTTAGTCATATCATCAATCAAGAGAAGAGATATAATATGCATAAAACCATGACTATTCAAACCTATGATTTCATGATTCTTCTGGTTAGTCAAATCAATCAATATAAGAGACTTATTATTTTACTTATATTCCTATTTGACCATAGGACTTTTCTGGTTAGTCATATCATTAAACAAAGTAAAAAGCATAATATGCCTAAACCCATGATTACTAACTTCAATGAATAATCATAATCAATCATGCCAAGTATACTTATATAAAGGATCTTATCACAAGATGAGATTGTAACTTGATATAGGAAAAACATACCTGGATTAGCATGCTAGCTAGTTATGTCTAACATACTCACATGATGTCTTCTTGTTCTTCTTCAATGACTTGTGCTAGTAACCTGTATATCTCATAGGTTAACTATTACAAAACCAAGTTATACATACCTCGTAAATGGATCTTCTATGAGATCCATGACAATGGATGAATCTTTGTCCTCATGTTATCATGATCATATGTTCTTGGACCAGAACATGATTTGTCTTTCTTGGTGTACCTTTCATGTTAGTAGACAACATAAACCTCATACAACACCATAATGCATTAGTACAATCATAAGTGTCAACACCCTAATCAATGAATATTTTCTATCGTGCACTCATAATTTTATTAAGGTGATATGACAAGTCTAAAATCAAGATTGTACTAATTGTAATAACATGAAGACAAACATACCATAACTTTAATCATGAACAAATATCGAAACATACCTTGATGAGTCATACCTGTCGAGATCGCTTGTAATCTTCTTATGTAAGGCCTTAGCCTCATCTCCCTCTGAAACAGGAACTTCTTCACTTATGCAGATGATCAATCCATCTTCTTCTAGGATTAACCCAATCCACTTGAATTGCAAGAACTGGACCTGGAGCTGGATATGGGTTTGTTAGAGAAACCCCAAAAATTCAAACTTTGAATTTCAAACTTCTGAAAGGATAGAAATATGCGCCTTGATGAGCTGATCAAACTGGTATATTCAGAATTTGAAAACTGCAAAGTTTCACTCCTCAATTTTTCCTTTGAAACTTCTGGATTCACTGGACGTGACCCTGAACTAGGGTTTGATGAATCCCACTCTTCTGTCCAATCAAAAGGTTTGATCCAAAGCTCTAAGCTTCTATTTTTTTGAGGAGCTTCCAGCCATGGTCACAGATTTCAAAAATTCTCATTTTTACAGAAGCCCTAATTATCCACTTTTCTGATCAAAGTCCCGAACTAGGGTCTGATCAAGCCCGGCCTTCTGCCAAACCAAAAATTCTGATTTTGGTTTCTGAATTTTTATTTTGATGAGTAGCATTCAGCCGTGGTCTCCGATTACAAAAATTCCAACTTTTTCCGAAGCCCTAAATTCCGGAAGCCATGAATGAAGGTACTAAAAAATAATTCTGTTTTGACAGAAATATGTACCTGATTGTTTCTGGTGTAACTCCGAACTTTTTGATCCACAGGGTCTGAAAAAAGTTTCCTGAGATATCCTGTCCTGTTACCTTTCCATCCTAACAGGTCTGACCTCAATTGGATTCTCTGAGAGAGAGTTATGCCAAATGTCGCAACGTGACCTGTTTTGGGATAATACAAGAGTGTGAACTTGAACAGCATGCCACATGTCACTGTTTGAACTTCGGCCTTTGAAAAAGTTTACTGAGATAGCTCGCCCTGTTATCTTTCCATCCTGATAGGTATGACCTCAATTGGACTCTCTGAGAGAGATTTATGCCAAGTTTCGTAACGTGACCTGTTTATGGGATAATACAGGAGAGCGAACGTGTACGGCGTGTAACGTGTCACTGGTTCAACTTCGGCCTCTGAAATTTTTTTCTGAGATAGTACAGTTTGTGTACTACCTGTCACGTTTTACGAAATTTCATTTGGAGCTTCCTAGCCCAGGTTATGACCTTTTTCCCAAGGTCACCTGATTTTGACTCAGATCTGGAAGAGGCAGAAACCCTATATTGTACAGATCATAAATCACAAAGTACAACGAAATAGAGGTTGTCCTTTGGACACAAGGTACATGGGGATCTTAGCTTTGGCCTGTAACAATTTCAGATCTGAAACATTCTCCAAAACGGATTTATAGCGAAAGTTCTACGATGACTGGTTTTTTCTATATCAAGCCCTAGCATCGTAAGTGCAACAAGTGTCATACATGCCATATCATGCCTTCTTTCAGGCTAGCTCTGATACCATGTTAAATTTTCTGAATTTACTTCAATATGATCTAGGATCTTAACTGAGAGAAAAACATGTAGAGCATATCTACAGCATATCAATCATGGAGACAATAATGCAAGCACACAAGAGACACAAAGATTTACTTGGGGAAAACCATAAAGGTGAAAAACCCCAATAACTTCCTCAGAGATAGATAGAGCAATGATACAACCAACCATGAGAGATAGACATAACCTAGCAGTAGATCCTCCTCCTCCATAAGTGCGCCACTCCTCCTTGAGTGCATGTGTGAGAAGTGAGTGAGCAAATAGAGTGCCTCCCGCACTCTATTTATACTTGACTTGACTTGCCTTTTTACCTAACTCATGTAGGCTCGAACTTAACCACATAACATAATGCTGAATGGGACGACCCCCAATAGGGTGGTCTAATAACCCTTCGACCCACATGGCCGACCCCCAATAGGGTGGTCTAATAACCCTTTGACCCACATGACTTATACAGGGCCGACCCCAAACAAGGTGGTCTAATAACCCATCGAGTATAAGTTACCACACTTACAATATGAATAACGACACTTCCGTATAGAGGAATAATAACATCTCTATAGGAATACAATATACATATATGTGAAATACATTCCGAAGTTACATATACATCAACAATGTGAACATCATTGCTTTCCAAATATTTGATTAATAATGATCAAGCATTGATCAACTTGGATAATTTAGGGAGATTTAGGCTTTCCATGAATGTAAGGTTTGATGCTCCATTTTCCTCTGTGTGTTTCCTCCTCGTGGAGGTGAAGGTGGCATTGTATTTGCTCAAAGAGGTGGAGGTGATGGGGGAGTAATTCCTCCAAAAGGTGGAGATGAGGTGCTACCTATTCCACGAGATGGAGATGGTGGGGGAGTTTTATATCCTCCAATAGGTATATAAATAAGAAACTTAAGTAAGGTGTTTCCAAGAAAATCCAATCCTAACAATGCTTCCCGGGTATGCCATCAGTTAGATGGTCTCCCTTCTGGTCTATGGGGAGATATTGTGGGAAAACCTCCTTGGATAGGAGAGAGTCCTTACAGCCTAAGAGGCTTCCTCATATTTCTTTGTTCCACAATATTGGTGATCAGGGAAAATTTTAAGAACCCCCCCCCTAATTTTCTATGTATAATAATTGGGCGAATCGCCATGATATATAGGAAAATATGAAGGTTATTTTATCAATGTTGTATTATGTATATATAATTTTTTGGTGAATTTCTCATTGAATTATATAATCTTGTAAAATATTGGAAAATATTTCACCAAATTATAAAACCTTCTAAAATCTTGGTGAATATTCCACTAAATTATAAAACCTTGTAAAGTCTTGGGATGTTTCAACAGTCTCTCCTTGGAAATTCATGCCCCCTTGCATGCCAAAATATGCGGCTATGAATGAAGTCCCAACCTCCAAGTAGGATTCCCCAAACACCCACAAAAAATTTATTATTGTATTGTTGGTTGCAAGCTTCACAATCCCCATGTTTCTTGGAGAAAATTTGGATTTGAGGTGATGAGATTTAGAACTCTCCTAGATACAAATGGGTCAATATCAGTTTGAATAGTAAATATCAACTTCCCTTCTCATGTGGACATTAAGCAAATTGAAAAAGATGATTCAACCCATAAAATATGGATGAATGTAACTCTGAATTTGATTTCCATGATCAATATCAGGCGAAAGAGCCCCTAACAACTGCCATTTCTGGAAATTGGGGGCGAATGGGAACTTCCTAGATTTTTTTTTGGGCGAATAGAGGTTTAAATCCATTTTTAGAGGGGAGAAATTGTTTTATCTTGGCTCCCCTTTTTAAATTTGATGGGGCTAACCTCCTATTCATTAAAAAAAAAATGTGAGCTAATCATAGCTAATGCGTGTTTAATAAAAAAATAGCCCATTAAAAATCTAAAGCCCCTAAATTTATCCCATGGGCTAAGATTAGCCCCTAAAATTTTCTATGTTGGTGATGGATGTGTGATCAAATGAGATTGATGATGGAAGGATTTAAACACAATTGAACATATGCAAAATTATGATAACCATAATAAGATATGCAATATGCTGCAGGTGAGGGGTATGTGTCAACTCTATGTGCAAATGATCTCAAAGGTTGGTTCCTTTTAATTATGTTTAGTTGATCTTGCAAATAAAAAGAAAGATGATGTAAAATTTTTATATGATGTAAAATCCTTCCTCTTAAATAGTAATTGGGCCTTCCAATATCTCTTTTGTTGGTGGTGTTGTATTCAAGCAGAGAGTAAATGCATACACAGAGATATAATGAGGACAAGGGATGAACCTAATGCATTCAACTATCTTATTCATCTTTGAAAGGTATATTTATACATCTTATATGCTGTTGGAGTGGTTATACCCGCTCCAACTGCTTCTTTAACTAGATTATTACATAAGTAATTAATGACAACTAAGGAGCCCGAAGGGTCCCCTCCAACATCTCCCCCCACCAACAAATCCTTTCTCCGGCCCGAAGAAAACGAGAACAACCATGAACTGTGATTCCTTTAGTCTTTGTCAGCAATCTAGTAATGGTCAATCGAGCCTCACCCTTTCACCTTTCGGCCAATATTCATCTTCATTGGTCCATGAACTTCTGGGCTTCCACACTCTGCCATTACACCAACTCACCAACTGCTTGAAAAACTTATGAAATGACACTGAAAATGACATGGCAGAAGCACTTGAACAAACCCACATACAAGACACTAGTACAATCAATATTGACACATCCAGCATACTAGCAAATATTCCAGTAAGTGCCAAAACTATTGATCATGAAGTTCCAATTACTTCAGCAGCAGAGCAGAGCATACAGATCTAGACAGAACAAGTTGTTGCTAGCACACAAGCAGCTGTAGAAATTCATCTAGCAACAACCAACAAAAAAAAGGGGCCAGAGCAGACAATCATACATAAAGAAAAGGAAAAAGATAAAAGCAGTCGGAAGAAACACAAGGATAAGAAGCACAAAGAAAGAGAACTTCAACAGCAAAAGCATCAGCAGCAAGTGTAGCAACTCCAACCAGAAAACACCCTCTCAGTTTACTTGGATCAATTTGGAGCTACTGCCATTTATCAGCCACGGTTGGCATCTCAAGAAGAGCTTGATTTAATTGAAGATGTAGTCTTCCGAGAACAGAGACATCGCTGACAGGAGACAAAAGACCAAATACACTAGCTACAGGAGGAAAGGACTGCGTTTCTTGCTAAGTGTGAAGAATTAGCCCAACAAGTCATTTAAGTTCGCAAGTCCCGACACGATGTCACCTCTCAATAGAGCATATCAGTTATTCGAGTCTCTGGTGTCGACTCTACAATCTGAGCTTTTAAAGAAACAACAAGACCAAGCTATCGAAGTATCCTCCTTAATGGAAAATCAGTATACATCCTTCACAGAAGCTCTCAATTTGCTCAAGCAAAATGATACTTGAGCAGTCCAACTTGCTGAAGTTTTGAATAACTGGTATGTACATTATGGCGAAGTGTACAAGGAACTTCAAAAGACACCACACTTCTGAGCACACTACATCATCAACATCTGACCGCAGAGAAAGCACTTACTAAAAGCCTCGACAACCAAATCATCATGGAAAATAGGAAGCTGAACAAATTAGAAAAACAGGAAGTATAGTGGATCTCACAAGCACGCCTTGGCCTCACCAAACTTGAAGAAATCCAGCCCCGGCTCCAACACTTACTTGTTGTTGCCAAAGAAATAGTCACAATCCTTGGCCCCAACATGATCAATTTACAAATTACTTCCACTCACGACAAGATGAAACACTTGTTGAAGCTCACAACATTGATTGTGGATATCCAAGCTTTGTTGCGCACATGGGAAGACTTCCAACACCATCTCTCTGTCTCTACCGAAGCTATTGTAAAGGTTTGCTTACAACTACCTGAGGCTACCAGCTCCAGCCTGCCATTGTCATAACCGTCTAAGTACTTCTTTTTGTTGTTTTGATCTCTCCATTTCTTCGGGACGAAGAAATATTTTGAGGTGGGGAAGATGTTGGAGGGGCGTAGGTCGTCCTATCGACTAGGCCCTCCACCCGACCATTCTGAAGTATATTTCGATAGGTCGCGTCGACTAGTATAGGTCGGGTCGGTCGTTTAGACCGATAGACGGTTATGTAACTGTATTGAAAGATATGTATATATAGGTTGTTGATCCGATGTACTAGTTAGATTGGTTCTATGTTGTATTCTGCTCTTGGTGGTTAATACAAAGGCTTGTGCTTCTCTCCATTGTCTCGTCACTTGTATCTGTATCATTGTGCATGCATGCTTATAATATGTAATGTATCTATGGTAACCACGGGACCCTCGGGACTACAACAGGTGGTGATGAAATCCCCCAAAGATGGCTAATGAAGGTATGAAAGACTTAGTTATAATGAGGGATGTTTGGGATATGTTCTGAAATGACTGGAAACATTTCCAATAACCAACAAAATCTAGCTTAGGTGAAAATGCATCCCACAAATGCCACCCAGTGATATCCTAAGTTTTTTCCACTAAGATAACTGCGTCAACTATGGATAAGAGTTTCGACATCAAATGGTAAAGTGTTGCCTCCACAAAGAGCTGGGTGGCTCTATGTGGTGACCAAAAACAACTATACCTTGAATTTTATGTCCTTGGGCACCACATCTTTCTTATCTAGGTTTTCTTTTGACACTTGTTGATAACATGATCTGATACATACCCTAAAATTCAACAAGGACTATGTTTCAAGAATGTAGAATATTGGTGGGCGTTATTTGGATGCCTAGCCCAATTAATCTTAAACTAACTAAAATATTGTTTTATGACCTTTTGTGGAGAATTTTAGTTGGTTGAGGATTGCAATGCGATGTTGATTTTATGATGGTACAAATTTGATTTAAGGAGTGCAAGAGAGGCATTTCAAACTTCTGTATCATTCTAATTCATCCAGATCACTCATGAGTGAAAGATGAAGAGCATACTTGATTCAAAAGAGTCTTTAGGTCTCTTGGTGTGTGCTCAAGTGGGAATCACACATATTTTTGAAAGCAAATATAGAAGTGATATTTGCGACTAACTAAAAAACATAATAAAGCAAAGACATGTGAAAATTGATGGTTCTTTACTTCGCTTAATTTATACTCTAAGTATGAATGATTTTGCAAATAACAACTACAAGCTTTGATGAAATGGATGTGCAAAGGGAGCTATTTCAAACCTTTCTCCCTTTTATGATTTGCCAAGATCACCAAGAGTGTAAAGCAAAGAGCATACTTGTGGAAAGAGGAGTCTTTAGGTCCCTTATTTGTGTGAATGAGTGAGCTAAACTAACTTGCACAAGATCAAAGAAATAAGCAAGAAGCAATAAGATATAAAATTAATGCTAGTTTAATCAATTTTCCTAGACTAACAATCTCTATGGAATAATGTCATGTACCCATCTAGACCCTATCACTTTAACATTTTAAATGATGTAATATTGTTATGAAGTCGTGGTGAGGAGCTCAAGGCCAAGACCCCGCCATCGATTTATTGATGCATATGGTTTGCGTGCTAGCTAGGCACATTGGAACTTCAACATCATGTAATATGCATTTTAATAAAAATACCCACAACTAGCTATGCAATGCAACAAAGAGATGGGGGCATGATTTCACAAGGAATTGGGAGGGAAAACATTCAAACCCTTGAGCCCATAGAGTCAAGCCAAGTGTCAATGAGAGAACCCATCAAACCCTCAACTACCCATGTTAACTTTTGTACCCAATCTTTGATTTCTCCCAAGAGTTGGTTGAGGTAGTTAATGCCTTGGGAATGGAGAGGTATGGCTGTCCAAATTCGGGTATGGGAAAGCCACCATTTATGGAAAAACGTATTTGTCTCCTTGGGCAAGAAAAGAGCCATGAATTTCTCCCCCAAGCCATTATCCATGATCATTCCTTCTCCCTCACGAATTGAGTGCTACCTGGGCGTTTTTCCAGGCATGTTTGCTATGTTTTCCTCCATTCTCCCAGTAGAGAAGGGCGTTTTTGTGTGGTATAGCAGTGGAGAAGAAGAAGAATGGAACGGGGGTTCCATAGAGATCGTTTTTGTTGTTAATTGCTGAGAGAGTTGGGGGGGGGGAAACGTTTTTACTCCGTGTAGATGCATTTTCCTTCCCACAGTCCGTTTTAGTAAGCCACGATTTGGGAAAAAGCCCATGGGGCCTGTTTTATAGAATACCCTTGTTGAAATGGTGTATCCCTGCTCCATGATCATCTTACTATGTGTAGAAAGGGTATGTTGGGGTATGGGTGATGGGTATCTGTTGCTTTGGCTTGAGCTTGAGTGCTAAAATGAAATGGTTAATGGACTGTGTGTGAGCTGGAATGTCCCCTTTTCCTTGTGAGAATCATGCCCAGCTCGGGGGTGGCTTTCGGACGGACTCAGTATAAGCTGTCGGAGAGCCTATGGTTGGGTGGAACGTTGCAACGACATAGCTAGTTGCTTGGGACAATTGCGCGATAAAGATAAGTGTCTTGCTGTCTATGCATTTAATTCTGCAATGTTTAGATTGATAATTGTTTTTGGGATATGCTGTATGCATATGAAATTGTGTGTGTGGATGTTGTTTTAAATTCCGATGTGCATAGTTTCTTTGATTTACATCTGCACACTCACATTTTTATTTGTATGAATCTAACAATGGGCTAAGATCATGCGAAAGCCCTGAGTTTGGCATCATGTTACCATGCCATGCATTGGTTGAATGGGTGGGTACGTGACAAATAACAAGAATGATGTGGTTAAACTTCTAGTGAGAACTAAGAGGTCCTTTGAAAACCTAAAAGCCTTTAGCCTAAATAGCATTCAAGAAATGGAATTTTTACTTCTTTCCTTGAGCTAGGTTATGTAATTACTAAAAGAAAAAAAAATTGCATGTCAATTTGTTAATTTTCTTGTTCATTAAGAAGTCGTTAAAACTACATATGATGATGAAAAACTAAGCTAAAATGAAAAAAAATGGAAAAACACATAAGTATTGGACCCAAAGATGTGTGGTAACATGGGTACATAGTTACAAAAGTCATGTTGATTTACTGCATGATTATAGAACAAAGATATCACGCTATAGCATGATTGTCGAGAGAAAATCCATGCTAGATTGTGCGCCCAAGACACTGGGAGCCACACTATTGATATTTTTATGAGCCTGGGCTGTGAATGTCCAAATTTTGAATGTTGAGAGGTTGAAAAACAAACTCCTAGACTTGCAAGACACCCCAAATAAGTTATTCTGCAAATGACAACCTATTTATAATGAAATGAACAAAAATGAGAGTGGAATCACCATAAGTACCATTGAGGAAAAAATGACAAAAGGGTGACTAATCTTCCCTGCTATCCTTACAGCTTGCAACCAAGGACACAGTATTAGATGTGGGTTAGGTGAACCATGAACTCACAATATAAATCAACTTCAACAAAACAAAACAAAACTAAAAGGATGAAGAGAAAATGTTGCTCCTTGAGGAATGAGGAAACTCTTTCTTCTTAGAGGAAGAAAGCAAGGGAGCTTTGCATGCCAACTAGAGGTAAGAAGTGGATTGAAAGTTGAGCTCTCAATGCAATTCTTGCAACATAACTTTGATATTGAATTTTCCTTATATAATGAATGCCCATGGCTTCCTTGTATAGGCCAAATGGAGGCCAAGAAACATCTAGATCCCAATGTGAACACCCTTGCTAGTGAATTGGATCTCCAAGTACACGAAGGGGGATATGGAACCAAGGGAGTCAGTATGATCCTTGAATGTGCTGCAGAAATTAAGTGGTCCCTCCATTTTGATAGTCACCAACTTTTGAAGGAAAAGTTGTGTTGGTTTGCACGACAAGAGGTCACACTCTCAGCGTGGGAGTCTAGTGCAAATAGTCACGCTATTGTCTAAAATGACCGACTTTGTCATTCTGGGGCTCAATTTATTTTGAGGATTTGATGAGGATGTCTTCGATGAGCTATATGTTGTATGTTTATGACGTCTTCCTACAATGTTCGTAGAAATGTCACATCTGTGTAAAATATGTTCGTAGAAATGTCACATTTGTGTAAAATATGTTCGTAGAAATGTTACATCTGTGTAAAATTTAAGCGTTAAGAAGGCTATTTCTTTTCATGGTTGATTTATTAAATAACTGATGTAAAACTTGTAAAATACAATAATTATACATTATAAAAATGATAGTGTAATTCGATAATCATGCTATTGGAAAGTGACAATGACACCATTAGAAGCTATTAAAGATCACACTATGTATCACACATTTTAAACAAATAATTATACTTGTGGAACATGATTCAAGTGTAAAGTCTAACTAGAGAGTCTCTTTATTAATTAAACAGAGGTTGAATATAAAACATGATAAAAATAAGGAACATATCATCTTTGTGATAATAAAAAAATGAGAAATGAAAATCATATTTTTTTAAAACTAAATCTTTATTAAATTTTTAAAAATCTAAATCTTTATTAAATTTTTAAAAATCTAATAAAACCAAAATTTAAAATAAAATAAAAAAACATATTGATTAATATAAATCAATTTAATATCATAGCTATATAAACAACTAAAAATATTAATTATTTAATTTTAAAATAATCAATTTAATATCCTAATTAAATAAACAATAAAAAAATTAATAATCTTTTAATTATTAAAATAATTTTAATTTAATATCATATGCTTTAAACAACCTAAAAATGAATGTTTAATGTAATTTTTTATGAGCGAGAGGAAGAATGTGGTTTTCATACATAATACTAAAAAATGACAAACTTTTTATTTTTCTTTTTCCTTTTTTTCTCTTCTCTTTTCTTTATTTTTCTTTTTTTTTTTCTTTTTTTTTCCTTTTTTCTTTCTGTTTTTCTTTCATATTAGTAGAATATCTAACACGCGCATGTAAGGCAAAAGCATCATTAGACATATGGTCTGGAGTTCGATCTTAGATAAAGACAACCAAAATTGACCGCCCCAACCACCCCACATATTAACCAGACCCAAAAATGACAAACCTTAACAAGCCACTATCACTTAAAAAGTAATCATAGTGTTTCTTTCAAGAATCAATAAAGCAATTTTGATTGCATGTGACGTGATCTTTTTGTTTCAATGCCAACATCTTTTTATTGTGATGGTATAGATTAACCTTTATTTATGACATATGTTTCCAACTGGTCTCATCATCAAATAAATTATTTTGTTTATATTTATTATTTAAATAATTTTTATTTTGATGAATTAATTTATTAATATATAAATTAAAGAAATAAAAAATATTTCTTGTTTTTAGAAAAAATATATATTTTTAATTATTAATATACTAAAACTTAAAATAAAATTAAAACTATATATTAATAAAATAAAAAATATATTCAAAATATAAATCAAATTGCTCTAGACACTCATTTTTAATAAAAAATGATTTTAATTTTGTATACTCACAAAGAAAACTAAGATTAAAATACATAAATCCAAGTATAATAATAAAATTTTAATTTTGTATACTCACAAAGAAAACTAAGATTAAAATACATAAATCCAAGTATAATAATAAAATTAAAGTATATGAAATTGTGTTATAATTATAAACAACTAATTAGAGAATCAAAATTATAGAATTATAGAGCTCTAAATTTAAATCTTCAATAATAAATACGACAATGATAGTAATTTACATTTATTGAGATAAATTTTGGTATATTAGATCTTAAAAATGTAATGAGTCATTTGTTTTTTTTAAATTTTATTTCTATGTTCAAATTTTTTTGTGAAATGCATTCTCAAATTACCATTATTGTGATGAGTAAAAAGGTTAGGAAGGTAAGTATTGTAACATATATTTTGAAATTGTACCATAATGTGGGTGTATGCAGGATATTTCATAAGAAAGTGATTTTCACATTTAATGCTTTTGGTGTCACAAAGATGGCAAATTCTTTCATCCCATGACATTTTAGGAATCGTCAACATCCTACTTCAATATGGAGCTCACTTCAATATGGAGCTCATGAGAGTTTTTTCTTAGTTTAGGAATGTTGATTTCCTTCTTTACGCTTGTTAAAATAGAGAGACACTTTTGATAATCTAGATTAGGGTCGATCACCTCCTTATAATATCATAATTTTCTCTTATCCTCTAACTATTTATCGCACCAAATCTTCTCCTTAAATTTAGATGTAATAATACTTTTAATATTATCACTATTTTGTAAAGTGACCTCTTCCTCAACTCTCAAATGATTTAGCCAAGACTTAGCATCTTTATGCCAACCTCACATAAGTCATAGGTTGTTTTAACCAAATTCTGAAGCAATTTTAGGAAACCTCCTGTCTCCCATGTTATTTATATTGTTCTTGTATATTAGGTGCATAGCCATAGCCATGCTCTCAATTAGGGAGAGATTGACTTCTATGAGGAGGATAGGGTAGGGTGTATTGCCTTTAATTTTGAGATTATATGTTATAAAGAACTTATGTATTTTATCTATCCCTCTCCATGATTTTCTAGAGATGTTGCAAATCCAAGCTTCACATCCATATAAGATAACATGAGTGACAAGAATCTTGAGGAGGATTTTCTTCATATGCCAAAGCCATAGGTCTATTGAGTTACATTTTTTTTTCAAATCCATAATAAGCTTTCGATCCTTCATTAATCCTTTTCTCAATAATATAGTTCCAATTAAGTTTATGTTGAAGAACAATTTTGAGATATTTGTATGAAGCCACTTCCTCTAACTAGTTGTTGTCATACATGAAATAATCATAAGCAGTCTTTTGAGATTTGATTATCATAACCTTTATTTTGGTACTGTTAATAGGCATACTCATACTAGAGAAAAAAACCTTGAGAATTTTCAATTGCTTGTCAAGATCATAGGGACTACTTGCCATAAGAACAATAACATCAACATAGAGAAGAAGGACGATGATTATACCAGCCAAATTTGCATTGGCATAACTTACCTCTTTCAAACAACCCTTTGGCTTATCGATGTAAATACCAAAAAGGTTATGGGATAGGGAAAAATATTGCTTGAATACTTTATGACAATTAATATCTTCTGACTAGCCCTCATAGTTCCTAAATTTGAAAATAACCTTATAGTACAATTTTATCATAGCAACTTAGCCTGAAAGAGACTTTTAACGATAATTCTAATAGTAACAAAGTTGTTCACAATTAAATAATAACCCCAAAATCCCATTTAACTTTTTAACTCTTTTTTGAAGACTTTCTTATAATATAATTTTATAATATAATTGTAAATATATAAAATATTTCTTAATAAAGAATATTAAAATGAAAATTCTTAAATATCATCATGTGATAATAAAATGCTCATGCATCCTTTCTTGTACAAAATATTCCTTCCGAAACCAACTCACCCAGGAATTATCACTGAAAGTAATAACAATAGAAGCTATTTTAAGAAACAGTAAAACAATTTTGTTCACGTATTGTCAACATTTCCGTGGCCAGATTCACTCATCCAAAGATCGTATGGATTTCCAAGATAAGATTTCTTGAACGGCGATATAGAGCGAAGTCTCTAATCGTAATGTGCGAGGTCTTCACGATCCCACTATGAGGTAGAAAAGATAAAAGCTTAACTTTCAGTAAGAAAATTAAAAAATTATTTTATTATGTTGATTATGATTTCTTATATATATATAATCTGATTATAATTTTTTTTTCACATGAAGAAAGTTAAAGTCCCACCAGAAGGGGTCTCACCCTGTCGACATCTATATTCTGAGGAATCTGCTACTTCAGCAGAGGAACCTAACTCCAATGGACCCAGGAATTGAACCTATGACCTCTGGCCTAGCAACGACTTGGGACATAATTGAGCTAGCGGTACATATTAATATGGTTAAATCAAAATGATATATGAGTAAATATTACATATTCATAATATTATAATTACGCGGAAGGCCTTATTTAAGGGGACGGTCCCTGTGGAGCTTTAGTAGTCTGTCCAGTTCCTATCGGGAACCGCCCCCTGTCCACTGAAAAATTACATCATTTTAGTTCTGAATTGGAATCCGCAACCTCCGATCAAGGGCCAGTCATTCCATGGTGTCATCAACTACAAGTTCTTTTGCATCGATCCGTCGGCACTTTCATGACACAATGTGGATGGAATTCAACATTGGAATGCCTCAACCTTGGGGTTCCTTTGTTTTCTTTTCCTCAGTGGAGCAATCAGAAAAATAATTCTGCATGATGCATTGCAGAGAAATAGAAAAGAGGCATGAGATTGAATAAACGATTTTTGTGAATATTTCAATTTTTTGGAATCTCCACGACCATCAAATCCTCGAGTCACAGTACTCAACATTTTTCTTTGCTTTTCTTAATTGTCCCAATTTGTATGTCCCACCGAATACATCAATGCAAATAAGATCGAATCATCTGTCATGGGCTTCACCTGTCGTCGTCTGTCTTCTGTTTACAACTGATCCTCACCGTTTTCCAGCATCGAATCCACGGGCTTGTACCACATTTTCTTCAATCTTTGAACCTTTGTTCGGGCTCAGAATTTAACTGTAATGTCTCTGAATAACTGCGTCGATGCCCATGCAAAGAGTCAGAAGGAAAGCGGTGCTCTGACAAGGGCAGGGAGCGGCAGTGGGAGCAGAATGTCGCAGAAAGAAATCACTGGCAGGGCAAAGAATAGCAGTCTCGGTTTTTTGGGTGGAAGCGAGCATAAATTCCAGTTACTGGAACCGAATCTACAACATTTGGGCAACTGTGTTCTTTGCTTTCTCGTAGTGACTCTTAATAAAGGAATCTCCCAGTATCACCTGTCACTGTTGCATAATGAGGAGTCTTCAGGTCTTTAAATCCTCAAAATACATCATGTTTTAATAGCACATATGTAATAGTTGAGTGATCTGTCGAGTTCCCTTAATACATGGATCTCTTGTGCCGATACTTTACGTTTTGTATGCTTGACATACATATCCCACATTCAAGAGAAATAATATACTTTAGTTCATTATTTCACATAAGTTTCACAGCTTTTCAATATGCAATACTCAATTCTCATGGCGTGTTCTACGTTGAGCGCTTAGTGGTAACATTGATGCACACTTTGACACACATGCATTGATGCACTTTTACACATAGAATTCCCTTCATCAAATCGATATTTAGGTGTATTTAGACATCATTTACAATGCCCTTAAAAGTATTTAGGTGACTTAAGTTACAATTAATCAAAATCGATATTTAGGTGTATTTAGACATCATTTACAATGCTCTTAAAAGTATTTAGGTGTATTTAGACATCATTTACAATGGCTTCAAAAGTCTTGACTTAAATTACAATTAATCAAAATGAGATCATAAATCAAATATTCTCTAGTTACTTTGACTTAAGTTACAATTAATCAAAATGAGATCATAAATCAAATATTCTTAAGTTACAATTAATCAAAATGAGATCATAAACCAAATATTCTTAAAATGAGATCATAAATCAAATATTCATTACATAGTTTAATAAAAATTAAACTATGATTTAATATTTTTAAAATGACATCATTAATTAAATATTCAATAAAAGTTTGATAAAAAGTTACGATGTAAAACTTTAACTTGGCATAAAAACATATTGCAATTTCCAATCGTTGTAAGCATCATATTAAATGCAATTTCTGAGGATTTCCCATGGTATTTACGATGTAATATTTCCCACGGTATTTCCTTCTCATTAATTCCATTAATTCCTTTCGACTTGAAACATTCAAAGTTCTCTCCATTATCAATGCCTCTTGCCAATAAGATTAGATTTTGAACTTTCTTAGAGATTATCTTATTGAAATGTGAACTTTGTTAAAGGATATTTTTATTTCATTAATGATGGCAAACACAAAGAGATGTGGTTGAGATTCACGCCGATAATGGTGACCTCATACACATTGTTAAGACTCGACACCTTCATAGGTGTAAGTCTTCCGAGCAAGTTTGAAATAAAATCAAACTCATTAACAAGTAACATTAGTGATTATTATCCACCAACAAGTTTGAAATGGGATAATGAACGAGATTTCCATTAATAATTCAAGCGATCATTATCATTAGGTAATGGATATAAACATTTATTATAAATCAACAGATGGACATTAGGGCATTTTGTTCTTATTTTGGTCGTCGACTCGGCTTGTCTGTTGGCTCTTGGACAATTTAACCCATTTTTTTAATAAAACTATTATAAATCATAAAATGATTTTCAAACTAATGTATTTTTTCTTTTAAAATTTTCATGGTTTTGGATAAAAATAAAATAAAATTAACATGGCTTTTCTTGTAAAAGGATAGACCTTAACTCATGAAATTTGAGAAAGCAAAATTTCACCAAATCAAAAAATTAGAGTCATTGGAGACTTTGCGGAGTGTAATGCAACAAGTTTTAAGGTGGCGACAAACTTAGCAGGGTTTCTGCAAACTCAACGAAAAGGCCAAAAATTCGACAAGGTCTTTTTAGTGACACCCTTGAAGTCTTATAGGACCAAGAATGAGATCTTACCTGGTGATCATATGGATGCCAATGCTCAAATTCGGATGAGTTCCCTTCCAAATATATTCTAATGGATATGAGAGCATTGTAGTGACTTTGCAATCTTCTTATTATTGCCTCAGTTGGTTGACAAGGTATTATAAAAAATAAATATAAAATATGAAGTAAATTATCCAGGAATATTATAAAATAAGAAGATATCAAATGACGACTCTCAAAAGTACTCCAAACAGGTCATGAGCCGTTTCTTATAATAAATCTCCATCGCATGATTCTTGGAAAACAATGATTTACGAAGCCGACGTTTATCTTGCCCATCCACATATCGCTTAATGATGCACAATATGTGTTCTCTGCCTTGAGAACATACAAAGGATAACACCCAGAGGCAACAAGAGATCGATGCCTTGGCACAGCCATTGAGATTTCCCTTTCCCTTACTCAAGTCCCCTCTAGAGAGATGCCTCAAGGCATGGTGAGAATCTCTGGAGGCAATAGTCAAATTATGGTTTGTGTAGGGGGCCTAACAACTTTGGGATTGGAGTTGTTCCTTATTCATTAAGCCATCCAAACTATTCTTATACAAAAAAGAAGGCCATCAAATGGATGGATCATCTAGGTCGTGAAGATCGTCATCATGACACTATTGTGGATCATCACATGTCCAATGCATATTCCAATTTTGCATCCTCTTGCAAAAGCTTCAGGTGGTGTGCTCATTCTTTATGATGACTTTGGAGAGGCATTTGGAGTTAACTTGCAAAGGGCCACAAGGAGAGCGGACGGGTCTCGGGGCATCTTTGAAATTGGTTGTTATGATGGAATTTATGTGAGTCCAGTCATAGGACCAGCTGAAGAGGCTCACTTGGATGCTCATGAGACCTTCAAAAATGATAATTCCATTTTTATTCATATGATATGTATGGAAGACATTCAGAGCTTTGATGTCTCCATGGAACAAAAGAGGGACATCAAGGAAAATCATTTCTTCTTTCAGTTTGCAACTCATTATACAAATGTTTATCAAGCAAATATTTCAAGGGTTATCACAATCATATTGCTAACTACAGATAACCTATCAGCCTATCTTGAAAGTATTGAAGGTGAGGTTTTAGAGTTTTCTTCAGTTCATTATGGTTTGTGTCTTATGAAACTACACTGAATATTGCATTTTGAGTGGTTCAAAGTTAGAAAGTGGGTAAAAGTGAGAATTAATTATTTTGTTAGGTTTATAAATATCAATAGGAATGTTAGACAAAGTAAAAATGATCAAAGTGATCAAAATATTAAATACTATTTGTTAATGTAAAACATATAAGTTATGGAAGTTGGTTCCATAAAAATTTGTTTTCATAATCTTTTTGCATGTTACTAAACTGAAAAATATTAAATTGCACATTATCAAGCATTTATTGCTTTTCTTACAAAGAATACTACTGACATTTCTTTTCCAAAGTTGTTTTTTGGTGGATTCTATTTTTTTTTAAATCAAAGTATGATCTAAGCTTAGTTGCACATTATCAAGTGTCTATTGCTTTTTTTTCCGAGAAGAAAAACCAAAAAGATATCATACACAAACATGTAAACCAGTAGCAAAGCACAAATATTTATATTGAGAAGAAAGCCCAAAAATATATCATACACAATATTGGGAAGCAAGACGTGGTTGGTGAAGGCAATGCAAATCAAAATCCCCAATAAAAGAACTTAGTTTTAAATCAAAGTAGGATCCAAGCTTAGTTTTGCATATTTAGGCTGTTGGATAAACAAATCAATAATTACACAGAATTTCATAAACTAATAAACAAGGGATATGGAGTATTCTTCTCAACCCTATCGTCATAATGAGCCAATGTTATAGGGAGAGTTGGTGTATATGGTAATAATGCTGTAAGATCAAATATGCACTTCTACGGATTATAATGACTCATTGCTATGGGGTTAAGAAGGTAATTATCAGGTTCTACAAAAAAATTTCCATGAAAAAATGTTTAACATTTAGATTCATGTAGTATTAGGAGATAAAATAAAAAAATTCTACTATTTAATTGCATCTTGATTTAAGGTATGTGAAGCAATTTCATCATCAATTAACAATCAAATGTCCAGTAAATCAAAACAAATTTTAATGATTATTACAAACACTACAATGTACTAATGAGGAGAATATCTCTGAGCTAATATTACAAAAAGAAATATTGCTATGTGATCTCTGAGCTAATATTACAAAAAGAAATATTGCTATGTGTGGGGCAACGAGTGATTCTAACTGCTAAGGAATGTGAATTGCACCATTGTTCTTGCAAAGATGAAAGACACTTCATTGGTCACACTTCGAAAAAAGGAAGAGGCACGCCTTCATACTCTGTCCCTTTCACACTTAAAATTGTAATCCTCAATCCTTGCACTCCCTCTACCAAATGCAACTACCGATGTTGATTTCCAATATACTTAGAGTCAAACTTGATCACTACCTATCCCTTTATTGTTTTATTCACATATGTATACTTTTTTGTATGAAAAATTAATGTACAAATCATTTTACTTGCCATCGATTACATGGGTTTCTATTTATTGCTTATTAGTACTTGCAATAGAGTTTTCCTTTCAATTTCATCGACTACTATCCCTAACATAAATTAGCTAGACTTTCTTTCAACCACATAAACTTATATTATCTACATACACACAATTTTTTCTCATTTTACAACATATTGAAGTTATTCTCGGCATTTCATTTCCCTCACTTTGGGGGTATACTAATATTTATAACAAATAATCTTCAAATATATCAATGCTCAAATTTTATGGCCAATGAGAATGGTGATTTCGTGTGTGGAAATATTGTATACATGAGATCGAGCACACAATGTCTTAGTCAAGGGAGTGAATGGTTAAAGAAAAAAAAAAGAATATATATATATGTCACATACATTTAAAACATAATAATTGAATGGGTCCCATTGTGCAACCCCTTGGCATGTTGAGCAAATGGTTAGACAAAATGAATGAAGAAAACAAAATTAGAAGAGTATGTCGCAAAAAACATATTAAGTCACATTTTCACTTTCGAAAAAGGATTAGAAGATGATTACTTGGCAATAATATTGTGTCCCGGAATGAATAAAAAAGGGTTATGTGAGATATTGACATTTAAAACGTAATAATTTTGTGGAGTTGCAAGATCTGTTGGTGGGGTGATTGAGTAGTGGAAAAAGGGGAAAAAACAATGAAAACAATCGCATTAGAAGGTTATGTCTTACAAACAAACTGTGTTGTATTGGTGGCATTTGATAAAAGAATAAAAGATGGTTACATGGAAAAATTGCATCCATATGTGACAACTAAAACAATGTATGCCACATTCTCACATTCAATTGAGTGAATCCCACCACACGACCCCTTGGTGTGCTACGTCAATAGTTACACAAAACAAAATGAATGAAAAACAACCAAAGTAGAAGAGTATTTTGTAGAAACACATTAAGTCACATTATCACATTTGAAAAAGGATTAAAAGATGATTACCTGGCAAGATTTGTCTAAGAATGAATAAGAGAGGGTTGTGCCACAAATTGACATTTAATGCGTAATAATTGCATGGGGCCCACCATATGACCTGTTGGTGGGGTGAATGATTAGTTGTAGGAAAGAAGGAACAATGAAAACAATGACACTAAAATATTACATCTTACAAACACATTAAGTCACATTAGGACATTTGAAAAAGGAATACATGATGGTTACATGGCAAAACTGTGTTCATACACAACCACATTAAGGTGCACTATCACACTTAAATAAAAAAATTAAGTGCAACACAGCCTAGAGTATAAGGAAAGGAAAGTAAGCATAAATTCTCGACTACTCGACTTCAAACAACATTATTAAAAAAATTCCATAATTACGTAGTCAAAATGGCGACAGTTGACGCTTACATTACGATTCCTAAACTTTTTGCCGACGTGTGAGTCGACAAGTGTGATCGTAAGTAGGTTAGACTTGACGTGGAGAAAACGATAGGCCAACAAATGTAAGATGTGAACGCCGATATGAAGTGTGGTGAGGAAAAGAGCATTGACTTTATTTCTGCGAGAGTGGCAACGTGGCCACATACAGATCATATTTCAAAGGGGTACGACGACGGATAAGATAAGATTTTAACTTTGTATAACGCATATATAATATTTATTATTAAATGTTTAATATTATTAGATACAATCTTTTATAGAAAAGAAGGGGGATTTAAGGATGAGAAGATTGGGATATTTATTTTACAACTAATAATTATGTTAAAAAAAATTATTTAATTATTATGTTAAGAAGATGGTCATTATATTGGTAAGTATTATGGTACCTTGAAACTTTAAAATGTTCTAATAGCTAAATTTTAGGGAAAGAGTTTTTAGAACAAGATGGAAAATTTTAAGAAAATGGAAAGATTGAGATGTTAAAGAATCAATATGATTGTTGTCATTTGAGTGAGGTTAATAAAAAAGAAGGAAGATAATACATTTGTGAATAGAGATGTTATCACATAATTGAAAAGATTTTTGAAGAATAATAAAGGAGAAATTTGAAATTTATTTTTTACAAAATCTTGAAGGAAGAAACATATATAGATTAGATAAGGAAGAAATTTCTTTTTTACAAAAACTAAAAAAGTGTGTGCACTATTAGGAACTCATATGTATTCCTTTTTAAATAGGTTTGGTCCTCCATTGAATCTCCACTCAATTATGCTACATGTTTTGGCCCAAAACAAATTAGCACATGAACATGTGTGCATTCTTAGTGTGTACATTTTTTATAACATACATGTGTTATTAAGTACACATGCACCAAGAATGTGTGTGTGTTTCTATCTCTATAAATAAAAATAGGGTTGATTCTTTATTTGTTTATTGAACATCCAAAATCGACAGTGGCCCCAACTTGAAGTGAACACAAGTGCGCTTAAATGAAGAGAATTCACCCATCATCTATTGCCAAGGATTCACCATCATATAACGCAAGCCTCATTTTTTTTACCAATTTCATGTATTTTACATTTTAGAAGTTTTCTATTTTTTAATGTTTTTATTGTTGAATTATAGCAATTATTTCACAAAGATGGTACAAAACTCTGAACCAAACGAAAACGAAAACCCTAACCCCCCACAAGACTCAAACATTGAAATAAATCATTGTTTAGATTACTTGAGAAACTTAATCAACGAACTTAGAAACATCATAGAAATGGCCTAACTGTCACTAGCCACTTCCCTTGCACCATTGTTTCTTACATTGGCCATGTGTTAACGCTTAAATATCACATACATGCGATGTTTAGGCTAATCTGAAAAAAAGGCGTCATCAACATACATAATGCAACTCACCAAAGACATCCTCATTAGATCCAACAAATAAACTAATCCTTAGAATGCCAAAGGCAGTCAACATGGAAAAATGCACGACTAAAATTAGTGGAAACCCACGCTATTAGCACGACTTATCTGTATAGTCATTCACGCATACCTGCGTGGATTTCTCTTGAAAATCGCACGATTGTAAAGATGGTGGGACGACATATTTCTATGGTGCATTGAAGGCTCAGAATGACTCTCTTGGATCCAAAATTGGAACAGTGACTACTCACATGCTTGTGAGTATTGAAAATCCCCTCTCATGTACTTGGAAAACTAGTTCAAAGGACAAAGTGTTTAGATATGGATCTTGATGTTTCTTGGCCTCTATTTGGCCTATAAAAGGATGCCATGGGCATGCATTCCATAGGAATAAATCAAAGAAAATTTATGTTGTTGGAATTAGATTGAGAGCTCCTCTTTCAATCTCATTCCTCACCCATATTGGCATACACAAAGATCCCTTTCTCTCTTCCCCTAAGAGGAAAGTGTTTCTCCATTTTTCTATCCAAGTTATCTTGCAATTGTGTGGACAAAAAGGACCTCCCTAAGGGATATTTGTAGCTTCCCTTGAAGCTTGCAACACCTAGGTGACACTATTGTATTTAGCTATACCATTGGGAAATACAAACTTGGTTTGGAACACTCTTTGTCACGTCCCCACTCATCAATCTGACTGATGATGTGGACATGAACAAATTACAGGGATTCTAATTTTCTCCCCCACGACCATATTACGAAATTCAAAAGAATTTAAATGTATGTGCAGATGCATAAGTAAAAACACAGCGGAAATAACTCATCCCAGACACACATATGCAACATGCATATACTAGCATATTTATCACGGGCATAGAAATAAAAATCAAACACAGTTAACACATTAGTAAATTAACAATAAAATCTTATCTTTAAATTGAAGTCGTCCAAGCAATTGGCTAAGGAAGAGCAATGTTCCACACAACCATAGGCACGCTATCCAACACTTTATCTCTCTACTGAGAGGCCACCCTCGATCTGGGCTATGTATCCACTAAGGAGGAACTACACAGGCTCGCTCATAGCCATTGGAACACATTCTCATGCTAAGCCAGCACACAACTGGGTTTATCAAGCATACAGAGAGGCGACAGAGGTGAATGCTAAGCCAGTGAGCTCAACCACATAGCTACGGGCATATCAATTGGTCTCATCCAGCCTTGGAACCCATAATACCTACCACACCCAACACAAAGAAGGTCCCCTTCTATGATACATAGTCCCTCAGGTGCCCATTCCCTCCAATGCTATTCAGGGTGGGCATGGAAAGGTCCAAGCTGCTAAACCTTCAAAGATATTTTCCTACATTGTGTTTATCAATCCATTCTAACCTCTGTCCCTCCCAGACTTCAATGGCCTCTTGGATTTTATGATTTCTAGCAATGCTAATTTATAGTCACAAAATTCAACTTTTGGGCTTCCAAATCTGGGTTCTCCCATGGATTTTTGGACTTTAGACACTCCCAAATTCGCCCCAGGGGCCGGGTCTATGGATCCCCTACTCGATTTCACACCCCACATGAATTTTTGGGCATTTTTTATAGTTGAAAACAAGGCTCTTTATTAAGTTTCCATTTTTGCAATTTCTCATGTTGGGAATGCATAGGATAGTCAGAATTGGTCTCTGGTTTCCAAACAGTGGAATGGGAATGACAGGAAACGAATTCCCATGAGTAATATTGACTTCCGGGTACCAAAAAATGAGCCCATACTCAACCATACAAATTTTTGGGTTGTGCCCATGCTCCATTAAATTCATGAGTTGATTTCTCAGCCGCCTTCTTACAATAGAAATAAATAACGACATGGAAGTTCACTCAGGTAGTTGCTTACCATTTATGGCACAAGGGGTTCTCATGGTGACACTTGGAAACAAAGGATTGGATCCCACACACCCTCACCTCTCCTAGTGGATAAACACAACCCCCTCATTTTAGTTTCTTCCATAGCTAGCTCTTAGACATTTTATTTATATTATAAATATTTACATGTTGTTACATTTTTCCCATGGTCAACTGGCACATGTGCAAAATATATAAAATACTTGACTTTGTAAGTCGAGCATTCACTAGCGGGGCCTTGGCATTGAGCTCCACGCTAGGAATCATAGACCACATATTTACAATATTTACATATTTAAGCCAATAATTCCAAGGGACAAAATAGAGGTATTACACTCTTGTTCCATATTGTTTGGTTTATCTCTTACCCCCTCTTTTATTTCAAATTATTTCTTGTTATTTGATTTCCATTTTTTTCTAATCAAGAGTTTGCTTGGCCATTTGGGGTCTTAGTTATTGAATTCTTAAACACAACACTAGGTCCTCGCTACAAACTCAAGGATACTCTCACTATGGGAATGCTTTCCACCCTTGTGGCTATTTTTCCCACAACAGTGTTTATGGTGACTCCACTATTATCTTTGTTCATTACATGTTAGATAGGTTGTCTTTTGCTAGATAACTTATTTTGGCTCTGTGCGGGAGCATAGTGTCCAACCTCTCAACAAACATTCTTTTGTGGTCATCTTCCCAAGATAGATTTTTTATCCCTTGGAAAAATACGCTACTCATGCAGTTGAATTGTATTGTAACCCATGTGGTAAATCTACGCAACTTTCTCTTCACTATAATCGTAGTGCGACTGTGGGTCCATTAATCATGCGATTGTGTCTTTTATTTGTTATTTATCTCTATTTTTGCATTCATCTACAATTTCAACGAGTACCTAATGAACCAAAAAATATAATTGTTAACAATCAAATTGACACCCTTTAATCATATCCCGCAATGGAATGGTATTGTTCCACCAAGTAACCAATCTCAATGGAACATACGTCCGCAAGGGGGAAATCCATACATGCAAACTAGTTCACCATGGATTGGGCAACATTCAAGAAGTAACCAATCTTTTTGGATGCCACCTCCACAAGGAGGAAGTCAACCTTGGAATGATTTTCAATACCAAGTTCAACCACCATGGTATGGTTGGGATCTAGGAAATAACCAATCTTCTTTGACCCCACTTCCGCAAGGAGGAAATCCACCCAATGGTCATGTTTAAGGAAGTAGCCAAACTTCTTGGGGTCAGCCTCCACAAAGGGGAAACCCACCTTGGAATTCTTATAACACCCAAGGACCACATCAATGGAGTGGTTAGGTTCTAGAAAGTAACCAATCTTTTTCAGGCCTAACCCCGCAAGGGGGCAATCCAACCATCAACCCCATTCCACCATGGAGTGGTCAGGTTCTAGAAAATAACCAATCTTTTTGGAACCAACCTGCAAGACCTGCGTTTGATCCATCTAGGCTGCCACATGAACCTCATGTTAATGGTATGATGGATTCCATCAACCATCTTGAACAGATTACCCCACATCCGGGACAAGTTTCTATTTAGAATTCGCAACCCATAGCTAGCCAGGCAATGCAGGAACCGGCTAATCCTTTCAACAATTCTAACATCCTCATAGTCTCATCCATAGACCTTAGAGGAAAGAAGAAGAAGTACAAGAGTAAGCAAGATGCTAACTCTAGGAACGAAGATGCACCAACTATGCTTCAATGCAGTGGGCAACAACAACCCACTATTTTGACACCGACACCCCCTCCAGGGGGAAACCAGCCAACCCCCTTGCAAGGGGGCATTGATCCTAATGCCAATGTCTTCATGTGTCATCCTGAGATGCACATTCAAACAAGACTTGATTCTTATGATGTCTCTCCTAGTACATCCGATCAATCGGAATCACGGCCAGATGGTTATCTCTACATTGAGAAACCATCCATAGACTTAGTACCACACCCCCCCAAAGGTGTTCTACGTAGAACAATGCATAATCCTAGCACGTGAGTTGCTTAGAACGGTAACGTTCTTGAGGACCTAGCTCAAGTACCATCTACCATGTCGGCCTTGGAGGTATTGCAATGTCATTCTGCGCAAAGAAAGGAACTATTGTCTACCATTGATGCTGTTGATCCATCCGATGAGACTTTGATCACATCAGACATAGACCATTCAATATGTAGGATCCTTCCCGAAGTTTCTTTTCAGATTGAAGTAACGACTCATGGTAAGAACATCTGTTTAACCATAGTAGATGAAAGGACCTCAGCTTGTGTAATGTCATTTCCATGTTGGAAAGCATTTGGATCACCTCTATCTGTCGTAGAAGTTCCATACCAAGCTACTCAAATAGCTTCGACAGATTCAGATCAAAATCTTCCCTTGATGGAGGAATATGATTCGGTTACCTGGCCCATTTGGGCTGTGAGATCTCCCAGCTCAGATAACTTATTGGATTACATTTTATCATCAAATGAAGATATCCCTAAAGTTGTAAACATTTGGTTGTACCTACCTAAGGACATCTTTTGTGGGGCCATTGGGAGCATACTTGATATAAATCTACCCAAGTATAGGAGCATGATCAGCATGTTCCTCAATCTTATCTGGTATATTTGGAAACTTGCATATAGGTTTAGGCCATCCCTTTGTGAAGATGCATTTGAACCTTTTGCAACCCAAACTTGCCATAGGGTTGAACTTGTTGGAAATTGGTGGGTCAACCCTTCATATCTGTATTTTCCACCATTCCGACAGAAGAGCCTACCGAACATGGGACACCCTAGTCAGCACCCCATTTCCATTTGGGTGCCCATGCTAAGTTATTCTTATAGGCCCGGGAGCCCTATTAGTCCCATCGTGACTTGGAGTTTGAAACCACATATTTCTCTTTCATTCATTTCTGACCGTATCCTGATGGGTTCCCAATTTTTTGTCATTTTACATAAGCTTGCGTTAAAATATCCACTTAAACATCCATGCAAACTGCTTCGTTGCTTATTGCTTAAGTTGCTTATTTTCCTGTATAGTCACTTTTTGTTACAAGATGCCTATAAACCATTGCTTATGTATATTTGACCCATAGCCATGGAGGAAACATCTGTAAGAGTGTACATAACTATCTCAGCCCTTGTTTGCAATACAGATCTTTGCCTTGGCCTGACCCATGCCCTTGAGACACTCGTTTCCTCTAATGTATCATAGCATGCTTTATTCTTTTTTCAAGCTAATAAATGAAAAAGGTTAAAAAAAATTGGAAAACACAAAAATCCAAAAAAGGGAAAGACTTGAATCACTTCATATTATAAACTTTGAAGAAAACGACAACAGTCTGTCCTTGTCACCCTTGAACACGGCACATAATTTTGTATCCACTGTCAGTACACCATCTGCATTTGCCTTAGGAAACTGTACCAGTATTTTGAACAAATCTCCACCAATGGGTTATCCTTCCCATCACCAATGGAGCTTTCGTTAATGCATCTGGCATTAGAGGATTTCGTTAAGGTCGGTTACTCAAAGTCCTATGTTGCCAAGTGTCCATTCTGCATCGTGTTATGTGTTCAAGGGAAGTCCAAACCGAGTCGACCATTCCTCAAATATTCCTAATCAATCATGTCAGCCTTCCTTGTGTCAGTATACATTGCTGGATCTTGCAGTTCTACCAAATTATATCATACTATTGATCTTTGTTTCGTATCAATTGATGTGGGATGCATCAATGCCCTCTTTCCGATGGATCTATTCCTATCAAAATCAAATCATTATCTAGGACATGGATCTAGAAACCCAAGAGTACCTTGGATCTTGCAGTCATTAGTGGCAGGTTTCCTCGCAAATGACAGTGGGTGTACATCAATGAACCCTAATTGTTTGATTCTACAAGTGTTTGACTTCAGAACATCTATTCAAACTTGTTAGTTTGTACTCAGTACCTCAGAGTCCATCATCATTATCGGTGGGTCTCTTCGTATCTGTTAATGGTATACATCAATGACTGGTAATCAAATGGTGTTTTATTATGCTCGACATCAGATCATGTATTCGCATGATATAAACTCGTACTATCGTCGATTTGTATTAAAGACCTTGGGAAAAACAGTTGTATCACTCATCGATGCACTTCCCGAGCTGCGCAAGATTAGACTGCCATGTCATAAGTTCAATAAAGACTTTGTTCTCGCACTCATCAGAGTGCATGTTTAAATTTAAAAAAAAAATTGCTTTTGACATGGATCCACTGTGTATTGTTCATGGCCATGCTTGTTTACTTTTGAGCATGGGTATGCCCGCCTCAGGAAGATATTATATATTTGAGAAATTGCTATGCTTTGCAGGTGTGATCCTCAATCATGTGCCTATGAGTTTTCCTTCCCTTGTCCTTGCTTTTAACGATAAAGAGTATCAGTACAAAGAGTATCAGTATAAAGAGTATCAATATACCAAGTATAAAATTCAGTAATGTATTTTGGCCCTTAGCTCTGCTTCGGACCTCACACATTAGGGGGCATCTATTAACAATCAAATTGACACCCCTAATCATGTGACAGGAGCAACATATGTTTACCATGTACCCGCACCAAGAAGTCATGACACAAGTTCATTCAAAGACGAATCTGCTCTGAGAAATGCATTAAATGCATTAATTGTGCTTAAAATCATTCTAAATGGTGCAAAAATCCTAAAAACTATGGAAAAAGGGGTTTTTAAGTGAAAATGTTCTAAAATCATGAAAGGGGATTATCCCACACTCAAAAGAGAAGCCTAAGGCCCATTTCCCAATGCTATATAAGAAAGGCATGGGAGGCATGGTAAAGGGAGATAAAAAAAGCAAAGGCATGCTGAGGAGATTCTAAAGGAGGAAGAAGAGCTCAAATTCTTCAAAAGCAAGGGTGAAGGAAGGGAAGCTCATGGAAATGGAGGAGGGATTCACACCAAGATCATTGGTAAGGATGTACTTCTTCCTTGTTTTAATATGAAGTAATTCAAGTTTCTACCATTTTAGTGTTGAATGTTTGCTTATCTTGCATGATTCTAATTCTGAAATGTTCTTAGATCTCAATGAATGTTTAATGAATGAACTTAGATCTTAAGAAATTTGTGATAATTACTTCATTTCTGACATGGAATCTCACCAATTCTTAGTAAAATAGTTGAACTAATGTAGACACAACCCTGAACTAAATATTGTTATTAGAATCGTGAAGGTGGGCCCCAAGAAGATTGGAGTTAGTTAGCAAGTTTAACTTGTAACATGTAAGGGTTATCTGCAACAATGGTGTGGATGATGAAGAATCTAGCATGCTTGAAGACATATAAAAAGTCTCTTTTATAATGCCACATGAATGAAAAATATCCTTGGTTCCACACAATCTAGACTTTGGAAATATCACCCCTATACAAATTAGTTAAATAATAGTGACATGCTCTAATAGCAGTCTACTCTCTATTTGTTAAGTTGGTTTTTTTGTTTTTCAATCATATATATATAATGTGTTCAAACTTAATTAAATATGTTCATTCAATATGTTAACCATCCAAAATTGGATTATTTCAATGACATGAAAGGGAAATGAAAAAACATTATTAGACTTATGTTTCTAGCTATGTTCATAGCCTAAAAGGTTGTGTATTGGTGACCTTGACTTGGTTCTTACATTGCTCTGTCCAGTTTTTCCATGTCGCTAACTCTTTTTTTGGAGGCATCAAGACTCTGAAACAAATGTGAAACCAGGCCATGTTTATCGGTCCAAATTCATACAAAATTTCTAGATGATCTAAGAAAGCTCATTTCCTTACAATATATTGCACATGCATACAAAGACTCCTCTTTGAGACCCAATGTGATCTCTTGGAAACCAAAAAACATAGTCATATAGCATATATTAATAGTATAAGAGAAGGGGGTGAACTTACCGATATTTTTTTTTGTTTCCTCTTCCACTTCCCAAACTGCACATAAATAGAAAAATAAAAAAAATAATGATTCAATAGTATATCACAAAAAAAGGAGCATTCAAAATTGCTTAAGATAAAATGAGAAGTCAGAAATGCCTATGGCCCAAAGAAAAAATGTAAAAAATAGATAAATGAACATGAGAAGAAAGATAGGATAATATTTTATAGTTTTAAAAACAATGGGATGACATACAACATAGCATTTATTATTTTTTATTCGTCCTTATACTCACATCACATAAAATAAAATAAGTTGTCGGTACACATAAAATAATCTCTTGGCACATGCCATGACTACTTGGGTTTCTCTCCTAAAGATAATGAAGAATAAGGATTTTCAAATGTGGAAGTAATCACTTGGCACAATCCAAAATGACTTTGGTTGCTCTCCTCAAACTAATAAAGAATAAGGACTAGTCTAGTAAAAGTGGCAGACACATGAGAAAGCGATTCTTTCATTTTCTCTTCTAATAGTAGTGAAGAATAAGGATTGCGAAAAGTGGTAGTAAATGTCAAAGGAACCTATTTGAAAAACAAACCCATTTTTAAAACAATGTTTCCATACATATAGTCAAAAGAGAAAACTTAGCACGGTAGAAGGTTAACAATAAGTCCATATCATCTTCCTAGAAAAGTACTCAGAAGAATACTTTACCCAGTAATTCCCCATTAGGTTGTAAATTCGGGTAGGGATAGTATGTAATATGAATAGAAGTAGCTTGAAGAATAGTTTACCAGTAATTCCCCACTAGATTGTAAAGTTGGTAGGGATAGTATGTAATATGAATACAAGTAGCTTGAAATGTTTTCAACAAGGAAAACTTCGACACCTCAAACCAATTATGTATCAAAGGTATAGATCCAATTTTTGAAATCTGACTTGGAACAATAAGTAGGAAAGAAAAGGTTTAACTGCATCAGATGAATGCATTACCTATGGTGATATTTTGGTAGTAAAATCATTTTTTTGTGAGTGAAAGAAGTAATTCCAAAAAAATATAGATTTCTTCTATTCTCTAAAAATCAAATGAATAAAAAATCTGAATGAAGAAGGTTTTCTTTGAGCATATTCAAGAACCTTAGAACTTATGCATGGTCTATTGACCCTATAGTATGGCAAAATAAATAATAGAATACACGAATTCTATGATAGAAAAACCATATTACATTAACTGAAAATTAGAGTTTTGCATAAAAGAATCGATTGTAGGGCCATTCATCTTTGATTGCAACTAGATTTTTCCAATGTCTGTCAAACTGTGTTTTAATGGTACGTTGATACAAGATTATGCCATTAAGAGAAACTCCATTCCCAATAAGACTGTCTTGAGTGCTTGACATAGGTTATCAGTGCAGGTTATTGGTTCAGTAAAAAATGGCAGTTGTTTGGTTTGTGAGTTGGTAGTGACATTGATCTTAGGCTAATTAATTATGTATTGCATTGAACCTAAAAAAACCTAAATCATCTCCATTGAGTTTATGAATCCATTCTAGCAATAAAACATAAAACATATCTACTTATACAAAATATCTCATTGAACAATGCAAATTTATTGATTACAAAACTAGAAAATACTCAAAATACTATTCCAAACTTTGAAATCTAAAAATGATTTCAGAATTGCATAACTAGAACCCAAGAATCTCTGACCTTATGCCATTGGGAATAGTGGAGCAAAGGATGTTGGTGTCAGTGGGATCTATTGAAGTACAATCTCTGCATCTGCACACCTTGTAGATTCAATCAATGCTAACACATTTTCGATCCGACAATGACAAATTTTTGTTCTACCTCTTAGCTAGCGGTTTAACCACTCCACCACCACTAAGTCTCTCAACGTTGCTAATAAACCTACAATGACGATTTTCCTTCCCCAGTGGACTAGATTTACTATTGGCCATGAACACTCCTAAAATTCATCAAAGTGGTCAAAAAATCATCTAATTTTATTATGGATGTTGTCTAGCATGCCTCAAATGAGTGATTCCACAAGAATATGCCAATAATAAACTTGATATATGAAGGAATCAAAAAGTTAAAACATAAAATAGTGAAAAGAGTGATTTCAATAAAAGGAAATTGGGAATATGCACAAGCATTTTATCTTAATAGTGTTTTTCATAACAACAAGCATTTTGCACTTCAAACACTAGACACAATTTTTTCAACGGCTTAACATTGTTTGAACTATACAAAGGCTACACTGTAAAATCTCAATGAATTTCCATAAGTTTTCAAGCTTTAATTCAAATGCAAGATACTGTGAAGTTGCAAAGAAAGTTTGAATCTAATCTGTAGATACCACATTTTCTTTATGTGATTATTTGTTATGAACTGCAACAACATCCATCCCTTACGTTAGATTTATTTATAGTTAAAATTTATATATTGCACATTATAAACCTCCCTTTCTAAAACTTTAAAAAACTAAGAAAAAGTCCAAAAAATGAAAAAATTAAAGAACAAAATGCTTGGCCTTCTATAGCTCAAGGAAATGGAAACAAATTCTTCAATCCAATGTTAAAAATAGAAAAGAGCAAGTGGGAATTAGTACCTTATCTTTGTAAGCCATCCCTCTCTAATTATTACTTTAGTAATCCATCCTTCAGGCATTTAATCTGGAGAGTCAGTGAACATAATATGATTACATGGTCTATATGAAGCATGTGTACTAAACCAACTATTTCCTACTTGTTGTCTAGTGGCCTAAGCTTTAGATTGTGAGGTCTATCCATCAAGATTGTTACTAGTTTTTGCAAACCAATGTGCTTCCAAAAGGAACCTACTAAGGCTTATGGAAACCTTAGTAGCAGTTTGAAAAAGAAAAATTAACAACTAGCAAACTGAAATTAAAAACTACGCTATGCATGTGGATAAACAAGATTAAGAAAAATAAAGTGAAACTAAGCTAACATTAGGCACATTCTTTAACACATGAATGAGACAAATCAAAAAATGGTTTTTTATTTTAATTAAAGAATGAGTTGTACATAAACCAAAGTTTACCTCAGAGTAGCAGTGACGGGGGACCCTGCATCTTTCTGAACAAGGATGCTCCTGGTCTCCTAGTAGCCAGATGTTCTCCAGCCAGTCGTCACAAGGTGCAAATCTCCGACAAGGTGAGAAATGAACAAAAAAGGGGGTTTGGACCTCGGGGATACTTTTTCAGAGTAACGGTTTGAGCAATGTATGGAGAATTGATTTTGGAACTAATGGATGAAGGACCTTGATGGTTTATATATAGGCATGGCGGATAGCTCTAGGATAAAGATAATGATTTGATTTTTTATTTTTGGCATTTGCCTTTGATTTTGATTTTTTTATTTTGCCTTTGATTTTGTGCCTCTCACTTTCTAAGATCCTTTTTCCAAATTAGACTATCATAGGTGTCATGCTAGGTTCTTCTTTTTGTTGAGTGATAAAAAGGACAAACACCCAAAAAAACAAGTCAGGGCATAAGTTGCTCATTTATGAGATAATTGAGCAAATTAATTTTGTAAAATGGCCATTTTTATATGCGACTTTGATTTTTTGGTTTTCCCAAGGTCAAAATAGTAGAAATGGAATGTGGTAATGATGTATAGGTGTGATGGGGCTAATAGAAAGGTAAGCATGAAAAAGTTAAGTATTAACAAGGATGAACTGTAGGAGTTTTGTTCTTAGCTTTATATTTGGTTTACTCACAAGGAGAATAAGGCAGCTTGGCATCCACATTGCTATCTAAGTGAATTGTAGAAGGACTTTCAAATTTCATGTGTTTAGTTTGTTCTATGAAAAGGGGCTTTCATAGTGGGTGTCAAATGCATATGGTATTCAATGGGCCTAAATTATAAAAGTTCAGTCCGTTCCTGGCCTTTGTTTCCCCCTTCATGTTGGTGTAGCTATATACCGCATGGTGCCCACATTAGAAAGTATGCACATAGGTCCATATAACCACAAAGTATGAGCTCTTCGCAGTAATAAAAGAATAAATCTATCATGAGATTCTCTTCGGAGAAATGTGACTCATATTTATGCATGATGAATCATGGGATCTCAGATCTATGCACCGTGAATCGGATTTCTATACCCTAAATAGGATAGAGTGTTAGAATGAACATTTATTATACTATGCATTTCTACCAACAATATGATATAGTCTACAAGTGATTTAGTGTGATGGACACAAAATCGGAATCGTTGATAAAATCCAGGTGGGTGGTTTTTGGCTTTGATACTTGAGGCGAGAGAATGTAACAAAACTATGCCAAGAGACGAAGGCAATTCCAGTGAGGTGGGTTTAAGAGTTCAAGATCGAGAGTATTTTTTTAATATTTTTCTTAATTTTTGAATTCGTTCATTTTCCCCCCTCACTCAGTGGCAGGAAGCAAATATCGGGAGTGATAATAATAATAGTTTATTAAGGTAATTTGTATTTTTGAAATATATTAATTTGTGTTTATTATTTAATTTAAAATAAATTTAATGTTAATAATGATTTTATAATTATTATTACTATTATGATCCAATTATTTTAGGTGATTTCAACTTTTAATTATTTTAATTTTTAGAATTACGTATAGTATATTAATATATTAACTATAATATATATATATATATACTCTAATGCTATATATTATTAACTCATATAGTTTATACTAAAGCACATATAATATATGATATATATTGATTATATTAATATATAAAACTATAATATATATAATAGCTATATATTATTAAATTGAGGCTTCAAGTTATGATCAATATAATTTATATTGTACAAAGAGTATCAAGATGTTTTATAGCCAAGTAAAGGTTAAATATCATGGAGCATCCTTCTCTTTCCAATAAGTGATTTGTCAAAATCTGACAATGGATAATTGCAATTTTGACAATGAAAATTTACAATTTCATAAATTTTAATGCTGCAGATGGATTTAGAGACATGGATTAAAGGGGTATCTGAATTCATCTACAACGTTAAAATTTATGAAATTGTATTTTTTTACAATTTCGTAAATTTTAACGTTGTAGATGGACTCATAGATCCCTTTTAAGAGGGTTTTTGAATCCATCTGTAGCGTTAAAATTTCCGAAATTATAATTTTTTTTACAATTTCATAAATTCCTCAGAGGGTATGAAAGGTTTATGTGGATTCCTCTTTCATAATATGACAATCATGCTTTAAATGATGGCGGTGATGATGATAATCGTCATCATTATCATCATCGTCATGATGATCAGTATTGTAGTCAACATTATTATCATCATAATTGTCAAGATGATGATCACTATAAATTTATATTAGCATATAGTGTTTATTCATATTTTGTATCCCATGACTAAATTAGTCATTTTTAGGTGTGATCACTTAAAATTGCTCAAATTTGGTCATATTTCACTTTAAAACACTGTGGTGACCCACATTTTTGGTGGTTTAGTCATTTATTTCCCATGGTGACCAAATTTTTTGGTCACCTGGTCATTTATCACCCATTTTTCTACTAATGTGTTTGGAATAGCTAGCCACAATGGTTTGTGCAAAATGGGATTGTTTGTTAACTTTAACAAGTTCGGTAAATCAAGAGTAGCCAAGAACGATAGTTGCAGATTGGAATACAGATTCTATGTCAAAGGTAATTGGGTATTAAGGCCTATTGGACCATGAGGTCCTTCCATATATGGTCCTTCAGAAGCATAGGAACTTCAAAAAGCATTTCCCCCCCAGGAAATTGGTTGTTTCCAAAGGGAGTGTTATAGCATCTTTTGTCACACTTGTCCCATAGATTCTATGATTATCGATCTTATCCATTTACCTCTTTTGAAAACTCCCTTAGTCCCTGATCATCTATGAACAACAATCATTCTTGAAAAAACTTCTTAAAAAATATTTATCAAGATGTGCGACCTATATACACTAGTACAAAATGAGAGATAAGTGACCAGGCGACCAAAAAATTTGGTCACCACAGCTTTTTCAAGGGATAAATGACCAAAATTGAGAAATTTTAAGTGAATCGACTAAAAATGACCAAGATAAATGACCAATTTGGTCACGGGATAAGAACTAAACTAAAAATGACCAAGATAAATGACCAATTTGGTCACGAGATAAGAACTAAACTAAAAATGACCACATAAAAATTGGTCATTTATGTGGTCATTTTTAGTTGTGTCATTCAGGCAATGGAAAATTATATTTTTGATAATGAATTTGTACAATTTACTAAATTTTAACACTGCAGATGGATTCGGAGACCCCCTTCTAAATTTTAACACTGTAGATGGATTCAGAGACCCCCTTCTAAATTTTAACACTGTAGATGGATTCAGAGACCCCCTACTAAATTTTAACACTGCAGATGGATTCGGAGACCCCCTAGCAGATGGATTTGGAGACCCCCTTCGAATCCATCTGTAGTGTTAAAATTTAGTAAATTGTAACATTGATAGTACACAACTTAGATTATTTTTCAATACATGTCTTCCAAGGGATCATTTCTTTGAGGCCATCCCCATACCTAATATTGTGTTAGATGATAGGAGAATCATTGAGATGCTCACTTAGGGTTTCTCTACTAATTAGTGCCTTGGGTGTGGTGAGTCGATATCTAGATAATACATCATGTCTTGCACCATATAGTTTATCAAGTGATATATGAGTTATTCTACAATATGTGGTTGAGTCCAGTCTTAGATATTTGTCGTCTTTCCCTTTTGGAATTGTCATGTCCTGAAGTTAGTGTCACTCCGTTCAGCTTATTGTACTGGTTGTGTTCATATTTTGTTCGAACAAAACCATCACCGTTTGACCATCTCGCAGTTTGTTTAAAGTTTCGACAAGTTCATGTATTTTTTGTCATGTTAGCTAAAAATTGTCAATTTCACAACCTCCATTAATTATCCATGTATGCATTCATTACCATGGTTCTCTTTCACAACCTCTCACATATGTTTTTACCCAGTCCAAAAGGCAGATGAATTAATAATAATGGTTGCACAATCTCTAATTCACGATAGGCCCTATCACCCACTAGTCCACATCTTCCAAGAGAGGCAGCAATGATTTACTCATTTGATGGCACACTATACTATATATAGTGTTGTTCTGGGCAGTTACATAGTGTCGAAAATGGTGACCAAAGCTCGATATTATTGCTCCCACCTACTGCTCAACTTCCTCATTATCTTTGAATTCCCTGGCCAGCTTCACCTCGACTTTTAGCATGTGCATGGTCACTTGATCTTTCTCGGTTGGGATCGAATCATGATAAAATTCAACAACTTCTAGAATGGCATTAGAATCTCGTGACGAACTGGCGAGGGAGGGATGAGGCTTTCGTCCATGGGGAACCATGAGAAGGTAAAACAAAGGAGCCAAAGTTCTAGACACCTCCTTTATGGGAACAAAATCAAACCATTTGAGAGAGTAGAGCCAAAGCAGGAGAAAAACCATGGCCTTTCCCCCACAATTTATCCACACTTGAGCCATAATACCTGTTAACACCAGACATACCACGTCGTCATTGCATTTCCTGGTCATGAAGAGCAACATGATGTTAGGTCATGTGCTAGGCTCCCAAATCGTGCGAGCATTCAAACCCACAATCCTCCAAGATGGTGCCATTAACTTGCATGATCGTCTCTCTTGGGTGAAGTACGTCCAAACCATTAATCCCTGGAGCGTGAGACCCTCCCACATATTGCATTGGGGCCCTTTGTTGTCACCTTCGTTATGGACACACAACCCTTGTTGCCAACAAACACCCCATCTAGATAATAATATATACTTAAGTTCACCAAACACCTTGAGCCCATTTGAAGACGAGTCACTTAGTTGTAGATCGAACCAGCCTAGATCCAAATCCTAGGCTCTATCAAGCACTGAGAGGGATCAAATCTCTCGCGGTGCAAACCTCTTCTCACGTATTGCACTCAAGGATCTTTTACAAGATCTCCCTCATATTATTACTTTTTACTTTTTATTATTACATTTTATTTATGACTGACAATATCGAACCAGCAATATCAACAAACACTCAACTCACAAGATCTCCCTCATATTATTACTTTTTACTTTTTATTATTACATTTTATTTATGGTCGTCAATATCGACAAACAATCCAATCACAAGATCTCCCCCATATTCTTAATTTTTACTTTTAATTATTACATTTTATTTATGGCCGACAATATCGACAAACACTCGACTCACAAGATCTCCCTCATACTGGGTTGTAGAGCACCTCTCGACGCAATTAGATTCTTACATGTCCTTATACTAAATAAGTAGTTTTATATTGTTAAGATTTAAAGTATGTGAAACTACAAATATTATTACATTTTGCTACATTTTTCTATTAGCATTTAGCATTAAATAATTTCACTTAAACATTAGTATAGATCAAATTAAACATTATTTATATAGATCAAATCATGTATTGATGAGATTTGTGTAGATTAGTTGAAAAAGTTGTTTTTATTTTTTTGTTTTCACCTACTAACTATCATAACCCACCTTAAGTAAATAATTTATTATATTCTTGTTATTATTGTTAACTTCTTCTCTAAATACCTTTAAGCTTATTTCAACACATATAATATTAAGATAGGTTAATAAATAAAATACTATATTTATAGTTATTGTTGTTGACTTAGTCAACCATTTTTCATTCATAATAAATAAATTATTATATTCCTTATTGACCTCATCTCTAATTTCCTTCCATAATGAATAAAATATTATATTCCTCTCATAGTAATTTCATAGCTAACCATATTTTTAATGCAAATTTATATACTACTAAATTCCTTTAAAATTTTAGAATATTGAATGTAAAAAATACCTCTAAACTTATTTCAAAACATATATAATAAATAAAAACATATTATTGAATAAAACACTTGTCAATGGTTAATGGATCCCCACACATATTGTGTTAACCACACTTTCCTAAACATAAGTTATATGTAACACTAAATTTCAAGGGAGATAAATAGTAAGTGTAATTTTTTTGAGTTTGAGCAAGTGTCTCTTTTAAACCAGTTATATGTGCTATTAAACTTTTTGTGTAAACACCCCTTAAGTTCCAACAAGTGTCAATTTTCTTTATCTTGTGGGATTAGACATGAGTCACACAACAAAGGTTTGAATCCCATGATCACATGTGTTGCACCCAAGAGATTGGATTTTTAAGATGTATTGTACCCAAGAGATTTATTGTACCCTAGTGATTTTGTACGAGAAGCTTAGATCCCGAAAGGGATAACCTTAGGGTTGGAACAGTTGCCGCCTTCCTATGGGTCATCACCGACATCCCGCCTCATCTGGTTGATCAGTAAGATATTTATCTTTGTTATATATTCTACTTGAATCTTGAGCAAGAAGGATAGAAAGACCTAATTAGGCTAGCTAGACCTTCATACCCAGATGGAAAGCAATGGAATTATATGCCGATGGCATAGATATCACGTCTAAATATGTCATTGGTTCCTTATTCTAGAAGGCTCATTAATAAAGAAGTAGGGGGATTTATTTTGGAGTGTGGGTACGAATCCCTAGGAAGAATGCCATGAAGGTAATCTAGCCCCAATGCCAGCAGGAGCAACATAACCATCGAACCAATAATAGCACCAAACCAACGACCCCCCAGCCCCAAGATAGATTCTCCTTGCAGAGGAACACCCCCGAGAAGTTTAGATAGGCCGCAAGCCCTTAGAGTTGCGCAAATTGTATCGGCCAATGGGATCATCTGGTAGCCCAACCTATCTGACTCGATTAGCAGAGGCCAACGAAGTAGCTTAGCCCATTGAGTAGCTATATACCTACTGTTGCACATCGAACTGTAACACACATAGCATAACCACCCAGTAAGTTATTTTTCCACGTCGTCCATTGATTGCCCAAAATCCCTCATATTTGTCTATAAATATTGGGTCTGGGTTCGTTCATAGAAAATGGACATGAAACCTAGTGTTTGCTCCGATTTTTTAGCCTCCTAATCTAATCTATACATTGTGTAAAATCTACCGTGCGAGAAAATTGTGTAAAATCTACCGTGCAAGAAAATTCCTCTAGATGGCTTATTGAGGTCTCTCATTACCTTTGGACAGACTGAAAATCATTGATGCGTATAAATCCTTTCAGCCTTTTGGCATTGTAAAACATGAATTTGCAGGACCTTCGGACAGACTGAAAATCACTGATGCGTATAAATCCTTTCAGCCTTTTGGCACTGTAAAACATGAATTTGTAGGTATGCATTTTGGGGAATTTTAGTGGAAGTTGGTTGTTGCGAGTTTTCTTGGCACTGACATTTAATGCCTGTCTTTAGGGTTTCTAATCAGAATTTGTATGGTTTACTTTGGATTTGAGCCCAAGTCATCCATTCCCGATCTTTCTCGAAATTTTTTCCATTAACCTAGAAACCCTACAAGGTGGAAACCAAGTGGGAAATACATTTGGGATAAACAGGCTAACACAACTAATTTTAATTTTTGAATTAATCAAGGGCAACAAAAGCTGCAGAATAAACTAATGGGTACTTGAAACTTGAAGGCTTGTGAAAAAAAGTTTCAAACCCATGTCAGAGGAGTCTTATGTTTTAGCCTGTCAATCAAAGGACATTCATCTTGAAACTGGGGGGAAATGATCTTGTCTGAAATTAGAGTAACTTTTTGGTGCAGAATCGAACCAATCTATGACATAGCACCTGATTAGATCAATAATTAAGGGCAGTGATTAGATAAGTGTTGAGAGTATAAATTGGCTTGTTGTTTGGATTCACAAGCGAAATTTTTGCATGTGTGGATCATGGCACTGGAATAGGCAGGTACCTGTTTACAATTATGGTCATTCAGATCCAAAAGGTTCAATCATTTAAGGATACTTGTTCACTTGGATAGATTCATAAGTGAAAGTTTTACATGTGTGGATCATGGCACTAGAATAGGCAGGTACCTGTTTACAATTATGGTCATTCAGATCCAAAAGGTTCAATCATTTAAGGATACTTGTTCACTTGGATAATAACTCTGAGGCAGTAATGACAAAGTGACCCATGACGAGAACAATTTACAGTTTAAATGAAATTTCAATGAATGCAATTTCATTCTAATGTCTAGTCAATTCGTGTGTAGGAAAGAAGAGTGGATGCTGATAGACAACAATAAGAGGGAATTTACATTGCCCTCCTGGATCTGTAACAGACTTAAAATTTTATTACAAAAGTAGGGAGTTTCCAGGTTATCAGTGAAAATGGGTGGTGAAGATGTCAGCGCTATCCTTTACAATCGAGATACTGTTAAAAAATTATTACAAAAGTAGGGAGTTTCCAGGTTATCAGTGAAAATGGGTGGTGAAGAGGTCAGCGCTGTCCTTTACAATGGAGATACTTACATGGGAGAAATGTCCATATACCCTCAATATGAAGATACCGAGTTGATGAACATAATTAAGAATGAGATTCGGATCTTCCATTTTTCGAGTCCGAGCAAAAGGTTTCTACCATTGGTTGTGCTCCATTCCTTTGCATCAAGTGGGGTTTGTTTCAAAATGAAGCCGAAGGAACAACAGTCCCAACCTGATTAGACAAATATAAATTCTATCTATATTGAATGCCTGCAAGAAGAAAAGGTACCTGTCTCTATTTGACACTTATCTGGCAACATATCTTTGCCTGGGACTATATTTCTTTTGGAAACATGTTTCACATGGATTGCCATATATTAATTAGAGTTAAGTTACATAAGTGGTCATCTGTATTTGTTGTATGATCAAAGTATCAGTTCAATGTTCTAGGTAGGACTATTTTATATGTCAAACATAGTTTGGAAGTCTATGAACATTGTGTATTAAGGTGGAGGTGGCCTGAAGCTTTGTAATTTATGGTTGCTTCAAAGCTTAATGGTGTTTATTCATTGATATATTCATATTCAGTATGATCATTTGCATTGGAATATGATCAAAGTATCACTTTAGTTTTTTTTATGGGTAGGACTATTTGATATGTCAAAAATAGTTTTCAAAAGAAATAAATAGTATGTAGTTAGGTGGCTTAAACCTTTGTAATGTAGGATTGCTTCAAAGCTTAATGGCTTCCCCGGTATGTTGTTCATGCTCAGTATGATCAAATTATTACCTTTGTAATGTAGGATTGTTTCAAAGCTTAATGGATTCCCTGGTATGTTGTTCATGCTCAGTATGATCAAATTATTAGTTCTGTGTTCTTGTTGATAGGACTCTTATAGGGTTGCTTCAAAACTTAATGTTGTCGATTACCTGGTATGTCGTTCGTGTCCAGTATGATTAAAGTATCAGTTCAGTGCTCTTGTAGGCAACATTCTTTTATATGTCAAGTATAGTTCACAAAGGCAATGAATAATAACCTTTATAATGTAGGCTTGATTCAAAGCTTAATGGTGTTCATCCCCTGTTGTCTTGTTCATGTTCAGTAGGATCATTTGCATTTCAAGTATGATCGAAGTACCAATCAAGTGTTCTTGTGAGTAGGACGCTTCTATATGTCAAGCATAGTTTTCAATGGCAATGCATAATATGTAGTAAGGTGGCTTAAACCATTGTAAGGTAGAGTTGCTTCAAAGTTGAATGGTGCCATTCATGTTCAGTTTGATAATTTGAATTTAGAGTATGATTAAAGTATTAGTTCAGTGTTCTTGTGGATAAGACTCTTTTATCTGTCAAACATAGCTTTCAAAGGAAATAAATAATGTGTAGTAAGGTGGCTCAAACCCTTGTATTGAAGGGTTGCTTAAAAGATTATTAGTTTTTTTATTCCTGGTTTGTTCTTCATGTTCAGTATGATCAAAATACTAGTTCAATGTTCTTTTGGGTAGGATTCTTTTATATGTTAAGTATAGTTTTCAAAGGCAATGAATAGTGTGTTGTAAGTTGGTTTAAACCTTCGTAATGTAGGGTTACTTCAAAACTTAATGGTCTCGATTGCCTGGTATGTTGTTCATCTCAGTAAACTTTAATCTTGTGATAAATGAGGTTGAAGCATGCTATAGTGAAGAATGTTACATAATGTTGTGGTGACTATTTAACATGAGTATCAGGTTGCTTCTTCACATCACACTGCTAGTTTGAGGAGAATATTTTGGTTAAACTTTTTCAGAATCAAGTTATTAATGCTGATATTGTGGCATTTATTTTGGGTATGCAGATTGCTGTGGTGCTGGTTGGAGGGAATGAGCTGCATTTAGTACAAATGTCGCCTGGAGATAGACAAAATCAACTGCCATGTTTTCGGGGTTTCAATGTTGTTTATGGACTGTATGGTTCTTGTCTTGGAATGTTAAACCTTAGATGCTTAGCAATTGTATTTGATTTGGATAAAACACTTTTTGTTGCTAATACAATGCGTTCTTTTGAAGATTGCATTGAAATTCTTAGACATAAGATGTTAGAAGAGGTTGATCCCCAACGAGTTTCTGGATTGTCAGTGGAGATTAAAAGATATCAGGAAGATAGAGCAATTTTAAAGCAGTATATTGAGAGTGACAAAATTTACAACAACGGAAAGTTGATGAAGTCTTAGTTGGAGGATAGCCAAGTATCCTTGAAAACATATTAAAATATCCTTAAAAACCCTAAAACATATATTATCTGGAAACATGAGATTTTTTGTTTCCCACACCGGGTGATTGAACTTGTTTCTTGTAACATAGAAGGAATATAATCATCTTTGAATGTATTTCTTAATGCAAATTTGGTTATTTTATTAATTTAATGTTGTGGATATCTATTAATAAAATTCGACTACCAATTTCCCTTCTTCGTAAGATTTCAAAATAGGCCACTTCCTGTTTCAGAAATGCTACGTATTTTGGCTTCTTAGATAACTATAGTATATAGTATTATAATATGCGTGGGTGTTAATTATTTTAACTGGATGAGATATGGGATCTGTCTGTACCCAATTCTGTGGCCATTTTCCACCTCACAATTATCAAATTTGGAGGTAAACTGAATGTTATTGATGTTGTTTTGTCAGCAAGGTTTTGAGTATGTACTTTGTCATATAACAGTACCACTTGAATATTTTGTCATATAACAGTACCACTTGAATATTAGGTGACTAGCCTGTAGATGTCCTTAACTTATGGCATTGTATGAATCTACTATGCTTTTATTGTTTTTCAGGTTTATCCATTTTCAGAGATAGAGTCTGTCACTCTGTAGTGTTACAGAATCATAACAACACACTTCTTTAAACTATCTTCCTAAAATGGTATGGGAATGTTCTATTGTTTCATGTTCTGTAGTAGATTTCAGTCATATATCTACACCATGACATTGTTTGTTGAATTTTAATGCAGCTACAAGCATTAGAAGAAACTGCAGAGGCACTAAGGGAACGCAGTCAAAATTTTTGCAAAGGATGTCAGAAATATACGTAGGTTCTAGAATCCCATATTCAATGCACCCAATGCATCATCTAAATTCAATGTACTATTACAGCAAGGGTTGATAGATCACCCCCATCCCCACCACCACCCAGGCTGTAGAATGCACCCTGCTTCTTTTATTTTTACTAAGGAAAACCTTGTGGTGAAACCCAAGGGATATTTCCCTTAGTAAATCCGTTGATGTAGACTAGTGTGCCTAACCTAGAGAGATTCGAACCGAGCACCTTCTAGCATGAAACTAGGAAAATGCCAAGCAAATGCACCTTGCTTCTATAAGTGCATATGCAACAGTTTCCATTAAAAAAAAATATTGTCAGTTAAATTTGATACATGAGTTCTATTTGTTTCAGTTTTTACCAAAAAAATAGCTTGTAAGGTCCTGAGTTAGAAGTGTTGTTTATCCCAACTGGATGCTTATTTTTGGGGGCTATGTGCTAATTTTCCTTGCAGGAATAACATGGGAACAAGGTGGTTAAAGATATAATTTTTGGGCCCGGGAAGAAGAAGTATAAATATTGCAAGGTTTGCTTTACCATTCAATGACTCTTTGTTTCATCGAATCTATACTATGTTATGATAATAATTGCATTTGTCAATTTTTATTTTTTCCAACAACTATAAATTAGCTACTCCTTCACCTTCCAAAGGATAAATGTGAAACCTACCAACTTTGATCGTTTATGTTAGCTTTACCAGATTGCTCAGCAGGTGGTCCCCTCCACTTCAGCGCACCATACATAGTAGATCCAGTGCAAACTAGTTCATTTTTGCTTCCATCCTTGTCTTGCAGCAGTGTGAGCAGATTTGTTTAGCCTTGTTGTTGCGCAACAATAATGTTTTTGTGGTTGAGACACAACTATAGTTAGAGACAAGTAGTGTTAGAGGTGCATGCATGCATTTGTCAGCTTTAGATTCACCATCTTTAGCAGGTTCTATCTTCTAGTAGAGGCGCATGCATGCATTCGTCAGCTTTAGCTTCACCATCTTTAGCGGATTCTATTTTCCAGATTAGTAGGCACTGGATTTTGCCTCAATTAAATTTGCTTTACAAGATTTGCAACGCACTTACTTTCTTACTCTTAGAAGTGCTTTTAGTTTTGTTTTTTAGCATAGGTTCTAGTTTTAGGAAAGTGCATGGCTTAGGGAGACTTCCAGATTTAGAATAGGTGTTGGGTTTAAACTTTAAGGTAGATTCTAGGTATAGACCCTGGGAACTCTATTTAAGGCATTCTCTCTCATGATGGATAACGCACTTTAATCTAGGCAGAGTTAGGAGTTAGGAGTTAGGGTTTCCCTTTAAACCATGCTTTCTTCCACATGGATGGTTGGCATTGATTGTAAACCGTAGCTCATTATTCAATTTTGTTTTGAGCTAGTGATTAGTGAGCTGTTGTAGCCTTATGTTCTTTATAGTTAATAAAGAGTGATGTGAGGGGTTATTGCAATTTTGTAGCTTGCTGTTTGTATTTTCGGAGTTTTGTGTTTGCAGATCTAGCATCTTTCATCTTTTGTTTTGGTAGGTTACACAGTTTTAGTTTCCTAGATTATGATATAAGAAGTTAGAAGTGCAGATCTGTTTACCATGCTAAAAATTTAACATGGTATCAGAGCTGCAGACCCAGAATCTTCTAGGACCTGTGCATGGAGAATGTTGCTGCCTGTGAGAGGGAGCTGTAGGAAAGTTTCAGTGCATGTGATGCCCAAGAGTCTTCGGTGAGTGAAGTGATTGTTGCTTGAGATAGGCTCTTGGACTTGTGATAGGTTGTAGGGTATGATGCCCTAAGTACTCCAGTGATTGAATTGGTGATCTACACCTGTGATAGGTCACTGATTTGATTTGTCTTTGACTGATTTTTTTGTTTGAGGTGTGTTATAGGAGTTGCAGGGATGTCCAGTCAAGGTCTTGTTACCCCTTTTTTAGCAAGGAGTAATATGTTGGTTAGATTGGTTTGTTATCATATCAAAGACATTTGTGCTCGAGATGAGATCTGTGGCTTCCCCATAGATCATTGGCCAAAGGTCCTTTAGCATGGTCATATGGTTCATATGCCTTGGATGTGTTTTCTTATATGGTGATATGTTTGCATGGGATGTTACATTTATGCTCATATATTAATTCATAACACTTAAAACAATTACTCATGTCTTAGCCTTACATTGTTGTGTTTTGCCTTAAAAGTGTGTTAGTCCGAAGGTTAATTTGTACCCTAGTGAACTGAATTAAGTGAATTCATCCATTCAATAACATTTTTCCTAGCCATTTTTCATCCTACTAGCCAATTCATCCGAATCTAAATGCACCTTGTCTTTTAGTTTTACTGGTTCGGTTTGTTATTTTTCCTTTATAAGTAATATCATTTATATAAGTTATAAATGGTTGAACCTCTAACACGAATAATAGCCAAAATTATCACCAGAGCCTGGTATGATTAGTTAATGGTGTGTTTTATTAAAATCTATTTAGATATTGAAAATGGAGTTGTGCATAATTGATATCTTATTTGAGGTTGTTGACAGTGATATTTTGTGTTATAGCCATTGGGTGAACAATTTTCAAGAGTGATTTTGGCAACAAACATTTATTTAAAGCATTTTATATCAAACAATCACTGTTGTATTTGCTTTTCCTTATTGGTCTAACTTGTATGTTGTAATTTGTAACTAATAGTGATTTCTTGGTTGGTTGCCTATGTCATATTGTTGTTTCATATCTGTTCCAACATTGATCATCTCTTCCTCTTCTGATTTGTTGTAGCACCCTTATGCTTTTTTCCATGCCGAGGTTCTTACAATTACGTTTTATGCAATTAATAATACTAGACTACCATGTTTCATTGTAGTTTCTCACAATAAAAGGATATTTAGATGGTCTTCACCAAATGCTATTAGAACTTCAATAGTCTCATAATGGAAATAGAAACAAGCAACCGAGTGAGCAAATACGGGATCTTCTAATGGGCATATGGTAACACTGAAATCTGAAATCGCAGTGGACAGAAGTAACAATGCTTGCATTAAAGATTCTGCTACATATATAGGTAATTCTCAGCATTTTGCATCATGCATTTAAGAGTTTGGTAGCAAAATTTTGTTGCCATCCATCTTGATTTTGAGGTATAATCTAGGCAGTTCAGTTGGGAAGCAGTGAATGCCTCTTGGCATTTTGTGGGGCTGTCCAATGATATTCTCTCGTGGGATCATAAATCAAGCCTGTAGCTGGTTTAACTCCTGGATACGTGTCAGAGGTGCGCTTGTTTATACCATAAATTAGTTTTTCAGGAATTTGAGGTTGTGAAAGCTGCAATATCTCAATATTTTAGCTTTGTTTCTTTTGATCAGGTAATCTTTGTAGATGTCACATTCATAGATGGAAGTACAAGTGAGCTTTCATGTGATGGGCCATTGAGGGATCCATTTTCAGTCTTTTACGAGGTTTGAATTATAGTTTCTATTCCTTTCGATACAATGTCTGAATAGTGCTATAAGTTTCTTATTGGTTTCATTTCTATGGCACATTCATAGATGGAAGTACAAGCTAGCTTTCATGTGATGGGCCATTGAGGGATCCATTTTTAGTCTTTTTCTAGGTTTGAAATATAGTTTCTATTCCTTTCGATACAATGTCTAATAGTGCTATAAGTTTCTTAATGGTTTGATTTCAAAATCCCTGGTACCAAAAGTTTCACCTTCCATGGACATTGGAGATATTGATTATTGTGTGCAACCACTTATTGAAGTTGCCGAAAATTATATTATGGGAGAAGTTGCTGAAGAAAAGGAAGTTGAAAAAATTGCCTTTAAAATGAAAGAGACAAGGAGTAGAAAATATTTTGAAAGTTTGCAATTAATTGCTTGAAATATTACTTTCTCTACACATGCTAGTACATTGCTGGTACCTGTTATACACAATATCCATAGAACACTCGCACCAAAAGAAAAAGTCAAGATTGAGTCCATGCTGTGCTATTTAGCAATTGGTCTTCAGGCTAATGCGTCATTAAGTCAGATAGATTTGTTCATTTTTGTATATGGGTTGATTGAGGATGGTATGGAGGAAGAAAAAATGGTTACGAAGACAGATTTGTTTAGTAAATATGGTGTAGCATCTTCAAAATCATCAGTCTCATCTAAAAATTCAATGGACATACGTTCTGATCATAAGCTAGATGCACCCAATAGGTATCTAATTACAGTGTTTTCACTGAGACTTTTTGAGAATCATCTGAAAAAAGTAAAAGTAGATAAGAGTGATCAATATTTAATAGCTATGCTAGACCCCTTTATAGAACTACTAGGGCACTGTCTGAAATCTATGTATGAAGGAGTTATATCACATTCTGTGAAATGTCTTGCTTGTCTATTGAGACTTCCCTTTCCATCTATTGATATTCACAGTAGAAACATTACCTCCTCCGTTTTTAATATGGTTCTGAAATCGGGAAAGAGTTACATGTTGGTTGTGGAGCCAGATCTTCTAGTCTCATAGATGATATTGTATCAGCCGTGTTTGTACCCCAGTTCTATATGATGTGTAGGTGGACTGTACACTCACCCCAGCGGGGGGGTGTGGGGGGGCATCGCCCCCCCACGGGGTTCCAGGGGGGCCCATCCCCCCTGGCTGGGGGGTCCGGGGGCAACGCCCCCGAAGAAAATTTTTGGGGCTGTTTTCGCCAACTGTTTTGCGGGCCCATGGTTTTGGGTATCCCGTGGTATTTTCCCATTGTATTTCCCTTATAAAAGAAAGACATTGTAATACGGCTAGGGTGGTTAATGTATTAGATTTTATGCATTGTAAAGATCTTTGAGATCTGGAGAGAGACTGTGAAACAGAGAAGAGGAAGTGCAGCGGTTGTGCTGCAGGTTGTATCCCTTCATCTTGCTGGACGATAATAATAATAAGGACTGGAAAATTCAGTGTGGACGTAGCCCAAGTTGGGTGAACCACGATATATCTGTGTCTCTCTTGTAATGTGTATGTGTGATTATATTTGCATTTCTGTTTATTGTTATTGCTCTGCGATCCTATTTTTCTAACATTATAGTCCCATAATGCAATCTTCTGTTAATTTACTTGTTATGCTTTTGAGACATGCAAATACGACCATCTCAAATGATCAATTAAAATTGCTTCTCCAATGTCCACTCTTTATTGATTTAGAGAGTAGCCAACTACCATTGCACTATAACTTTTGAAGGCAATTGTTAGGTGGAAGATACTGGTTCCAAATCTATATGATTTGATCACTAGAGTTGGACGCTTGATGGTAACTAGTCAAGATCTACCCATTCGCCAACAATGTAGTCAAGTTCTTTTACAGTTTATTCTTGACTACCCTCTTGGTGCCAAGCGATTGAAACAACACTTGGATTTCTTAGTTGCAAATCTTAGGTAAGGTGTTGTTAATTTACTGCCAACATTTTAGTTCTATTATTATATGTACATAAGTTAAATTTACTTTTAATTGCATTTGTTGCAGCTATGAGCATACAAGTGGCAGGGAAGTTGTACTGGAAATGTTACATGTGATTATTCTGATATTTCCTAGTACTGTGGTAGATGAGCAGGCAGAGACAATTTTCCTACCATTGGTGACTCGCCTTGTTAATGATAGTGACAATCAAGTTCGAGCTATGGTAGGAATAGTTTTGAAAGTTTTGATTGGACGTGTGAGTCAACGTCCATTGCAACGGATGCTAGCATTTAGTCTTTCTTGGTATATGGGTGAGAAACAACAGCTATGGCATCCAACTGCACAGGTATACTTTCTCTATTTTCTAAAAATAATAACCAATGTTGCACATTGGATCGTCTCGTAATAATTAATTTGATATCATCTTTATTTATGTGCTCTATCCGTGCAATTATGTATGGGTTGTATTAAGTATTTTCCAAATCATCTTATCTAATTGAAACTCTTCCATGGTTAGTGGTTGTTTATGTTGACCAACATACAATTTAAGTATTGTTAGATGTTTTGCTATGATGATTATCTAGTATTATAGTGCAACTAAATTCAATTACCATCCTTTGTGGCTAACTAGAACCAATGTTGCAATTATTGTTTTGGGGAATATATTGCTGAAGGTCCAGAAATAATCTTAGGAAAAATATTGGAAATTGTCGGAAACTATTGGCAAGGATAAACTTGGATTTGAAAAACTCAGAAAATATTGTAAACATTGGCAACCTGAAAAACTAAGAAAACTCAGAAATCTCTGGAGAAATAAGAAATATTTGCAACAATATAGAATGGAGAACCTACTTTACTGTGCTATTTTTAGTCATAGATACCTGCAAAGAACCAGTTATAACATTTGTCTCTCACTGAGGAATGTAAATAATGCAACTCCAGCCAAAGCATTACCCATAATCAAATAGAACCAACAATAGAGTATAAACCTAACATAATTCATTGTAGGTGGGAAAACTAGCAAGGGACTTTAAGAGGTGAAAAGACACCCAACGTATCAAGAGTTTGAAATACATAGATGATAGAACAAATTTTCTCCTTTGCAAAAAATCAACGTAAAAAGGGAAAAGTTCTATTTAGCCTATATATATATATAATAAACAACATGTTAATTAGTGAGATTAATAGTAATCTATTATAGAAAAAGAGAGTCCATATTTTCAAGTAGGCTAGATATCACAGGAAAGGGACATCCACTATCCACCATAAGACAACATTTCCAAGTACCATGTATTATTTAAATGTTTCTGACACTGAAAATTCTATACAAATCAAGAAAATATAAGCAACAGTCAAGATACAAAGCGATGACACATTAACCTTCCATCCTAAACAATTAAAGAAGCTAGCTTATCATGATGGAAATAGTTATCAACGACAAGACTTAGTCCTAGTTCCTATTGAATTTAGTTCAAATATATATTATATTTTAATATTGTATTTTATATTTTGCATCTCACCTATCTCGTTGTAAAATATTTCTTAAGTAACTTGGTCAAAGAAGATCACTCTCCATCAATTTTAAATTTCTATATATCCCTGATACAATATAGAGTGCATGCCATTTAGAGTTGTGGCAATCTCCTTTGCACTTGCATTTCTATGTTTGTGTATGAGAGTTTGCATTGTCATCCAAATGTGTCCTCATATCAGTCACTATCAGAGTTTGTGATTAGGGCTTTTACAAGTTCTACAATTCTGGGTCCATAAAGGTTTTCCCATGCTCAGAATTATGCTCAAAATCTTATCTTCAAGCAAAATTTGCAGGTTTCTCTAGTGATTTACAGCTCACAGATGCCTTCCCTACCATTTTAAGGTCATTAACATGATGCAGGTAACACCTTATTTCTCAAGTGTATTACAATATAAAATACACTTAGCTTTGTTATTATTATTGTAGTTTAACTTAGCACTTGTTATTATTATTGTATTTATTATTTTATATTGTTATGCTTTTCCTCCGCTCGAGGATGTCAAGAGAAAGTGCTTAACCATTCAAGCTATGCTTCTTTGAATAAATGATTGATAAATTCAGACCCGAGATCATATCATGTTTCATGGTATATGTGAAACCCACATATTGAATTGGTTGATATTGAAGATTCCAATTTCCCTGTTGCTACCATCAGAATTTGAATGAATACAACATATCCTGTTTCATGGCACCATGTGAAACCCACATATTAAATTTGTTGATATTGAAGATTCTAATTTTCTTGTTGATATCATCAGAATTTGAAAGTTTGAATGAACACAACATATCCTGTTTCACTTTCATGGCACATGTGAAGCCCACATATGAAAATGCTTTATTAATTATGAGAGATTAATACGAAAGTGTTTGGAAATTTTATTCTCATATCAAATCCATAAGGAATTCTATTTAAGGGTGCGAGCTCAATGGTAGCGCACCTGCCTATAAGGCAGGAGGTTGGTGGTTTGATTCCTCCGTGCCCTATTTGTATTCTGAAACCATTAAAAAGAGATAAATGAAAAAAATTACCAAAATTTGCATATAAACGACCACCAGTACAACATGAGAGATAAGTGACCAAAATATGCATATAAATGACCACTTTTGAGTTGGTGATCGCTGGTAACAAATTAGCGGTCATTTATCACGTGACAAAAATGTGGTCACCAATTGTGACAATTAATGACCAAATATATGACCAAATTAATGACCAAATATACGACCAAATATATGACCAGAAGATAAGTTATAAATGACCAACCTAAATATGACCACATTTTTGGTCGCATGATATATGACCGCTAATTTGCTACCAGTGGTCACCAACTCAAAAGTAGTCATTTATATGTGGATTTTGGTTGTTTTTTTGGTCACTTATCTTTCATTTTGTACTATATATATATATATAGCATGTGTCCACACGACTTGTCTTTGGCTATCCTGCGTACATGTCTGTTCGAGGGTAAAAAATAAAAAGAAATTTACTTTATAGGAAAAGTTTCCATTTTGGTCATTCCCAACTGTCACAATCCCATAAGTAACTGTCTCCTAACTCCACTAACTTCCTCCCCATCAGTATAAACGAGGCATAAGTGAAGGAAAAATGATTGATTAAGTATTGGAAATTATGCACTTATGTTGTTTGATTACAATCATATCTAAAATCCTCATTTTATCTCGTTTGCAAAATCCCATTTCCCCTATCCGAAACTAGTTTTTTAGTCATCATTGAGAGCCCATATTATGCTAAAAGATTGATGTGATTCTTTTGAGCATACCTCTCACAGTGAAATCAAATTGAGTGTGTGAAAGGCCTAGGTGGAAGGACTTCGATATCATTTCCAAAATGGCACCGTAACGAGGTTTAGGTGAAATCTATCCATTTGTAGCTTGTTGTTATTTAGTCATAAAAGAACTCTCTTTTCTATCAAGTTCAAGTGTTTAATTTCAAACTTTAATTCTTGGAATTTGGATGAGTTATTTAGCAATTCATTTGTAAATCATATCTTTGCAATGGTAACTCCTCTTTTTTAGATTGCTCGTTTTTAGGTTGAATCTTACAGAAATTGGTGAGAACATTGGAGCAGTGTCATCCGAGGGGTTCTACATCAACCATTTGTATCTCGAGTAAGTTACATTTTAAACCTTCTTTGCCCATTTCAAGAAATTTTTCTTGCAAAGAGTTTTGAATTTTTTTGCTTGAACATTCGAGTCTTTTTTGGGTATTGTTCTATGGTGGTTTGGCCCAAAGACCACTAAGGTAGTTTAAATTCCCGAAATAGAAGTGGCAACTCCACTGGGGATTTTTTCCATTTTGGGTAGTTAGGTATTTTATGTTTGTTTATTGATTTTTTTGGTTTGTTTTTGTTGTTTTTTCTAAAATTTTCCTATCTAATCCTAGCATCTTTCCATCTTAGGACCCTTATGAGAAAATATTTTGGTCTTGGTGCATCAAATTTTTTATTTTTTTAGTTTTCCCATGCTTGTACACAGGTAACAGTCCACACTGGTGCGTACTTTTCCTGTAGGATTCACTATTTTTGCAAAAAGACCCTATACGTGACTTAAAAATTAGGCAGTCGCGTAAATGCGATATTGCCTTATCCATCCCTTGTACATCTAGTTTTGCTTCTTTTTTCAAGTTCTCTTTGTTTAAAATAGAAATGTGGTTTGCTTTCTATGTAAGTTGATAGTGAAGGACTGTAGTTTATTTTATTTTTAGAAATCAACATTTTTTACAAAACAAAAACAAAAGGAATCTTTTGAGATTTAGGGATTTGCCTTGAATCTTGCTTTTTAAACTATTTTTGTAAATATTTTTAGTAGTTTGAATTCTTCTAGAATACTTTTGTTTAGATCTTTACATTTCTATCCATATCAACATAAAAAATCGATAAAAATTTCATTGCTTTGTAAGTTTTCTTGTTGATTGTTTGTTGCATTTTGAAAAGAAGGTCATTTTTGCATTTCTTTGTTGGTTTCTTTACTCACATATTTGTGCATTAAGTGAAGAAAATTTTATGTAATCTTGTTGATACTTGTTTATTTTCTTTCAATAGTTAAATAGAAAAGTTTATCTTTTTTAAATTGTAAAAAGAGAAAAAGTTTCTTTTTTTGAAAATTTGAATTTTCTGTTAAAAAGAAAAGAAAAAGAAAAGTTTCTTTAGTTGGTTTGGATTGTTTATTCTTTAGTTTCTGGAAAAAAAAGTTGCATTTTGTTTTCTTTCTTAACTAATTGCTTTATTTTAAGAAAAAGAACAAAAAGTATAACAATCAAAAAGTTTGGAAAAAGTTGTTGCATTTTGAAAGAAGTGTTGTATAGTACTTAAAGTAGTGAAGGATTATTTTTGCTTTCTATGCTTATATATCTTTAAAAGTGTTTTTAATTCTTGTAAGTGTCAAGAACAACACAAGATTCACTTCCATGTCGCCTTTAGTAATAATGGCCACTAAAATCAATGCTTAATATAAAATCGATTAGAACTTTATTTTTGATAGGGTTCACCAATTTAGATTAAGCTTAGGATCTTGGGATAGGTTGACATTTAACAATCCAAGATCATTGTAAAATTTTAAACTTAGTGGTTTTTTCAAAAGGATAGGAAGAAACCCAACATCGTAAGGGTGTGACCAGAAAGTTCCACTAACACCGGAGTTAAGCATGAGCTCATGTGATGATGTGTTGAAGGGAAAACAATGCATATAATTATCAAACATTTATCTCTAACTTTGAAATGTTTGAAGACTTACCTTTTGCCTTGAAGCTTAAATTTTTTCTTACTTAATGAGAAATCACTTCACACTAAAACATCACCCTTTGTGTGCTTACCCCAGTCTAACTAAATCAAAGCCCGTTAAAGTTTGTGTCAAAGAATTCACTAGTACAAAATGAGAGATAAGTGACTAGGAGACTAAAAAAGTTAGTCACCACTATTTTTTCAAGGGATAAATGATTAAAATTGAGCAATTTTAAATAAGCCAACAAAAAACCACTAAAATAAACGACTAATTTAGTCACGGGATAAAATATATGACTAGATAACAAGTGACTAAAATAAAAATGACTAACATAAATGACTAATTTAGTCACAGGAGTATAAATATGACTAGCTAACAATGATTAATGTGAATTAGTAATTTATGTTAGTAATTTTTAGTTGTGTCACACTGAGAATGGAAAATTACAATTTTCATAATGAATCTGTACAATCTTTTACTAAATTTTAACAATGCGGATGGATGGAAAAGTCATCAATGGGGAAACAAACCAAAAATAAAAGAGGAAATGTATATATAACCGCTAAGTACAAAAAAATAGAAACGAGGAGAAAGGTGTCCCTCCATCTATGAGCCAAAAACATGAAAACTGCTCGTGGAAAAAAGTAGACCCCACACCACTCCTCAAAATGAATAAACCCCTCTAAGGCCACAAGACCACTTTTGGATAAAGCGTTTGCATGTGTGTTGAACTCCCTGAAGATATGCATGATAGAGACATCAGGAAAGGCTTGGAGAAAAAGATTAACATGAGCCATCCAAGATGAGAGCTCCATCACATTTAAAGAGCACAGACCTTTCACCCAATCAACTACAAGTTTAGAGACACCAACAATATGGTGTAAAGAAAGATGTTGAGAATTGGAAAAAAAGAGGACATGCCAGAGTGCCAATAGCTCTCCTCTCGTACTGGTCCCGATCAACCGCAATTTAACCATAGATTAAAGTGACGATCCAGCTCCAAATTAAATAATGAGAGACCCAACACCACAAAAAAACAATGTTCTTGAGAAGCCCCGTTGAAAAAGGCCTTGCAGGCAGATAAAGGAGGAGGAGGAGGCCAAATCCCAAAATCATTTAACATGGGCATGTTGAAGCCTCAACACATTGCTATAATTGTAGCTTGTATGTTTTAGACTCAATTGCCATAGTTTCCTCAATAGGATGGTGGATGGCCTCCCATTGAACCTTGATTTGATCCCATTTTCCCAATGGATAAGACACTAGTCTTCGGTCCACTCATCCATTTTTATTTTTAAACTTATCATACTGTTTTGCTAAAACTATCTCTTCATTTCACTTTGAATTCCATTTCCTAAGTTCTAGTAACTCCTATTCTAGGGAAGCCCCCCTTGAGCCGGAGGAGAGCTGGCCTAAAGTGTGAAGAGGGTTTGTAAGGTGACATTGGCAATCTCTCTTAATCCATGTAATGCCAATGCAAAGGTAAAGTATAAACAAGGTGTAGTAAAGGTTAACCTTCCAATGTGACAAGGCTATAGGCCCTGACATGTAATCAGTCATTATGACATAGGGATCGAAACAATTAGGCTCAAACTTGTCTTAAGAGTCTTAATTTTTAAAAACTTTTAAAATTATATTATAATACCGTATATATGGTTTGAAAATAAATTATCTATCGTAAGCTCTAGAAATTTTCCTATTGTATTTATGCATGTGCTCAAGGTCGATTTTAAGGTGCTTTTCATCCAAGGTTTGTAAGGAGGGAGAATGATATTATGATGGATACATCCACCTTGTCCCTAGCACTCCATCGAGGTGGTTCAATTTTTTACATTAATTTGGTCAAAATTTGACTATTAAAGACGCAAATTTGTATTACGTATAACAATATTTACATATTTCTTTCTACTTAATCATTAAAGACATTTTTCTATGGTATAAAATGACTTTGCACATTTGGCTTCTGGTATATTATGATGTGATAGGTGGCTCATGGGAGCATGTAAGTCTGAAGATGTTATGTTCTTTATCACATAAATAGAGTGATATAGTTAAAAATATTAGTGCAATTATGTTATATTCTTTGTCACGTAAATATAGTGACATAGTTAAAAATATTAGTGCAAAAGCATTGCATAGGATGCAAGTTATATAGATCCATAAGTCAACACAAGACAATGCACACATGTTCGAATATATTATAATAATAATTTGGCCAAGGAAACAAAGAATTTAAATGCATATACACAACTAGAATGGAACTGGTGGAAGTTAGTAATGAAAAAACATACGTGCATACATTGTTAGCTCTCAAGTTTATCTGAGCCTTAATGGTTGTTTCCTCTTCAAGACAACATTCTTTGAAAATATAAAGATGAAGAAATTCATTTTTCTTTCTTCAAAATATCTACAAGTATACGATGGGAAAACATGTGTAATTAGTTGGTAGTTTAAAAGAGATAGTTGTAAAGTTTGAGCTAGTGATAGATATTTAGAATGGTTTCGCCAAATTTTATTATGAATGTTGTTTCCCATGAGTCTCAAGGTCATGGCTAGTTGACCCACCTTCAAAATTTTGAAAATGTTGACAGTTAAATTTTTACAAAACCATCATAAAGTGGTTAATGAGAAGTCTTCAAAGGAGAGAAGAGAGATAAGAGGATATTTGAAAGTCATATAAATTATTCCGAGATGTATTTGGTTATTCAATATCAGTTTGGTTGTGGCTTAGTGGTTGGGATGTAGCATAGCCATGCAAACAAATCAGGTTCAAAGTGATGCAAGTGTAGACTTGTTGTGTGAGGGGGGGAAGGTGTTTGAACACATGGAATTGGTTTCCCTATGTAGTTATCAAATGGGATGTCCTATACCATATCCCTTTTATCACTATTTATTATTACACACATGTACCCAAGTTACATGTCTCACAAGGAAGAAGAGCGATACATAACAACCCCACCTATTTATCTTGTGCTGAAACAATAAAAGATGTTGAAGATTATAGAGGATATATAAATGTCTTTAAACTATGATCCTAACTAAGATTTCATACTCACAATGTGATAGACACAATAAACTAAATATCTTCTATTGTCCTTCCACCATAATGGAGCCTTGGAAAGGGTTGTTGGTGCATTAGGCTAATGGTGAATCATTTGCATGAGGAAAGCATCACATAGGGCCAATATTTTAGAAAAATCAAAACCATATGTGGCATATATTACCAAGACCCACATCTTCTTGACTTCATGACCGACCTCCAAATTTAACCGAAATATACAATCGACCTCTTCGACTTCATTCATGGAGGATTACCAAATTCATGGAGATTTTCTCTTTGAATTACCCAGCGATGGAGGATTATCATGAATTCGTGGAGATTTTCTCCTCGAATTACTCAGATAATAGACTTTTGGAGCCTAATATTTTCTATTGGAGGGAAGCGAGGAGGGTTTGGTGGGTCGTGGGAGGAAAATAGCTATGAACAGGGTCCGAGAGGCATTTTCTGACATTTTTGAAGCCACCATTGATGCCCGTTGAGGAAATTGTGATGCCGATTAACCACTGTTGAGGGTTTAGAATTGGGTATTTATTTTCCAACTCTGCCATGGATATAAGAGAATTGGAGAGAACTTGGAGGATCTTGAAGAGGCGGGCGACAAACTCTCCAGCTCTAGATTCAAAATATCAAACTTCCCTTCCAAAATCCCAGGTTGGCTATTTGGTTTTATGTGAAAATTTAGCAATGTATCTCAACTAAGCGTAGTCATGTAATTAGATAAGGGATTGTAAAGATTTTCTTGCTATTTTTTTTCTTGCAAATCATTTCGATATTTTCTTGCTATGTATTAAGTTAAGTATTAAGCTAACTTCTAGGCTAGCATTTGGAACCTTCATAGATTTTGAGTTTTGCAGTTAGATTTGTGTAGTATTTCTTTAGAAACTGATTTGTTGTTATGTTTTATCTATCTTCTTGGACAGGTGATCACACAAGCAATGCTCACAAGTGGTGTTAGGCGAAATTGCAGATCATGTGGCATTGGAAAACTCTTGGCATTGCTGATGATTGCTGGTCTTGCATTCTTGACAGTAGCTCATACTAATCTTGGTTTTTCATCCACCAACCACTTTGTGAAACAAATCGGTGGTAAGGATGAAAATAAGTTTATCGCAGAGGGTGGTACACAAGAGTCCTAGAAAGGATTTTGGATAAAACCCCCCAGGCTCCCTCCAAAGTTGCCTCCCCTCTAAAAAGGTGGAAATAGAAGTTTGAATATGGAAATTCTTTATCAACAAGGGATCTCAGAGTGGACTGCTAGACATACCAAAGTTGTAGAAGCATTCCGTCATGCTTGGACTGGATACAAAAGTTATGCCATGGGTTTTGATGAACTCATGCCATTGAGAAAGAGAGGGGTTGATGGATTGGGTGGTCTTGGCGCGACTATTGTAGATTCCTTAGATACATCCATGATCATGGGCCTTGATGATATTGTCCAGGAGGCAGGGTCCTGGATAGAAAAAAGTCTTCCATCAAGGCTGAATGAAAAAGTTCAAGTGAATCTGTTTGAAACTACAATTCGCATCTTGGGTGGTCTTCTAAGTGCCTATCATCTTAGTGGCGGGGAAAATGGAATGGTCAGAGAATGGGGTTCTAGATCTATGCTTCATGTACCCAAACCTACAGTATACTTAGAAAGATCTAAGGACCTCGTGGATCGCTTAATGTCTGCTTTTACATCTAGTCCAACCACTATTCCATTCTCAGATGTTGTTCTTCATGAACGATCTGTACATCCAACACTAGATGGTTTAAGTAGCACTTCAGAAGTGACTTCTGTACAACTGGAATTTTGGTACCTTTGTCAAATTTCTGGTGATCCAAAATATGGCAATGCAAGGTGCTTGAACACTTTAAAACTCTCCCAAAGGTGGAAGGACTAGTACCAATTTATATCAGGTTAGTGTTGTCTTTGGCTTCACAAATGTTTGTAAGCACTGGAAATTCGATTTTTGAACATGTAGTATCTATAGTTTATGCACACAATGCCTTTGCAAGTATATTAAGTTCAACTAATGTTTTATTGTGAAAGCAGCTTGATTTGTTGAATAAATTAATTCACAATGAAAGGGGTCAGTGCATGTTCTCGAAAGAGATAGAGACAGAGAGCTCTGGTAGGGTTTGTCAAGCATGAAACATAAAGAATCTGCCAAAATGCATCATTAGAGATTTGACTTCTTATTTGTAGCATCCAGTTACCCATTTAATGCTAGAAGGTTCGCTTACATTCTATTACTATCATGAGATTTAATGAGCTTTTTTGACTAGCCTTTTCTATGGCATTGCTTAATTTCAGTAGCTGACACTTATTATTTTATTAATTTTGTCTTTTTGAAAAATGCATCTTATATTTCATACTGAACACTAAAGAATATGTCAAAACTCATACATTAGTGAGCCAGGCCATGAGTATAAAGACTACCCTGTTCTAAATAGGCTATGGGATTAAAAAAATTTGCATTGGCCCAAATCTCAAGAGAATCTACATTGAAGTACTCATTATGGTTGAAAACTATGCAGCCAAATCTGATCTAAAAGTTGCGATCTTACCCAAATGAAAGGTAGTGGCATCCCCATTAAATGTGGTACAACAATGCTATTTTCACAAAAAAGAAATGCAATTTAATCTTATGGCATTCCAAACAATTCTCCCATATAGATAGATGATTCCACCATCCCCAAGGAGGATACCTTTCCAATTAAGGGAAGCAACAAACAGAGTGGTGAACTTAGCAACAACCCAATTCCAAAAGACACTGGCAACTTGCACCCCCAAAACATGTTTAGTGATTTTTAGGTCATGAGTTTATCTCAAATTACACAACAACCATTCATTGTTCCTGAATAATGCAACCGACCTTTAATCACTAGGTGTTATTAGGCACCCACCACACAAGCATTCTGACCTTGAAGGAAGATAAGGACTTCTAGAAATTTTGACACTGCCTAAGCCATCTGCTTTCCTCATCTTAAATGGTCCACTTTTGTTAAGTTGACCCACAATTGAATGATTTATCCTAATCTTAAAGTAGAGCTCTTTAGTTCTGTACTGCATCAAAGGCTACCCATAAAGCCATTTCCAATCATTCCAAATCAGCCATTGAGTGTGTAAATTCATCTTGAGCAAGTTAGACTCTGGAATGAGCTTGCAAAGATTTTTAAAGGCATGAAACAATAATACTTCTTTGATTCTCCTCAAACAACAATGCATTTTCTCAGAAATATCAGCTACAAGATTTGCATGGAGGAACATTTACGATTTTAACATTGCACCAATATGCTGGCCAATACACAAAACTATTACAATATTTATTGTCCTTCAATGAAATTCCAAACTGCCTCTAATCAGATTTCTGGAAGGGATATTTTGCAAGTAGGATATAATAGTAAGTACCCCTTTCTCTTGTGGTCAAATCTGCAACCAAACAGTCTTTTATCATCCTTGTTGCTATCATTCTGTCTTACCAGTTTAGATATATGTTGTTATAGGATAGCATACTTCAGTATATCTGAAACATATCAACACAAGTATGTCTTTGCTTGACATTGTCATCACATAGTGCTTGCACAAGGCTGACATGTCCTTCATAGAAAATATAAAGCGTGGTTCAAGAAGGTATAGGATTCCTTTCACAAACCTTCAAAAGTCATTACAAATATTCTTTAATCATTGATAGGGGTTATTATGGTAGGGTTATATGTTCATGCTCATCATCAATTACCCTCGATTATTACAATCCTCGAGTGAACTAGGGATCACTCATTATGATACAAGTATTTATCCCTGTTTGGAGTGATACTCAACACAATCTTACAAGATAGCTCTTAACATGAGATCAATTTGGTCTTACGAAAAAATTTACCAAAATTGTGCACTTGCTATTCCTGACACTCCTCAAATAGTTTATCACATTTTGAGACATATAACCTGTTCAACGATCCTTAGGCACTTAATAGAAGATCTTAGTCATCAAGAATCTCAGCCCAACCAAATTACTTATGTTAAAGTTTTTCAACAAAAGAAATATGTTATTTTTATCTTCCCTCAATCATTTGTTTCAAACATATATTTGAATCTTTCGAGTTTACTGCTGCAAATTGTCAAGAAGATTGATCTACTTCTCCTAGGATTATGCTTAGGCATCTGCTGAGGATCACGGGACTTATCAAATACTTCTTCACTTTTGGCTACAAATGTTGTGAAGAGCCAAGGAGAGCATTCATGGATCCAATTACTATCATGGATAGGAGAAGAGCCAACTGCAACATAGCCCTAGTTTTTTTTCCAGGTTCACATTTTCGGTCAACTTTTGAGCCGTATTGAATGCGAAGGATTATCAATGCTCGTATCTTTCTTCTAGCCTCATAATCAACATTGAACATTGTGTCCTTTTTTGTAGAGCCTTGAATACATGTTATATATAAAATCACGAGCAATACCGCAAACCCTTCAGTTATTTCCAAAACTAGTATTATTGTCGAGATATTGATGGGTTTACAGAAATGCCACCCCTTTGTTTATCTAGTTTTCGCTTGTTGAGAAAAAGAGTTAGATTCCTTATGTGGTGGGAAAAATACTTCAAGAAATTGAATATTTGTATCCTCTTTAGATTGCATTAATAAAATGCATCAGTGTATTTCTTGAAATCCTACGCTGAAGGAAATTTTTGCTAATAAAATGAACAAATGTTACATTAAGAGACTTGATATTTCCTTAAGGCACAATATTAATATTGACTCTACAAAATAATAGAGTATCCTCTATTTAGTGTTTATAAAATACCAAGCATAAATGGATATACAAGAACATGTGTGATTATAGGTTGAATGTGTGATAATAAAAATATGGAAATCTTTTCTACACTTTAACTGGCATCCCCTTAACCTCCACTCATAAATTGATAGACTATTTTGCAGAGGTTTTCCACTTGTTCTTGCTCATCATCCTGGGAAATACTCTGGCTTCTCTAACTTGGAATTCCATAACTGGTGGTGTTCTTGTAATGCCTCCCGAAACAAACATAAACACACTTAAGGAAATATTAAAAGTTACAACTAATAACAAACCAAATTGTTATGTCCCTTGGCTTCTCAATGCTTTCTTTTGGGCATGTTAAATATTGCTTTTATTAGAAAGTTGGCAGTGAAAACCTTAACTGTTTCTTCTCTACTGGAAATGCTATGATTTTAATATTTATTTTCTTGTAGAAGCTTCAAATGGATTATGATGTTCATTTTTAGCAGTGTTCATGGTAAATTTTGTTTCAAATTTGGACACTAAACATTCATTGTTTCAGAGAAAAAAACGTATGTCAAAGACATCTTTACTTGGTCATTTCTCAAATTTCTTGCATATTTTCATGTTTCTTTTCATTGGAGGTGTTTCTTATTTCTCTTGTATCTGGAAAATATTGAGTTTTCCTCTAACCTTCTTTTGAATTTTCATATTTCTTATAATGCTTGATAACCTTGTGATGGGAAAATTTGTTCAAATCCTCTGATAGGAAGCACTTTCTAGCTCCTCAACTCTTCCAACACACTGTGGAAGCCTAAAAGAATAGATATTAACTTCCAAAGAGGCTAAGACTTTAGTTAACTTTGAGTGGAATTTTCTGGGTTTCCTCCTTGTATGGAACTAACAAATATAATTTCTACGTGAGATGTGTTAACCCATATGATTTTGCATCAATGGAAGAAATATTTCATTGTAAATTATCTAGTAATTGGAGATCATGCAATTTGATAACCCAACTTCCACAGCCCTATGGAGAGTGAATTTTAGTTGATTGCAATCAATCAAGAGAGGAAATTACATACATTGTCCACACTCCTCCATACACTTCTTGGAACCTTTTGCATCTTTTTATTATCCTGAGATGGAGATCTTATCGACTTTCTTCCTTTAAAATCCTTCCCCTAGGGATTGGGCTCGGAACCAAGGAGGTAATATTGTTGTAGCTCCTACAATACAAGGAAAATCTTATAGGATAATCCATTGTTAAAAGAGGGTTTTTGTAAGTTTGGTTCTTTTGGGGTGGTAAATCTGTAAGACCGACATTGCTTAGGCCCATGCCTTTAATTTAAACTATGTTGTCGTGTTGAAGGTATCAAGGTTGTGAATTCTGAATACTAATAATTTTAAGTGGGTGGAAAGACACAAACATACAAATGTCACATCAAATGTAGGCATGGACATTATACATCTCCCTCATATTGGGCTATAGATTGCACCTCATTTATCTGGATGGAATGATAGAAACATACATATGATATGTACTTTTTGAGAGATCACGCTGGGCTGTAGAGTGCACTGATAAATTGTACAAATATATTGATGATATTTACTTTCTCAAACAAAAAATTACCAGTAAGAACGAATTTCTCTGAAAGAGATCCTTATGTTCCCCATATAACTTAATAAGGATATTGCATTATGAATTCTAGTAAAATTAACATCAGGGTGATATGGTTTGAATTTGAAATATGTTACATAAGAGGGCATGCATACCTTAAAAAAGTAATTACTATAGATCCAATGTAGGCAGTTTTTACCAAGCAGAGTGCCTAAAATGCTTTTAATTCATGTATAAATCACTTGCACCAGAACAGAATTTGTCCGAGAATAATAACAAGAAAGGAATAACCCCCACTACAAAGCTTCACTGGTACCTTAAAAAGTTTGAGAAATTCCTTCATACAAGAAGAGTAGTTGTCAAAGATGAATAAACATTAAATAATATAATTTGTTGGAAGCATAAGTCCAATGGCATTAACATAGTCTTGCAAAGATGAATAGACATTAAATAGTATAATTCCTTGATGGCAGAAGTTCATTCTCATTAACATTTTAAGTTGACTCGCATTCATAGAAAGAATGTAAAATGTTAAAATTGAACAAGAATAATGGAACCCATATAGAATATATATATCCCAACAAGTAAGCTTCCTCCATTGATGAGTTAAAATGTAACTTATTTAATTTAGGCTGTAACTTATGTTCTATCAAAGTTTGCAGAACTCTTGCCAGATGTTACAAGAGGTCTACCATTTTGCTAGCCAATTATGCAATCTGGGTCATAATAGTAGCCAACAGTTGATAAAGGATGAATTTTCCTCCCAACAACAATGAAATCACATCATTTGTTATTTCTGGGCACTTCTGGGTATGTTTTAGCATCATATCAGCAACAAACATCAAGTCTGGGTAGACCTGGGCATGTTCTAACCTCAAATAAACAATAAACAAACATAAATCCGACTTCTGGGCATATATTTAAAAGCTGAATATTGTATATTTGCAGCCATCAAAGGCTACAGGAAGATTGCCTAATCCAAAGGTTGTTGTTCATGGTTGAAGGTTTCCATATCTGAAATAAATGAGAATTGTTTGAAGGGACATAATTGTAGGGTGAACTTATCAACAGAAGTCTGTTCATAAAATACCTTAAACCTGTGAATAATCTTCTATCTGATAAAGTGTGCTCTGCACCTGTGTTTTCTGTGAAGATATTTGTTGCTATATATGGGTGTTATCAGCATGATCAAGAAGGGATTCGAAGTAGACGATGGGTTTTCCAAGATTCTGACTTCCATATTCTTTCCTATCCGATCGCTCAGAGTGTAATTAGAGTTTCTTGTTTGGTTTCTACTGCACAATGCCCCTTTGAGGCTGCAATGTAGCAAAATGTTCTTGCATCTGCTAGAGGATTGTTTATTCATGTGGCTTTACTTTTTTATATGCAGAGTGTAAAGAACTGGACAAGACACCTACTGGAGGATACAGCAAAGCTTTTGACTTTTCGACAACATTGAAGAAATTCCATTGGCGCAGAGAGAGGTTAGAGCACTATCCCATACTTCTAGATAAGATAAGATCAGATACTTTTATTAATGTGTGAGATGATAACTTCGAGTATAACTTGAGATGATAACTTATAAATAATGAGTCTTCCTTTTGTCTCAAAACTTGAGTATATCTGACACTGGTTCATGGAAATTAGGTCCACAATAATCAACTACATGATCTGGATCCTGCTCGTAGTTTATAGTTGGAAACACTGAATCTCTTCCAAGCACATCTTTCTTAAGTTCTGGCATCATGCACATTGTTAATGGATAGTGATGAATGCGTGTATTTGTGCCCATCATTATGCGTTATTCTCTCTATTTGACATAGAAACATATCAAGAAGTTATAGGTCCTCATCCTTACTATTCTCTTCAAAATGCTTATGCACAACTTCTTTAGAAGTATCCTTTTTCCAAGATTTCACCCACTCTTTATTATATGTCAGTGACCTATCTCTGCTTTCCTTTATTCCTCAGCTTTCAGCCTCAATAATCTCTATTGGAGGATGGACATTGCAAAATAAAAAAATTGGCTTTATATTCCATTCCTACCTATACTCCAAAAGTAATCTAAGTTCTTTTCCTAGTTAATGTATCACTTATGTATTTGATCTTTGACGTGTCTTTTGCTATACAGTCCAGTGAAGATATGAAGGAGAAAACATGGGAACATTTTGGCTTTGTATTCCATTCGTTCCCATCTTCCAAATGTAATTAAGAGCCTAAGGTGCCAATTGAAGAGGCATGTTTAGTTTGTTTCATGATTCATCACCAATCATTCTAATTGTGGTTTCCTTTACTTGTGATCTTTTTAATCTTCTCACAGAGTCAATGTTTTCATATACTTCACCTAAACATGGTTTTGATGTTGAAGAAACATTTCTATGGTTTGAAACAAAATGTTGTTCTTGGTACAAAAAGATTGATGGACATTTCAGAAATAGTGAATTTTAAAGGAGCAGTTCTGGGGAAGTCTTTAGTGATTATGATAGTGTATGTTGATGTCCTCATAATCAGAGAACATAAAGCTAACTTAGTTGATGAAGTAAAGAAATAATCTTTATAGAACATTCGAAAGTTGATGGATGGGAGTCAGGACAAAATAGGACAAGATAAGACATAGGACACAATAGGAGGTTAAAGATGGGATAAAATAGGGGAAAGATTACACAAATGATAAAATAAGCAAATTTTTTATCTAGTTTTAGGTGCAAGTAGATAGGTTAGGTATGTGGAGAGTAAAAAATATGAAATTTAAAGGGTTTTAAATTTTCGTGTATGTGTGTGTGTCACGTGCAAAATTTTTCTTACTCTTGATGAACTCTTTGTATTACTATGACACTTCATCTACTAAAGCTCCTTACTCAGGGAGGCTACCTTAAAGGAGAGCATCCCCCCAAAAGAGAAGCACATGCAACCATATTATTCTGAGTTTGTAATTAATTTATGCTATTATTTTGTTTAATTTTTGTGACATTTGTATGGTGGGAGATGTCCAAAAAATGATATGTCAGAAGGGGGGGTGAGTAAATGTGAGAAGTTGGAGGTTGTGCAAAAGATAGTGAGATAAGTAGATGGAAGGGTTGTCCGAGAGAGAGACAAGTGATGGTATATTGGCACTTCATCAGAAAGGTTGGATGAGAGGAAAAGTGGGAGAGGCAGTCCATGTTTGAGGAATGATTAGGATATTAGGTAAATGATCCTTCTCAGCATTAACTAAATGAGTAAGATGGTCACAGAATTGGGGGGGGGGTTTACTATGCAGCAAGGTATTCTCATACACAAAGTTAGTGGGGTGTAAGTAAATTCCAGAAGTAGGTTGGAGATTGTGTGAGAGACTGCATGAGATAAAAAGAGAGGAGGGAAGTCTGTAGAGAGACAAGTGATGCTTGATCAGAAAGGTTGGCTGGGAGGAAAACCATGAAGGGATTCTATTTCAGAATTGTTGTTTGTGGTAATACTTAGCTTGCTGGGATCCTAGTGGGGTTTCCTTCTTGATAACCATTAAAGCCTCAGTTAAGTTGAATAATTCAGTGAACTTGACACTTATCTTCCAATAAGATGCTTCCTTAGGCCAAGAGTCCCTTTCCACTTCTGAAGTAAAGTAAATTTTTACCAGGCTGACAGTATCTCACTTTGAAGGGCTTCTACCTCAGCCTCGTTGTTTGTGGCAATGCCTAGCTTGCTGGAGTAGGTTAGAAAGGTTTCTCTCTTTCTATCCTTGAAAAGGCCTCGACATCCTGCTCTTGCTGGTTTTCCTCTAGAGGCCTTGTTGAAATTGGACTTTAGGTGTTCCTATTTGGCGGGTTTTTACATTTCTTCTTGTTGGCTGTTGCTGCCCCTCAAGCTTTTCCTTTATCACATTTAGAGGTTAAATATCCCTTTTAGACCTAGTTTGAATTCCTTTTTATTGGGTTCTACAGCTAAATTTTTCCTGTACATCACCAAAACCTCAAAATTAGGCCCCGATTTCTAGTACATGGGCCCAAATTTACATACAGTTAGTATTAGTTGATTTGGATTTAGCCCCGATCCATACTAAACAGGAAAATAACTGATTTTCTATTTGCAAAGTGAATTATATAGTAATTAGTATTTGAATGGTGAGGATGGTCATAGGTAGATTCCAAAGAAAGCCTAGGTAATTTTATCTTGCCCAGGACTCCAAGAGATTTTATTTTATTAATTACTTTGATATTGTTTCTATCTCTTATTATGCCTTAATTGTAAACTTTTAAAACTAAGCAAAAAATATGGAAGCTGTGTTTCTTATCAATTGAACTAATAGGTATGCTTTATCACATTAGGTTTCTCTATTTCCGAGGTGATTTATATTCAATTTCTGTTTCAACCTTCCATCCTTTTGTTTTCATAATTGATAGTGTTTCAAAGGATTGTGCTATAGAGTGATCTAATTTTCCTTTTGTGTAGCACAATGTGGAACCAGAAGCAGTTGACCTTTTAATGGAGGTAATGTGAGACTTGTCTTGTTCTGTAGATAGCTATACTAGCAAGCATTGTTATAACATTTTAAAGATAGTTTTTTTTAACATGAAGGTAGAAGAGTTAGATATGTTAACTGATCATATTGACGCTACAAATTATAAGCGTATGTGTTTGTACTTGACAAGCTTTGCAAGGTAAGGGGAAAGAAGTTTGCAAATTGTTCGTGTAGGATATATGGACAATCAAGCATTATATATAGTCACTGGTGTTTGTGTTCTATTTAATTGCCCTCCATGTAAGGTAATCTATTGGCAATCTGTGCAAATTAACAAAATCTGTGTGCTTGATGTCTATAAATAGAGGAAATCCGAGATTCCTTGATTGTGGAGTAATTCTTAACTTGCATGTCTATATTTTATGGCTAAACCTCATATGCAATATAAATCTTATTTAAGAAAGTTACTTTTGATGTTGCAGTTATGTTCTAGGATCTGATGACATGTTAGTCCTTGACAAGCTTATTCAATTTACACAAAATTTGGAGAATACACAAATGCACTTAGAGTGGCCTTATGTATGCATAATTTGCAGGTATATCCGACTATACCCTTCAGCCTTGAGAATGTTCCTTCTATTAGATCTTGTTCTTATTTTTAGTTCTGGTCCTTTGGGGGCAGTTGTAGGATGAAGAATTACTTACTGGTCATGTTCATGTACAGAGGTTGCAGCTCTGTTATCTTTTGGTTTGATTTGTAATTTTACTATTAGTTAACCTCTTATGGTTCTTCCTTTTTTACAGTATGTGAAGGCCATATTCATTGCTTGTGTAGATCCTCTACAAGAGAAGTAGCTCTGCTACATTTTGGCTCGACAGGTAGGGGAGTATTTTCCTTGCTTGGGAAATAATTGAGTTTTACTTGAGACTTGTAAGAGCTTGAATATGGAAATATTGTTTTAAATACCACTTGTAATAAGCGATGCCCCATTAATTATCTTTTAATGCAAAGATTCTTTGGAGAATTGAATGCTTATTTAGATGGTTTAGTTCACCCCATAAAAGGCTTTGAAATATCAATAGATTGAATGGAGGAAAGAAGCAAGTAGGTGCAAGGAATTGGGACTGAAATTCCTTTGTCAAGAACCAGGATTGTACTTGACAAGCTTTGCAAGGTAAGGGGAAAGAATTTTGCAAATTGTTAGTGTAGGATATATGGACAATCAAGCATTAAATATAGTCACTAGTGTTTGTGTTCTATTCAGTTTCCCTCCATGTAAGGTAATCTAGTGGCAATCTGTGCAAATTAACAAAATCTGTGTGCTTGATGTCTATAAATAGAGGAAATCCGAGATTCATTGATTGTCGAGTAATTCTTAACTTGAATGTCTATATTTTATGGCTAAACCTCATATGCAATATAAATATTATTTAAGAAAGTTACTTTTGATGTTGCGGTTATGTTCCAGGACCTGATGACATGTTAGTCCTTGACATAGCTTATTCAATTTACAGTAAATTTGGAGAATAAACAAATGCACTTAGAGTGGCCTTATGTATGCATAATTTGTAGGTATATCCGACTATACCCTTCAGCCTTGAGAATGTTCCTTCTATTAGATCTTGTTCTTATTTTTAATTCTGCTCCTTTGGGGGCAGTTGTAGGATGAAGAATTACTTACTGGTCATGTTCATGTACAGAAGCTGCAGCTCTATTATCTTTTGGTTTGATTTGTAATTTTACTGTTAGTTAACCTCTTATTGTTCTTCCCTTTTTACAGTATGTGAAGGCCATATTCACTGCTTGTGTAGATCCTCTACAGAAGAAGCAACTCTACTACATTTTGGCTCGACAAGTAGGGGAGTATTTTCCTTGCTTGGGAAATAATTGAGTTTTACTTGAGACTTGTAAGAGCTTGAATATGGAAATCTTGTTTTAAATACCACTTGTAATAAGCGATGCCCCATTAATTATCTTTTAATGCAAAGATTCTTTGGAGAATTGAATGCTTATTTAGATGGTTTAGTTCACCCCATAAGAGGCTTTGAAATATCAATATATCGAATGGAGGAAAGAAAGAAGTAGGTGCAAGGAATTGAGACTGAAATTCCTTTGTCAAGAACCAGGATTGTACTTGACAAGCTTTGCAAGGTAAGGGGAAAGAAGTTTGCAAATTGTTAGTGTAGGATATATGGACAATCAAGCATTATATATAGTCACTGGTGTTTGTGTTCTATTCAATTTCCCTCCATGTAAGGTAATCTATTGGCAATCTGTGCAAATGAACAAAATCTGTGTGCTTGATGTCTATAAATAGAGGAAATCCGAGATTCCTTGATTGTGGAGTTATTCTTAACTTGCATGTATATATTTTATGGCTAAACCTCATATGCAATATAAATCTTATTTAAGAAAGTTACTTTTGATGTTGCAATTCTGTTCCAGGACCTGATGACATGTTAGTCCTTGACATAGCTTGGCCCACATTGTTTGAAGATGAGTTTGGGACACCATTTTCTCATCCTTTGCTTCTATATAAACTTAAATTCTCCTTTCCATGGCATCATCCACCATTATCTTCAAGTTACTTATGAATTTTCAGTCAAATTCAAATATTTTGGCATGAGTCGGTAGATAGTTTAACAATGGATGCATGCTTGTCATTCCTATAAATTTCTGGGATTTTTGCATTTTGCATCATTCAAGCATACAAAATAATGATTACCAAGTTACTGTAGATCCAAATGGCTTACCTTGTACTAGTCCTTCAAGTTCTTCAACTGCTTTTATTAAGTGCAAAATTAATAAAAGCAGTTAAATAACTTGAAGGACTAGTACAAGGTAAGCCTTTATGGATCTATAGTAACTTGGTAATCATTATTTTGTATGCTTGAATGATGCAAAATTTGTTTGAATATCATCATTGTCAAGCAATAACAACTTCTTAAAGGGTGCTATATCAATGGTAGAGCACCTGCCTAATTATAGGTAGGAGATTGGTGGTTCGATTCCTTCGTACCCTATCATAAATTAGTGACTAGGAAAACGACTAAATTTGCATATATACGACTATTAGTATCTAATTTCTAGTATCTTATAGCGCGACTAACGTTTAGTCATATTTAGCTTAGTCATTAATATGTTATCATCTAGTGGTTTATTAGTCGTATATTTGGTCATTAATTGTGGCAATCAATGACTAAATTAGTGTCTAAATCAATGACTATCAATGACTAAATCAATGACTAAATCAGTGGCTATCAATGATTAAATCAATGACTAATGCGTCAACCAATTAATGACTAGTGAAATACAACTAGAGATAAGATAGTGAAAATCGGATACTATTAGTCACCGACTCAAAAATAGTCGTTTATAGTCGAATTTTAGTCATTTTTTTAGTCATTAATTCCTCATTTTGTACTAGTGATTAAAAATAAATGGATTTTACATTAAGGGTCATTGCATTTATTTTCTGGGGATATTGATTAGTTTTATGAAATGGGGTTATGAATTCTATCAGTTCATTGACGATCATAACAAGTTTGTTTTCACGAACGCAAATGAATGTAATAATAAAACATTAGAAAGATTGTAAAAGTCGGGGATGAGGGTAGCATGAGTTCCATTAAGAACATGATCTGCATGACCTCCATGGGTTTGGGAAAAGGAATATATGTGAGTTAGATTACACAATATTATGCATTGACTCAAGCAGATGAAATTGTATTATTTTCCTATGCTTTGACATAGGATGTCTCTTTTCATTTAGCTTCAAGTTTTTTTCTTTGAGAGATGATTAGCCAATTTTCATCATGTTCATGTTGATATTCTCATTGATAATTTTTTGTTGAACAATTTTGTCCTTCTCTTTCATGTTATGATCCTTATTTCCCTTAACAATTTGCATTTTATGAGTCTCCTCTATTTTAATCTTCCACCTTTATGCCTTATATGAACTATGTGTTTCTAGACTTTCCCTAATCATTAGTCATTGTTGCTAGTCTTGGGTGATGATTCTCTTTTCGAGAAATTAAGTCAATTTGACCTTTAAATTTTTGTCTCCGAGCTTGAACCCTACTTTTCCTAGTTACCTTAGTCTCATTATCCTCAAGGACATTGTAGGGATTTGTTGATCCAGGGATAACAATAGAATCTAGGAGGAACCTAAGCATCTGAGTCTCAATAAGTTCTTTGAAGTGTTTCTTCTTGAAGAATCATTGTAAATTTTGATCTATATCAGGTGTATTCTTTTTCATGGAAAAACACTCATTGGGTTCAAGGTATTAGAATATAAAACATTAATATGTGTGACCCTAGGTGCCTTCTAGGTATTCTTTGGAAGCTCCATACACCTCGCACACTAAGTTTTTTTATCCTGCTATTCTTTTTTAAGGTACACACACATGTGCAACTAGATATGGCTATGCTTGCAAATCAAGCACTAATCTAAATGTCATATCACACCTTTAAGAGACATTTGGGTCTACTCCTATATGCAAATAAAATCATTATATATATATATATATATATATATATTTGGCACCATCCCATGCCTTTAAAAGGCTTCTGAATCTTCTCCCCCACCCATCAATTCATAAAACAAAGGGACTATACAACCATATATTATTCTTGAAGAAAAGATGATTGAGACAAGAGAGTTTAGGTAAAAAGGGTGAAAAAGGTGACTATGTCGAGGCTATAAACACCTGTTGGCAACAAAGATATACATGTGGAAACAAATATTCTTTGGGACACGAAAAAAAGGGTTGAAAAGGGAAACTTTGTCGAGGCTATGGGCGCATCCTAGGAGCAAAGCAATGCTTGTGGTGTTAGATTTGAGGGACAAACATTGACATTAGTCATATTGTAGGTTGTTCCTTGTAGTGCTTTACCCAAGTTGAACACACATAGGATAAGGATAGGAATAAATAAACCCCATATCTTGGCTTATAGAGAATGCTTAGAAGGTGACCTTAGGGATACTGTTCATTGTTACTATATTTCATAAAGATGAACTCTTAATGTGGGACCCATGACAAAAGAAGAATATTTATTCTCTCAGGACTTTACCTTTAACTCTAATGCATGTCAATCTTTGAAGTATCCAAAACAGACAAAGATAACCAATTCACCCAACATGTTACCATTTGTTGTGCCCTCAACAACTCCCCCTTCATTGTTGAGGAAAAATGAAAGGGCCCACATTTAATTTCTAGAAACCCCTACCTATTTCACTATTATATCATACTTTCATATTTTTGAGTCCTAGTTTGAAGAACTATGCTTAAACATTCGGTTATCTTCAGATGGTGTCTGCATCTGAATTTACTCATTTGACTGGGGTTTCTTTGATTTGTCTGTTATCATTGATGTTGGTTGTTCCTCATGTTCCTTTTAAAGCATATACTTAGATTAGTTCATGACGCTCTTTATGCTTGAATGATGAATTCTTACTTGAATTATATAATATTTCCCATGTTTGAAATCTTTGACGATTGACGTCCATCTTACCCCTTGAATAAAGATTGGTTTTTATTGACTTTAGATATTCTCTGCATATGCCTTATGATTATCAACTTGCATTAATTCCACACATGAATGTTCTTTGTCATCACTAATACATTTAAAAGTAAAGAGGAGTTAACCCGGGTTAACTTTGCTGGTGAGCAATGTGTCATGACAATGCATTTTTCTTATTTTCACCTGCTCTACATTATTTATACTCTCATAATCCTTTTAGAATCGTTTCGTCCATCTGGTTGAGTCAATTTAGCTTTCAACATCTTTGTCAAATTATGATTACACATACTTAATTTAGTTAACTAAACACTTTCATGGATCAAAATAGATTATTTAAAATGATTTCCCTCATTAAGTAAACCTACACCTTATAAAAACATATATACGAGATGGTATGTGAACCAAATTATTCTAATTTGAGCAAAGCATCGCTTTTCACAAAGCCCAATTATTCATTTAAAAAATGCTTTTGTGAAAATATTGCATATTAAAAAATTTGATTGTTTTTCCTAAACTTAGGATTGTTGAATTAATTGTTATTATTACTTGAATTTGATACCTACAAACCATAATAAGGAGAATTAATTTTGTGAACAAACCACTATTCGCCGCTTTTCTATAAAGCTTTACTATTCTTTAATTAATGTATTATTTTAAGATGAAAAAATTATTTAAAAAAAATTAAATATTGATGACAATAAAAATAATAATTTTTGTATCACTTAGTAATATTTGACATCATTATTTTTGAATAACTCTAATTTGTTTTAGTAGGTTATTAAAAAAAAAATGTTCCATCATCTTAGGAAACCAGAAATGAAAAACGGGAACTGTTATTTCATAAGAATAGACGAAGAGGTGAAAGGTCATCATGTATCAACACTTGAAGTACTTGAAACAAGATTGTGTCAGACGTTTAATACCATTCCAACTGCTAGATCTCCTGCACCACATCTAGAGTGCGTAGATGTAAAGCTTGCACAAGCTAGGCCTCTTCTATTATGTCTCACCTAATTTAAGACCACAAGGAAGATACGTGGTTCCTTTCACTTAATTGTAAGCACAGTTTTCACGCTATATGAAAGAAATATTAATAATTTGTTGAAAGTTCAAAAAAAAAAAACCTAGCCTTTAATAGATGTTTTGCAAGAATGGTCAAATTGGAGTTGAAGTTGCAAAGAATATTATACCATGCACTTCACATGACCACTTAAATGACAAGATATGGGACTTATCTAGCAATCTCTATTTTACCAAAGATGATATTAACAAAAAATTGAGTGGTTGTGTGTTGTAATAAAATAAAAGAGCTAAATATTGTTGTTATGGCATGCCCATGTTCAAAAGTTGCTTCGCAGTAACGCTTCAATATTTTACAACAGTATCGATACAAAATTTGTGACTCGAGACAATTTTATCCCTAACAGGATTAAAGTAGAGACTTTTTGTATGTGGCCGTAAATATTTTGAAAGTTTTTGATGATGTGTTGTAGAAAAGTGTCATTCTTCGATTATTCTCATATGAGTAACCGTGGTTTTGTGTATAAGGCTACTTTTCGATTTGTTACTACTCAACATTGAAAATCCAGTGATGATTCTTTACCTGTGGATTTGTTTGACAATATAGCAATACTTGTCATAGATACTTGTTGGGGACACATAGATGTGAGAATTTGTCACATCTTGAAACTAGTTCACTGAAGAAACCTCACAATTGGTTTTGCAAGAATGTAGAGAATGAAGAAAATTTGAGTAGAACACATGAGAAAAAGAAGCTCAATTGGATATTGCAATGCAAGGAAAAGTTGCAATGCAACAAGTCCCTGCCATTAATAATATTGTATTTAAGAAACCATGTTATTTTATGAAGTGTCTCTCAGATTGCTAGGTGTTTATTCACCGCTATCCGGTCAATATCCCGTGTATCAAATCAAGTAGTAATTCCCTGTGGTTGACATTTGAAGTTGCTTTTAGAAGTTTCTTTTATACAATATCGCCATGGAGACGGCCCGAAGGGCCTTTTTCGAGGTACGAGGTAATGTTTCCCCATAGTCCAAGAATCATATGCTTCCCTAGTATTAAAAGGACAACAATGACCAATCTCCAAATTAGGCAGAGTGCTTAAAATTTCTCGCAGTTTCATCTTTTACACTAGTTTCAAGGAGACATATACTCAGTCACGAAGTATATAACCAGGCTTTGAGACCGTAATTGCACTATCGTGCTGCATGCTTGCTTCTCGTACTTAAAGTGTTAAATGGATAACACATGTTTCCTTCATCATAGGCTTGATAATAGTACAAGTTTAAACCTCGATTGTTGTTCTTTTATTAAATTAAATTTTTCACTTTCAGAACCATGGAAAGAAGCTTTGCGAAAGAGGTTAAAAAAAATCTAAATCAAACAATGTAATATGCGAAGAAGCTTTGAATAAGCTTCCTCTGTCACAAATCAGTTCAAATTCCCAATAGAAGTTCTTTCCATCATTATTAGCAGATTTGGAATCAATAGGTGCATATCGAATCAAAGGTGAAATATAAACATAAAGTAATAGTAATGTGACCGTTGCATGTACAAGAGGTATAAAAAAAAAACCATAGTTAATATCGAATAAAAGGTAAAATATTAACATAAAGTAATAGTAATGAGACCTTTGCATGTACCAGAAGTATAAGAAAAACATGGTTAATATCTCAAAGGAAGAATTAGATTTGGAAAAACAAGAAGAGATTGATTGAGGTGATGGAGCTGGCCACGTATCACAAGATCCGATCCCTTTATGCAGTTGATCCAAGATATGATCCCTTTATTAACCATTAATTTTACATCTAATGCTTATAATCGTATGAAAGATAACCTATATATACACGGAATTTTTTCATATTAGTAAAGAAGTTGATTTAAACATTTGAATTGTCTAAAATCTTGTATTCTCAAGGCGTTTCCATGGCTGGCAATCGCAATGCTCCCTTCATGCAAAAACATTGGATGAAAGGTTGGTAATTGTGTGATTTCTTTCATAGTAATTGTGATGTTTTGTTTTTGTTTGTGTTGTGTGTACTTGCAAGTGGGTCTATTCTGTTGGTGAGTCTTATTTCACAACTAGTGTGCCCTTGCTTTATATGTGTCAATGTTTAGTGGTTAAGTGTTTAGAAATCTGCAGGGTTATTGAATTCCCCGATATGCATTGTTGGGACACAAAAGTAAAATCTGTGTTGAATTCACCACTACATATTTTGTAAAAAATGCCAGCAAAATGTTATGTTTCTTTTTAACACTTGGTTCATCTATTATAATATCATTGACACTTGGTGACAAACTCACTATAGACCCAAGACATGCGCTTCACAAAAGGGAATTTCATTGCAATCATTAAACAACAGAGAGGATCCACGAGGGTATAGACTCCGTCTTTCAATTTGATCCAGGAGGCTCTTACAAGAGGGTCGTGCCAAAAACCAACATTCCCCAAAGAACGGGGGCTGTTTGATTTTGAAAAAACAACTATAAATGTGGGAAACTATAGAAGTACAATTCGAGGACAGTTTTCTCAGTTTTTTCAAAAGAACTGGAAAATATAGCCTGATAACGAAGGCCTGGCCCCTGCGCACATGACAATGAAAATCACATTCTGCTAAATTTCAACAAACGACTGAGAGCATTGAGTTCTGTCCAATCTTTTAATTCTTTTCCATTTTTTTTGTGAAGATAGACAAAATAGATATCTTATCATAACCAGCATTGTCAATAGCAGGTACTGAAAAGAGGCATCATATTGTCAATGTAAATTGTTGATTGAATGTTGTTTTCCCTAATAAACTTATACAGAAAAGATGGAAAGACGCAGGCGCAAACCTAACTATTACAATGCACGAAGGATTTCTAGTGTCTGTTGTTTGTTAGAGACGGATTATGTGTTCAGCTATTCGAGACAGAACAAAAGATTTGTATTGCTTCTGCCATGGATTATGTGTTTTTGACATCATTGAAAGTGTTTTATAAATACATCTACTATGTCCGTTAATTTCTTCACTGGTAACAAAGTATTCCCTTGTGCTATTTACAAACTTATTGTTTGAAATGTTCATAACTAATAAAACCATTTATCCATGAATACAACATAAGAAGTTTCCAAACCAGGTTTAATAAGCATTGTCTCTGCAGAGAACGAGAGATAACATTCCCAATCATCAATGTATGCCGCTGGTACTCTAATACAGAATATATAACTAGAGCTCTTGCGCCATTCTGCAAGACTGTCAAATACGACATCGGAAGCATCGCGTCTTTTTTCAAGACTGTCAAATACGACTCCAGAAGCACCGACAGGAGATTGGAGGGAGCAACAAGTCGGCAAGACCAATCGAACATTGCGGCCAAGGTCTCTACCCATTCTGCGCTTAGTGCTCCCTGCGAAGGCCATTTTATCAGTACCTCAAATGATGGCGGTGAAGAAGCCATGAGAGGAGCATGGAATTCAGGTGTCTATGTATTGATATTATGGTCATCTTTTTCATAGGATGAAAAATCCATGACAGGAGCATGGAAGTTGAGTGTAGGATGGGAGCTCTCTGTGGACCACTAGGGAACCCGGTGGCCTTGCGAGGATGTTAGGGAACCCGGTGGGATTGCAAGGATGTTCGTTGGGCTTAAGGATGTTCTGCCAAGGAATTCTAGCTTGACAAATGCCATGGAAATTCCATGCACGAGGAGATGTGTCAATCACTATGGTGGCAGCTGGAGCAAATGTGTCTGCAAGGTTACTTAGCCAAATTGGCATAGACATATGTGTTTCACAACGAAATTGGTATAAACATTAAATTTTTGTGAATTAATCCCATAATCCTCGGGAGAAGGCCAAATAAGTCTCCCAAAATGGTGATTGGTCAGAAGGCAAATATACCTAAGAAAACTTAGGTTAATTAAAATGCATTGGTTTTGTCGAAGATTAATACTAATTTCGCAAGCCGATTTTTATAGTCCCTGCTGCTTGGCAAGCCTAGCAAGGACTAATAAAGAAAAGGTAAAATACTTTTAGCTTAGGAAAACAAAGTTAATGAAGACTTCATCAAAAACTGAATCATGTGAATAATAAAGTAATGGATAAACTAAAATGAATGCAACCCCAATGCAATCAAAGATGTACACTTTCTGAAACAAAAGAAACAAGAAAGATGTGAAAAAATAGAAGACCTTTGTCTCTGAAAAAGGGGGCGGTGGTGAGAAATCCTTTTCATTTTAACTTGTACACTATTGTAGACGTTTTGGATATCAAAATGCTATAGACTATTCTACAATTTTCTAGGTCCTGTAGATCTGTATATGAATGCATTGTTTATTTTCTTTAGTAAATGCATTAAAGATACAAGGACATGTGTAATGTTTGAAGGAATTAATCGCAAATAATTATTATCATACATGTGTGATGGTTTCCTGACTGGGATGAATTATTTGATCACACAATGAGTCATTATATTTTTCTGTAACTTTCTTTCCATCCATAATTAAATGTGTTGGAATCTATTTAATACTAAGAGGGGGGGTGAATTAGTATTAACACAGTTATGAACAATTTTTAACTTCTTTAATAGATTATTTTGAACTTAATATTGATATTCAATTATGCATCCATCATAAATACGAATTCATCCACATATGCACCAAGACAAAGAACATAGAACACGCATAATTTTGATGTGGAACCCAAACGAGAGAAAACCACAGAATGCTCTTTTGTAATGAAAAGATTACATTCAAGGAAGCACCAACATCCTGTGTTTACCAGCACCGAACCCCTGGTTTTACAGGCACCAACCTGAAGGAAGCACCAACTCCATGTGTTCTCGAACACCAACTAGAAGTAGGATACGACCTCCCACTCCTTGCCTCGTCATACCATCCAGATATACAAAATAATATGTTTCCTTCCTAAAATTCCAACATGCGCACACTTTTGATCTTCTGATGTTCGTTCTACTTTTCACACTTTTTGTATGCACTTGTATTGCTTTCACTTCCCTGCATACATAACTTGAATTCTCATTCCACTTAACACTTCACTTCTGCTGATGACACACTTCATAAACCATGTGATACTTCAACTGATTCTGCAGTCTGCACCAAGGTTCACTCTATCGTTCTGCTGCTGTGTAACTGCATTCACCAACTGATATTGTGCTTCAATTGATAGCTTGTTGTTATGATATTCCACACCAATATCAGATGGAACTGTGCACTTACTAAGATGTGTCCGTTCGGTTTAAGTGCCATAGTATTTCAGACAATTTGCGACGAGCTGTGCATCATATGATTCATCTTTTCGGTTTAACGCACTTGTCTCAGATCATCTTCACGATGACATGCATATTATATTATGTTTTTGTTCTGTCATCGTGCATTTGATGGAATTATATACTTCGCACACTTTACTTCAACCTTCGTGCATCAACTGAACTTATGTGCATCTTCTGATATACTTCAGTTATGTCTCTGCATTTCTTTATTAAAACATCTGTGACTTTCTGTGTGCTATCTACAATACTATCATTCATTCCTCACGCACTTGCGCATCATCTACATTCTTCCTTGTCATCTTTACCCAATCGTCACATATGTACAACATCATTCTATGCACCATCATCTATATCATTCCTCTGCTTGTGCGCACTGGGATCCTAGCTAGATCGTGTTTTTCTGTGCCTCGAGCCCTTGATGCCCCAAATATAAATATATATTTTCCACTTAGAATGTCTTCATCCTTACCATCACTATTACTTCAAATGTCCAACTTGCTTCCTTATTTATACATGTCCTGCATGGATTGTATGTCCACAAGTTGGTTGTGCCATTCCTTCTTCCTTGTTTCACGGATTGTGCTTTTTCCACATGTCATGTTCTGTGCCACTGATGTGTCCTTTCTTTATGGGTTCTATGCACATGGTCCTTGACTTGGTGGGACTTTCACCCTTGTTGTACCATCACTTGTGCGTATTGCGCTCTTGATGCTCCAATGCTTTGCGTAACTTGCACATACATGATATTTGACTTGGTGGGAATTTGAACCTTGCTGTACCATCACTTGTGGATCTTACACACTTGGTGTGTCATCGACTGTGGAATTTGCACATATTCCAAATTCAATCACTACACCCTTCTTGAAACTTGTGCATGCTTCAACAGCTGAAAGCTTCTTCTGATTGGTGATGACTTGTGTGCTTTCAGAAGTTGCATAATTGTTCAACCATTTCTTGTGCCATGCTGCTTGCACACTCTTCTTGACTTACTTACTCACTCTAGAATCTTCTCTTGAATTGTTTGCGCACACTAGAATTTGTCCCATGTATTCTTTGGCTTGCTTGCACATTTTTCAAACTTCTTCCCAACCAACACTTTAGCTTGTACCTTGAAGGACTATGACTGGATGGACTTGTGACCTGCTCAAGCACATGTTCCTTATTTACTTCTTCAAACTAGATATGCATGATGTACCCCTGGACAGAATTTTTCATACTGGATGTAACTTCTATATATACTTATTCATACTGACATTCATATACTTCACCGTATTACTTGTGCATATACTTCTTCAATGTGGCTTTTTCATACTTCTTCACGCTGGCATGGGAATACTGAATCTAGTTTAATTTAATTGAGATCAATGACTTAAGTTGAATTAGTTGACATCCTCTTTGACATTAGTTGACATCAATGACAACCAAATTTAAACAATCTCCCCCTTTGGCATTGATGTCAACACCTTATGAAGTTGTGCACAATCATCTTCTTATACTTGTATGCTTCATATGTAGTTGTCGTAGTACTCCCCCTATGTATATGCTCCCCCTGATTTCTTTTTCAATTTGAACCTTTGAAATCTGCTCATTTTGTTGCTAGTTCTTCTTTTGCTTTTTGTTACCTCTGCATAGATCGCATGCTTCATGATTATTTGCACTGTGCTACTGCATGCTTCATGGTTAGCTTCGTATTCATGTCATTCCTTCAATAATATGCTTCACGCTCTTTCACATCTTCTTCATATTCATGTCATTTCTCCAATAATCCACTTCACGCTCTTTCATGTCTTTGTTGTTGCATGCTGTTGCTTCTCATATTCTTGTATATTCCTTCAATAATATGCTTCACACTCTTTCACGTCTTCTTCATCTTCATGCCATTTCTCTAATAATATGCTTCACGTTCTTTCACATCTTTGCTGTTGCATGCTGATGCTTCTCAGCTTCTTACATCTTCTGCTTCATACTGTTTCTTTTCAGCTGCATTACTTCTCAGCTTCATGCATCTTACTTCTCTGCTTCATGAATATTCTCCCCCTTTGAGATCAATGGAAAGAGGTGCCATTAATTGTGCAATTGACTAGTTTTTCTTTTTTTGTTTTTGCGCCTACCTTTACATATCTACTTACAGGGTTAACTCCCCCTGTCTTCATGCTTCATTTCTTTTGCTGAACTTTTTCAGCACGGATATCCCGCAATCTGTATATTTCTTTCATAATTATCTTTGATTGCTTTCCCTGTACAAGAGCCATATTACTCCTTTATCTTGATCTCTTGTTCCTTTCATAAAACTTCATCAATATTTGCGTGGTGATTCATGCAATCATCATTTAGTGCCAAATGTGCAATGTCGAGATCCATTTGGATTGATGCCTCTTCATTTATGTTCTGATTATGTTGTGGATTGAGAACCACACCTAGTTTTTCCCCGAGCTATTGAAATGTAATTCAGGGAAGAGGTTTTGTAAATATATCTGCAATTTGCTCCTTAGTATCGACATACTCTAGTTTGATAACATTATCAATAACCCGTTCTCTTACAAAGTGATACTTTATGGGAATGTGCTTTGTTTTGCAGTGCATAACATGATTTTTGGAGATACTGATTGCGCTTGTATTGTTGCATAAAATTTGCATTGGATTATCAATGTCTACGTGCACATCCTTCAGGTTTTGTTTCATCCATAAGACTTGTGCAAAATAGGAAGCTACTGCAATATATTTTGTTTCTGCTGTGGATAATGCGACTGATAGTTGTTTTTGTTGATCCACGATACAAGACAATTTCCTAAGAAAAATGTAGACAATTTCCTAAGAAAAATGTAGCTCCACTAGTACTTCTTCTATCATCTACACTTCCTGCCCAATCTGCATTAGTGTATGCTACTAATTTAGAACTTTGCTTTGTGGATACCACAAACCAAATATCATGGTCCCTTTCAAATACCTGAAGATTCTCATGACCACTTGAATGTGTGTTTCCTTTGTTGATGCCTAAAATCTTGTGACAAGTCCAATAACTTGCATGATATATGGTCTTGAGGAAGTTACATATAGTAGGATTCCAATCATAGATCTGTAGAGTCTCTGATCAACTTCCTCAGCTTCATATTCTTTACTCAATTTGCATCCAGTGACCATGGATGTACAAACTGACTTGCATTCCTCCATGTTGAACTTATTCAACATTTCCTTCACATACTTAGATTGGGAGATGAAGATTACATTATCCAGTTGGGATATCTGCAATCAAAGGAAAAATGATAGTTCCCCAAGAATAGACATTTGATATTCCTTTTGCATATCCATGGAAAATTGTTGGCTTATTCTGGCATCATTACTTCCAAAAATCATATCATCAACATACACTTCTACGACTATCATTTTTTCATTCTCATTTTATATATAAATATTTATGTCTACACTACCCCTTGTGAAACCTTGTTGTTGCAGATATTTGTCTAATCCTAAATACCAGGCCCTGGGAGCCTTTTAAGTCCATATAAATATTTCTTCAGTTTGCAAACATAATCTTTGTTTCCTAAAAGCGAAAAACCATCTGGTTTTTCAATGTATTCTTCTTCTGAAAGATATCCATTTAGAAATGTGGATTTTACATCCATTTGATACACTTTGACATTTTCTGCACACACATAGGCCAAGAATAGTTTGATTGCCTCCATTCACGCTACAGGAGAAAAGGTTTCTTCAAAGTCTATTCCTTTGATCTGTGCATAACCTTTGCACGCCAGTCTTGCCTTATTTCTAACAACTTGTCCTTCTTCGTTTAGTTTGTTCTTGAATACCCATTTGCACCAATAAAATTCTTACTCTTAGGTCTTGGAACAAGATCCCAGGTTTCATTCTTTTCAATTTGATATAATTCTTCATTCATGCCCTTCATCCAAATTTCATCAGCTCTGGCTTCTTCAAATCATTCTGGTTCTATTTGAGACAACAACGAAAAATGAACTTCCTTAGTTGGATTTCTTAGGCTTCTTCTGGTTCTCCTCAGTTGGATTCCTTAGGCTTCTTCTGTTTCTTACTCCAACATATTTGTCTATGATAATCAAATCTCCTAAATGATTCTTTTGGACATATCTGGAAGGGGCCTTTGTATACTGTCTTTTGTCTTCTAATCCATGCTCATATATTTCGTCCTATGGAACTTATGTTTCTGGTAGCTCCTCATATGGCCGTTCTAGTATGGGTAGATCATCATCTTCTTCTATTCTTCTTTGAGTCATTACTTCATCAACTCTCATGTCTAGGATTTCAACCATATTTTTGAGTCACATATTATAGCATTTATAAGCTTTTCTTCTAGAGGCATAATCAAGGAAAATTCCTTCGTCTGATCTGGAATCAGATTTTCCAAGATTTTCATCATTTCTTTTGATGTAGCATTTACTTCCAAATATCCTGAAATGCTTAACTGTAGCTGGTATTCCTTTCCAGAGTTCATACGGTGTTGAAAATTTCTCTATCTTGATCAAACATCTATTGAAAATGTGGATAGTAGTATGAATTCCATGTGTCCAAAACATATATGACAGCTTTGATTCATTCAACATAGTCCTCGCCATTTCTTGAACAATTCTATTTTTCCTTTATGCCATCCCATTTTGCTATGTAGTTCTGGATACTGAAAACTTTCTTATGATTCCATGTTTGTCACAGTAGTTTTCAACCTTGTTTGAAGTATATTCTCCTCCATTGTTAGATCTCAAACACTTTATTCTTAATTCGGTTTCGTTTTCAACCACTTCTTTAAACATTTTGAAACATTTGAATGTTTCTAATTTTTCCTTAAGAAAGAACACCCACGTCATTTGAGTGTAATAATCAATGAAAAGAAGAAAGTAAGACTCACCATTCATTCCTCTAGTTCTCATTAAACCTAAAAGATTTGAATGAACCACTTCCAAGGGTTTTGAACTACTATACTCTTTTGTCTTTAATTTAATCCTTGCTTGTTTCCCGTGTACGCAGTGTTTGCAGAATGAATTTGATGGATTAGTGATTATTGGAAGTCCCTTACTATTTTTTTTTTCTTCTGTTGATTCTAACCAAGTTGTCAAAATTGATGTGTCTCAATTTTCTATGCCAGAGCCAACTTTCATCAGTTTGTCCCATGTAGCATTTCTATTCCTTTTCCTCATCCAGAATATAGTCACTGTTAGGAGTTCAAGAGGCTATTGAAAATATTGTACTTGTATCCTTGTTTTTTATTTTTCATTTTTCTGAGTCAAAAGTGAGTGTGTGTCCTTGATCGCACATCTAGCTGACACTCAGAAGATTGTGTTTCATGTTTTTGACTAGTAGGACATTTTTTTCCTTGGTCCTTTTGTTTCATAGGCTTGCTAGGCCTTTACCTAATATTTTTCCTGAGCCATTATCCCCAAAGTAAACACTACCTCCCTTATAGTCTCTAAAATTCAGAAAGGTTTTTTTATCTCTTGTCATGTGCTTAGAATACCCGTTGTCTATGTACCATTTCCCCCTTTTATTTTGCGCATGTAAAGATAGGTTGCAGGCTTCCTGATAGACTTGATCCTTTTGATCTTCAACTGTTTCAGTGGACTACGTAGGTTGCAATATTTTTTTGCAGTTCTGAATATCGTGACCATATTGTGACATTTACCACACTCATTGTCTAAGCTTAAAATACTGATGGGATTGAGATCTTCTTTTGAGCTCTCAACTGGCTTCTTGAGGTTTCTCTATTTAGGGTTTATCTAATTTCATAGAGCATTCCTTCTGGCATATGCTAATGCACGAGCTCTGTAATTTATTGCTTTATGACCAAAATTGTGACAGTAATAACAATTTCCCAAAAAGAGATTTTGGTACTTGATAGGATAGACTCTCTGGAACTGCGTAGGCTCAGTTTTCGTATGACTTGGCTTCCTATGCTCTTATTCATACTTCTGATTTATCTTTGAGAGTGGATTCTTGAGCACGTTTGCATAGATCTTAACAAAATATGACTCTTCATTAATGTTGTTTCTACACTTTTTTTCATTCTCTAGATGAGAGATTACCTTTTGTAGTTCATCTCTCAGAGAGGCAATTTCAGCTTCTAGTATTTCACACTTGTCTTCTCCCAATTTTAATTGCTTGGTGGTATTTGCCTCTCATCTAAGAAGTGATTCTTGCATGAGCTTTCTTTTATTCCTTGACTTCTTCAATTTTGTCAGAGATATGGATCTAACTAAACTAGCTTACCTATCTATGCAAACAATAACATATCACAGTAAATAAGAACAGAAGGAGAACAAGAGAAAAGAGTACACCAGATATACGTGGTTCACCCAATTGGGCTACATCCATGGGAAAGTATTCTTCTATTATATCCAGAATATCTCCCTCAACCTTACAAGAGAGCAATGCCAATAACCCTAATACAATATAGAAAGATCATGATGTGATCCACAATGGATGATCCAAAAAGGATGAATGGATGATTTATGAATGAATAAATGTGAGAGACTCCCTTGACTCTATTATATACCAAGAGATGAGGAGGAATTAATCTCACATATTACATGTGGGATAATATAATTCTCCATAATAACATCTCTTTATATAATAATGAATATCAAGAGTATATTTTACAATAATGAATATGGGATATAATGTATTACTCTTTTACATAAGATTGTGGATATCTTCCGACATAATACAAAGACATTATTACCTTCCAAGGAATATATAATATTTCAACACTCCCCCTTAATAATGGCTGGGATAAAATCCCACTAAAAAAGGAAGGAAGGATTCATTACTGCTCCCCCTTGATGACAACTTCCAGAAGAACCAAACCTGCAAATAAGAAGAACACTTCGGTTGATGGAATTTGATGAAGAACAACCGCTTCTCATTGAATCATGAAAGTGCACGCGAACCAGGTTGTACGATTAAATACCAACAAGATGCCCAGATCTAAAGAGAAGCCTTTATGGCTACTAGATCCAACAGATGTCGAGAACATGTGACGCAATCCACCAGCAAGGTGCCCAGATCTAAAGAGAATCCAACATGGCTACTAGATCCATAAGATGCCTAGATCACCACAATAATCATCACAACCATAACTGATAGCTGGAGAACTCTGATAGAACATCCACATCAGTGTACAAATACCTTTTGACGGCTGATACAATAGGACATGTGGCTAAGAACACCACAATAGTGTATAAAATACCCAGATGGCTAATACGCATGTAGATAGCAGACAATCTTCCAATCAAGGTGCAATAGAAATATATGTAGAAGACCTCAAACATCGAAGGAACAAGACCCCAATGGTCTATACATCGAAAATGATATCATACAAATGAACATCATGACTTCAATAGTAGAAGATGGTGCTTCATTATTTCTGGAATAAGGTGAAAGCCTAAACAGAGAACTTATCTGCATAAGAAATTCCAAGATTAAAGCATATAAAGATCATAAAAAAATTGCTAATACATAAATGAAAATGCTTATACACCAAAGGTTAGAAAACATCATATAAAAAGATGGCAACATAATATGATCAAATAAAAGATTAACTTCCTCATTAAGGAAAATGAAGTTACTTTCACACATTAAGTGTTAGCCACAACAAATAAATAGTGAGCCCAAGATTTCACTTAAATATATGAAAATTTAGTCATCAAGCAACTAATCTTAAGCATATGTGCATTTCTTATTAGTATGATGTTAATATGCAAGAGATGAATGCCTTGAAAATGTCAATGCTTCCATATAGGAACGTTAGAGACAAGTAGGAACAAAATAACCTCTGCAATCATAAGAATAGAAATCTCATTGCAACAAGAACAAGGTACTCATGATAAATAGTTCAAGATTATGAGATTTCTCAAAGCCATATAAATGTTGAGTAAAAGATGATCGAAATAAACATGACATTTAACATGATCAACATATAGAAAATTATAATCAACTCATGATATCACTTATAAAAAATTATGAAATGACAAGTCACTAAAGGTCTTAATCATGGGTTCATTTCTTTTTAACACTATGTAAATATGCAAGAGATTAAATGCCCTGGAAATGTCAATGCTTCCATATAGGAATGTTAGAGACAAACAAAACATGTCAATGCTTCCGTATAGGAATGTTATAGACAAATAGCACATGAACTAGATACAATCTCTGCAATACATGAGAAAGAAACTATATCCCAATTAAATAACTTATGACAAGCCAAAAAATTATGATATCACATAGATTAAAAAATTGACTTTACTCAAGAAATTAATTAGCAAGAGCAGATAATGATCATAAAGAGATTGCTTATATAAAAAATAATGAAATTGCTTTTACACAAAGGTAAGCAATAACTCATAAGTAAAGCAAATAATGATCACAAGATAACACATATGAGATTGTTCTTATAAAATTGCTTTTATAAACATGATATGATTAGAAATCAACATGATTAAATATGATAAAAAAAGAACAAATTAGTTATTAAATGTTTTGTTAAAAATATTAAGCATTAGATGGTTTATAACTATCATCATGAAAAAATAATAGAGATCCGTGCCCTTAAAAGATGCCAATGTTTCCATATAGAAAGGCGAGACAAATATATATCAAGAACAAGAAATAATCTCTTAATAAACATGATTAGAAGCAAAACCTAAATGCAAAAAATGAATAACAGAAAACTTAAATACTTTACCATACTGATCTGAATCTGCAAAAAACATAGTTAGAAAAACAATAAAGGAAAGAGAAACTTTTACTTACAACCCTTTTGAAAGTGTCTAGACTTGCCCAAACTTCTATTATGTTAGCGTAGGTGGATGCAGAACAGCTTCTCTAGTTCCAAAAACCGGTTATAATAAATATTCTAGTAAATATTGACCGAGTTATGGTCACTCGCGGGTCTTCCAATAGGAAACCTACAAATAAACACTGATACTCGCGGTTCTGCTCAGCAAAGGTCGTGGTTACTCATGGTTTGTGATGTAATGGATTCGCTGCTACTCGTGGTTCTTTGTACTGTAAAGTCGCTGGTCTTCCGAAGCATACGCGAGTTCATTACAGGGAGGGTCGCAAATAGTCTGAAGCAAACCTGGGTTTGACAGTGGAACAATCGCGAGTATGCCGGAGCATACGCGGGTCTGCGCACTGGAATGCCACGAGTTCACAGAGTATTCATGGGTTCATAGTAAGAATAATCGTGGTTAACTGCGGGTTCCTGCGAAGAAAAGTCGCGAGTGTCTAGTATAAGGCCAAAAACAGTGTCGAATCTGCCGAAGATGGAAACTTGCACAAAGTCTACCAAACTTGGATGAAAATTTTCGTTTTGACAACCGGAAGATAGATCTCCTTGAGGAGAATCAAAAAATCATATAGATATACAAAAACAACATCAAGAAACCCTTGAAAAAATCCTGCAAAAATCTACACAACAAGGTTAGGGTTAGAAATAAAAAACTGCAAAAATATGCCCAGATCTGAAGAGAAGCCAAATGGCTACCAGATAGAAAGAAAATCTACAAGAAATAATCAATTCCCAAATGATAAAATATTTTTTGAAAGCAATAGAAGGTGCTATATCATAGCAACAAGCTCAGATACCATGCCAAATATATGGATCTAACTAAACTAGCTTACCTATCTATCCAAACAATAACATATCATAGTAAATAAGAACAGAAAGAGAACAAGAGAAAAAAGTACACCAGATATACGTGGTTCACCCAATTGGGCTACGTCCACGGGAAGTTAGTCTTCTATTATCTCCAGAATATCTCCCTCAAGCTTACAAGAGAGCAATGCCAATAACCCCAACACAATATAGAAAGATCATGATGTGATCCACAATGGATGATCCAAAAAGGATGAATGGATGATTCACGAATGAATAAATGTGAGAGACTCCCTTGACTCTATTATATACCAAGAGATGAGAAGGAATTACTCTCACATATTACATGTGGGATAATATCGTTCTCCATAATAACATCTCTTTATATAATAATGAATATCAAGAGTATATTTTACCATAATGAATATGGGATATAATGTATTACTTTTTTACATAAGATTGTGGATATATTCCGACATAATACAAACACATTATTACCTTCAATGGAATATAAAATATTCCAACAAATTCTTCCAGAGCACTGATTAGTTCTCTTTCAAAGTCTACTTCAACCATCTATTCATATTTTGAATCCATGTCTGTTGCATTTTGCACAGGGATCTGTCTTCCAGATGTTAATATGTTACTGAAGACACATGATCTGATACCAATTGTTGGAATCCATTTAATACTAAGATGGGGGGTGAATTAGTATCAACGCAATTATGAACAGTTTTTAACTTTTTTAACAGATTATTCTGAACTTAATCTTGATCTTCAATTATGCATCCATCATAAATAAACATTCATCGACGTATGCACCAAGAAAAAGAGCACAAAACACATAGACTTTTGACGTGGAAATCCAAATGGGAGAAAACAATGAAATGCTCTTTTGTAATGAAAAAATTACATTAAAGGAAGCACTGACTTCCTGTGTTTACCATCACCAACTGGAGGAGGCATCGACCCCCTGGTTTTATAGGCACCGACTTGGAGGAAGCACCAATTCCCTGTGTTCTCCAAAACCAATTGGAAGGAGGCCACGACCTCCTGCTCCTTTCCCCATCCTGCCACCCAGATTTACAAAATAAGATGTTTCCTTCTTGAACTTCCAACATGCACACACTTCTGATATTTTGATGTTCGTTCTGCTATGCGCACTTTCTGTATATAGTCGTATTGATGTCACTTCCTTGAATACATCACTTGACATCTCATTCCACTCAACACTTCACTTCTGCTGATGACACTCTTCATAAACAATGTGCTACTTCAACTCATCTTGCAATCTGCACCAAGGTTCACTATGTTGTTTTGCTGCCGCGCAACTACATTCACCAATTGATACAATGCTTCAATTGATAGCTTGTTGTTCTAAGATTGCACACCAATATTAGATGGAATTGTACACTTACTAAGATGTGTCTGTTTAGTTTAAGTGCAACAGTATTTCAGACAATCTGCGATGAAATGTGCATCATATGATTTGTCCTTTTAGTTTAACACACTTGTTTTAGATCATCTTCATCATGGCATGCATACTATATTCTGGTGTTGCTTTGTCATCGCGCATCTGATGGACTTCTCTATTTTGCACACTTTACTTCAACCTTCGTGCATCAACTGAAATCCTATGTATCTTTTGATATACTTCAGTTATGTCTTTGCATTTCTTTCTTAAAATATCTATGACTCTCTGCATGCTGTCTAAAATACTGTCATTCATTCCTCACACAATTGCGCATCCTCTGCATTCTACTTTTGTATATTTTTGCAACCATCACATATCTACAACATCATTCTACACACCATCATCTATATCATTCATCTGCTTGTGCGCACTCGGCTCCTCGCTAGATCATGTTGTTTTGTGCCTCGAGCCCTTGATTCCCCGAATATAAATATGTATTTTCCACTTAGAATCTCTTCATCCTTACCATCAAGCTTACTTCAAATATCCAACTTGCTTCCTTATTTATACATGTCCTGCATCGATTATAAGTCCAAAAATTGGTTCTGGAAATCCTTCTCCCTTGCTTCATGGATTGTGCTTCTTCCACATGTCATGTTCTACGCCGCTGATGTGTCCTTTCTTCGTGGGTTCTGCACATACATGGTCCTCGACTTGGTGGTACTTTCACCCTTGTTGTACCATCACTTGTGGGTCTTGCACTCTTGATGATTCAATGATTTGCGGAACTTGCACATACATGATCTTCAACTTGGTGGGACTTTGACCCTTGTGGTACAATCACTTGTGGATCTCGCACACTTGATCTGTCGTCGGCTGTGGAATTTGTGCATATGTTGAATTCAACCGCTACACCCTTCTTGAAACTTGTGCGCTCTTCAACAACTGAAAACTTCTTTTGATTGGTGATGACTTGAATGCTTTCAGGACTTGCATAATTGTTCAATCATTTCTTGTTCCATACTTCTTGCGCACTCCGCTTGACTTACTGACACACTCTAGAATCTTCTCTTGACTTGCTTGCGCACACTAGACTTTGTCCCATGTATTCTTTGGTTTTCTTGCACATTCTTCAAACTTATTCCCAACCAACATGTAATGTCCCTTGTTAGGAATTTTATTAAAATGACAATTTTTCACTTTTTTTCCTAGTTCGACCTTTGACTAGTTTTGAGCTCTAGGTCCCCAAATTGCTCCAATTGCTCCCAAATATTCTGAGAAGGTATATGGATGATGTTAGAACATAAATATGTGTTTTAGGGATGCTTTTAGACCTTTAAAATACTTCTGCAAATCCTCTTTCAATTTTAGCCAATGTAGGGAACTTTACTAGTAATTTCCCTTTGACAAGTATTGGTCTCCAGGTCTCAAATTGACTCCAAATGCCTTCAAATATTCAAGGAAGGTGTATGAATGATATTAGGACTTGAATATGATGTTTAGGGATGAGATATGGCCACCAAAAGACCTCTTCAAACTCTATTAATATTCTGGACCAAGTATGCAATTTTACTAGTAATTCGAGGTTCAAATCCCCTAAGGGTAAGTATTGAAAATGGCTTCCCAAATGTCTCCAAACCTACTCAAATTTATGAAAAGAGATAGGGGATGTCTAAAGGATGATATTAAGGTCTCATATGCATCATTAATTGATTATTATCTCTATTCCAACCCTCTCCCATTCAGTTGCAAAAATCACTAATTCGACCCTTGGGGAAATGACACTATTTCTTCTCCCAATGCAATTAAACTGATTAACAATAATTCAAATGCTCAAGTATAGTACATGAAACTTGTAAAATACATCCATGGTAATCTATTAATCATAAATTTATTAGAGAACTATCCATTCATTCGAAATCATCAACATTATCATGCTATACATCAATGTAGTGGAGAAATGGCACTGTTCTTTCATTAAAAATGAGATTTAAACATTTCTACTTGGAATTTCGACGTAAAACTTTCTAGAGATGAAGAAAAGAGTATTTAATTCATATTAAAAAAGAAATGGGGCATTATAATCTCCCCCAAAGAGTACAATAGCTCACCAAAAACGCCCTCCCTCAAGGATCAAGAATATTCCATCAAAACTGGAAATGGTTGAACGAGTGAGCTGCAATAGAAGAAACCATGAGATGCCTTGTAGCTTAAACCTAAAAATAAAGACTCCATTAAAGCTCCAAATGAAAGGTCTGAATGGCCTTTCCAATTACCAACTTGGATGGTAATCTTTCACCCTCGAAATTGGCTAAGGCAAGAAACTAGTCATCCACTAGCTCTCCCTCTTCACAAATGCAATTGCAAATGCTACAAAGGATCAAAAGCTGGTTTCATTCTTTGTTATTGACATTTATAAACTTCTAATTTCCTCCATGGGTCGAATTCCTTCCAAGAGACTCAAGCCAACTCAAGTTGGGAAGAGATTCCAAAGAACGCCACTTGTACAACAATTCCTAGTCTCCCACTTCCACCAAATCACATGTGGAAGCACCTTAGCTTCCCTAACACCCTTGAGCACCCTCTTGGAGTCTATTTTTAGCCTTGACATATCATATATGTCATATGTCAGCCTTCAGGTCTGATTTGTGTCATAGGATCTTCATCATTGTTGTCATAGAGCTAGGGAATCTAGCCCAAGTGTCTCACTAGCTCCAAATTGCCTCTTCCTCTTGCATGGGAGTTACTCTTCCTCTATATTTCGACCTCATTGACTCATGCCAAGTATTATTGACCTTATAAATCATCCCAAGAACATTATGCTTCCCATGATTTCGAAATTGCAAGAAGAGGATGCCATGTGGCACATAAATTCTAGCTTGTGTGGGTCCCACTTCCTCCATGTGTCTTCATGATCAAATGCCACTTTGATTTTCACTTGTATATATTTATTTATCTCATTTATTAAATATTTATGCCACCCTAATGTTCCAACATCATTTATTATCCCCATTATTCCAAATACCAAAGCTTCCACCCCAAACCTAGGAAACTAGTAATTTTTCTCCTTGGCAATTTTTTGACCTTTAGCATCAATTTGAAACAATCTAATGAATAGGGCCAATTTCCTTGGGCCATTGTGACCCAATGCCAAATTTGGGACATGAAAAATCCTCCCTTCCCAATATTGCTTGTCCTTAAGCAATTTCAAACATGGGTGTTGAAGAACTTGCTTTCTGTATAATTCTTTGAAGTTGCCATTGAATTGCCCAACCTTGAGTCTATGAGTTTCCATGAAGATTTTAGAGAGGAACCACCATGCTTGTTGCTGCACTACTCTGATAAAAATCACTTTATTAAGTGGGAAATCCATCTCCCATACTTCTTGTCTCCCAAATAAAAAATTTGAAACCAATGAAACAAAAATTATTCCAGGGTCCCATTGCTTGTTTTGCACCCCAACAATTAAGAGTGCTCTCCAACCCATACCATCAGATAAGAGGATTCCTGAATCCCATTTTCTTGTATGCATTCTTCCAAACATCATGAGTACAAAATATATATCATCAAGGTACATAACAACATAAGGAAAATGTACATCAAGGAGGTGCTTCATCAAAGAATCATGAAAGTGCTTATACCTCCAAGCAAGTAGACCACCATTTTCCAAGTACATACAAGCTTCAAGTGACCAATCAAATCTGCTCCAATGACATAGGTTAGGATCCCATGTCCTATAATGCTGCTCCAAAAGGATGTGATATGCATCAAAATATTCAGCCATGTATTCTTTCATGCAAGAAGTGAATGAAGAATCTCCACCAAAATACGAACCAAATAATGAGCAGAAAAAACAAGGAGGCTTCAAATGACTCAAAGAAGTCTCACCCATACATCCCTGAATGTGAGAATCATAAATATATAACAAAGTATGTGGCTGCCAACAAAATTTTTCTCCAATCATAGATCTATTCACCCAAGTGTTGGATGAAGTTCCTCCAACATCAAATGAATCAAGTGTTGAGCAAGAAAAACCATGAGTCTTCAAGTGACTCAAATGCATATCATATGTGCATCCATGTAGATGTGCATCATCATAAAGTAACAAAGGATGCTGCTGCAAATGTGAATAAGAATGTGCTCCAACCATATCATCATAAAAAGTGTTGATGTATATGTAACTTCGGAATGTATTTCATATATATTTATTGTACCCTTATTAGAGATGTGTTATTCCTCTATAAGGAAGTGTCATCATGTGGATTGACAAGTGTCGAAAGTGTGTGTACTTACCGATGGGTTATTAAACCACCATGTGTGGGGTCGGCCCTGAAATAAATATTATATTATGGATGTACCTAGCTAGACAAGTCGGCCCCATAAGGTCACTGGGAAAACAGATTAGTATAAATAGAGATCAGGTGATCTCTATTTAGATCATTCAGAAAAGTACACATCTCTCACTCATAAAGTGGTGCACTAGTGAGGAGGAGGATCATCTGCTACTAGGAGACTATCTCAGTGTATTTTGGTTGTACTTTGGTTGAGCCATTGCTCTCTCTATCTCTGAGGAAGTTGTGGGGGTTTTCACCTTAGGGTTTTCCCCACAGAAACTCTGTGTCTCTTGTCTCTCATGCTTTTGATTCTTGTGATGATTGTCATGCTTATTGTGATTGTTATGCATTGATATACTGTATATGTTATTCTCTCAGTGAAGATCCTAGAGTATTGTGAATTAATGCTCAAAATTTAACATGGTATCAGAGCTAACCTGAGAAGAAGACATTTTGTAGTGACGAAAACTTGAGTTTCTTGTTTATTGGGTTTCTCTCCACAGATTTTGGAAAAGCAGTATAGTAGATTGACTCTACTCATCAAGGCGCATCTATCTGTCCAATTAGAATTCAATTCTGAGCATTTTCAGATTTGGCCCTAAAAATTAGGGTTTCCACAAAAATAGGAATTTCTGAAATCTGAAGACATAGCTGGAAGCTCCTTGCACAAATCAAAGTTTAGAGCTTTGGATCAAGATTTTTGGCTGGGTAGATCTCCAGGAAACTCAAACCCTAATTCAGGGCTCTCCTTAGTGAACTCGGGAGGACAAAAAGGAAAATCTGAAGGGTAAAACTTTGCTGATCTCAAATTCTGAATGCACCAGGATGATCATCTCATCAAAGCGCGTCTTTCTATCCTTTTAGAAAATTGAAATTCACATTTTGAATTTTTAGGGTTTTTCCGACAAACCCTAATCCAGAACCAGATCCAGTTTTCAGCATTTCAATTGGTAAGACCTAAATGTTTTCTATTTCCATTTGAAGTACTCTTTAAGATGTCTCACCACACCAAGCATGAGGATAAGCTTGAAGGGGCTGATAACTTCCGAGCTTAGAAGTATAGAGTTGGGTTAATCCTAGAAGAGAATGAGTTGGACTCATATATAAAAGAAGACATCCCTATCCTAGAGGATGAAGAGGCCAAGGTATTGCATAAGAAGAACTTGGTCAAGGCAAAGAGAATCATTGCTGATTCTATCAAAGACCATCTCATACCCCATGTATCTTCTCTAAAGACACCCAAGGAGATGTTTGACTCTTTGGCCAAGCTATTTGAAGGGAAGAACATAAATTGGAAGATGACTCTGCGGAATCAATTGAAAGGGATCAAGATGTTAAATGGAGAAACCATTCAATCTTACTTCTCCAAGGTCTCTCAGATCAAGGAGCAACTTGAAGCTGTGAATGAAGTAGTGGACAATGGTGAAGTTGTTATGACCACTCTGAATGGCCTACCTAGGTCATGGGACTCCTTTATTCAAGGAATCTGTGCAAGAAAGAAATTGATCTCTTTCAGTAAACTATGGGAGGAATACTCTCAAGAAGAATCTAGACTTGTACCTCGTGAGGAAAAGATGGGAGGTGAAGATCAAGCTCTCGCAAATCACACCAAAAGAAGCAAGCCCAAGAAGGAGCACTCTCGCTACAAAAGATCATATCAAAAGATTAAGAAGGATATAAGATGCTTCACATGCAATGAGAAGGGTCACTTTGCTTCAGATTGTCCCAAGAACAAAAGGGATAATAACAACAACTTCAGCAAGAAGAAGAAGGGCAGCAAAAGAAAGTTCCGTGCTCATGCTGCCGAAGATGATGAACCTCCAAAGAAGAAGGCTACGGAAGAAAGTGATGATGACTCATCAAGTGAAGAAGAGTATGTTCTAATCTCTGCTCTCATAGGTACTATCTCCCATGGTTGTAATGATTGGTTGATTGATAGTGGGGCTTCCAAACACATGACTGGGTTTAAGGAATCTTTTGTGAATCTATCTGAACATGAATCACCCCATAAGGTGAAACTTGGGGATGATTATCAATACCCAATCAAAGGAAGCGGTGAAGCCTCCTACAACCTAGATTCTGGAAAATCTTTGAAGATGAAAGAAGTCCTTTATGTACCTGGGCTCAAGAAGAACTTACTCTCCATCTCTGCATTGGATGCAAAGGTATGAGGGTTGCATTTGTGGATGGCCAAGTCCTAATGTGGCCAAAGGGAAATACCATAGATGATGCAGTAGTGATTGGAGAGCAAGAGGGAGGATTGTATAAATTGAAGGGACAACCTGAACATGCCATGGTGCATGAATCCATGGAGCCAAGTGAACTTTGGCATAGAAGACTTGTTCATATGCACTATAGGGCAATTCCAATTGCAAGCAAGGTTATAGAGGGTCTTCCTGAAATCAAGACCAAACATGAAGGTGTTTGCAAAGGATGTGCAAAAGGTAAGAACATTAAGAAGGCTTTCCCAAGCAGTGAAAGCAAGGCAAAAGACATCCTGGAAATCATCCACTCCGATGTATGTGGTCCTATGTCATCCAGTTCTCTGAGTGGATATGTTTACTGTCTCATTTATTGATGACCTCTCCAGGAAGACATGGGTATACTTCTTAAAGAGCAAAGATGAGGTGTTTGATAAATTCAAGGAATTCAAAAACTTGATGGAGAATCAAACTGACAAGAAGATCAAAACATTCAGATCCGACAATGGTGGAGAATTCACCCCAGGTGACTTCAAGAAGCTTTGTAGTGATTCAGGGATTAAGAGGGAGTTGACTACTCCTTATAATCCTCAACAGAATGGAGTTGCAGAAAGGAAGAACAGAACAATCATGGAAGCAGCAAGGGCAATGTTGCAAGACCAGGATCTACCTATGCATCTATGGGAAGAAGCAGCTAGAACAGCTGTATATGTGCAGAACAGAACACCCCACAAGATATTGGATAACAAGACACCAGAAGAGGTCTTTTCTGGTAAGAAACCTGAATTCAGCCATCTCAGAATATTTGGTTGTCCAGTATACACTCATGTCCCAAAGGAAAAGAGGACTAAACTAGATCCTTCAGGAAAGAAGGGTATCTTTGTGGGTTACAGTGAAAGCTCGAAGGCTTACAGAATATACTTTCCAGGGTTCAAGAAGATTGATGTCAGCAGGGATGTAACATTTGATGAAAACTCAGCATTCATCAAATCAAGGAAGGAACCTATCGAAGTTTATGAAGAACCTAAGGAAACTAGATTTCAAGACACTACCATGACTGAAGCAGTTCCAGAAGTTGTTCGTGAGTTTGAAGATCCACAAGAACCTGTAGATCCACCTCGTGAGGATAACTATCACAAGAGGAAACCTGCATGGGCTAGAGAGCTCATTCAAGATGCAGAAAGATTTGGCATTCCAGAAGAAGAACACAGAGCAAAGAAGACAACCAGATCACATACTAGCTATGTTGCTTTACTCCGTGACATCATGAACAAAGAGCCTTCCAATTATGAAGAAGCAGCGGAAAAGAAAGAATGGAAGGATGCCATGGTTGAGGAATACCAATCAATAATGAAGAATGATGTTTGGGATGTTGTCCCAAGACCTAAAGAGAAGTCTGTTATGACTTCCAAATGGATCTACAAAATCAAGCATGCTACAGATGGCAGTGTAGAGAAATACAAGGCAAGATTCGTAGCTCGTGGCTTCTCTCAGAAAGAGTGAATAGATTATGAAGAAACTTTTGCACCTGTAGCCAGGTATACTTCCATTAGAACAGTACTTGCCCTGGCTGCAACAATGAAATGGAAAATACACCAGATGGATGTCAAGACTGCTTTCTTGAATGGTGTAGTTGAAGAGGAAGTATATGTGGAGCAGCCACTCGGTTTTGAAATACATGAGAGGGAGTCATATGTGTGCAGATTGAAGAAAGCCTTGTATGGCTTGAAACAAGCTCCTAGAACCTGGTATGGTAGGATGAATAGTTTCCTATATAGTTTGGGCTTTACCAATAGTAAAGCGGATTCCAACCTTTATTACAAGGTTGAGGAAGGGAATCCTGTGATTCTACTCCTGTATGTGGATGACTTATTTGTAACAAGAGATGACAGACTGATTGTAGATACTAAGAGGAAGCTTGTTGCTGAGTTCGATATGAAAGATTTGGGAATGATGCACTATTTCATAGGTATGGAGGTGTGGTAGAGTGCAGGTGGGATCTTCCTTGGTCAAGGGAAGTACACAGTAGATATCCTGAAGAGATTCGGGATGATGGATTGCAAGGCCATGGCCACACCTATGGCATCGAATCTAAAGCTTCTATGTGATGCTTCATCTTAAGCGGTTGATGTCTCTATGTATCGACAGATGATTGGGTCCTTGATGTACCTAACGAACACGAGACCAAATATTTGCTTTGCTGTGAACACATTGAGCCAGTTCCTGACGGATCCGAGGAGTGTTCACTTGGTTGCTGTAAAGCATGTTCTGAGGTACCTGAAGGGTACAGTGGATTATGGGCTGAAGCATGAAGCGAATCAAAAGTTTAACCTGCAGGGTTATGTTGATTCAGATTGGGCTAGCAGTGCTGCAGATAGGAAGAGCACATCTGGGTGCTTCTTCAGTATGGGATTAGGTGTGATCTCTTGGTTTAGTAGGAAGCAGTCCTGCGTAGCACTGAGTACATCTGAGGCAGAGTATGTTGCAGCATGTTCAGCTAGTTGTGAGGCAGTATGGCTACGGAAGCTACTGTCTGAGTTATTTGATCTCCCGTTGGATGCTACTGGTATCTTCTGTGATGACCAGAGTTGTGTGAAGCTGTCCGAGAACCCAGTGCTTCATAACAGGTCGAAACACATAGAGATCAAATATCACTATATTAGGGATATGGTGTAGAGAGGAGCTGTGAAGGTCCTGTATGTTGTGATGGACGAGCAGATTGCAGATGTGCTGACGAAGCCGCTAGCCAGGGTGAAGTTCGAGTACTTCAGAGAGAGGCTTGGTGTTCTTCAGATTGATGACACTTCGAGGAAGAAGTGATGGACACATTTGCTGAAGCCATTCCAAGCATGTTGGAAGGAGGATCCTTCACATCGCTATGGATGTAAGCGCTGGATGATGAGTAACAGGATGATGTTCTAGTTTCTGCTTTGTATGATCAGTTGGATCATTTTTATGTATGTATGTATGCATCATGTTGAATGCTGGATATGATCAGTTGGATCATTTATATATGTATGTACGCATCATGTTGGATGCTGGATATGATTAGTTGGATCATGTATATGTATGTACGCATCATGTTGGATGCTGGATATGATCAGTTGGATCATGTATATGTATCTACGCATCATGTTGGATGCTGGATATGATCAGTTGGATCATGTATATGTATGTACGCATCATGTTGGATGCTGGATATGATCAGTAGGATCATTTGTATGTATTTTGTATATGCATCATGTTGGATGCTTGGACCATGTATCTGTATATGTATCAGGTGGATACATTGTATGATCAGGTGGATCATGTATGGTGATATGTATCATGTATTTGTATTTGTATCAGGTGGATACACTGTATGATCAGGTGGATCATGTATGATGATATGTATCAGGTAGATACTTGGTATGCATCAGGTAGATGCATTGTATGATCAGGATGATCATGGATGACGAGCTTCAGGATGTTGCTCCAGATGACATGCAGTAGGATGTTGTAGTGATGATGATCAAGATGATCATGTGTACATCAAGATGATGTATGGTGAGTATCAGGTTGATACTCTATGGCCGTGGATCAGGTTGTGCAGATGAGCATATAATTTGGCCTTGGGAGATTTGCAAATAGTCTTTCGAGGTTTTTCCTATGGCATTTAATTTTGCCCTGGGATATCTGGCAAATGCTCTTTCGAGGTTTTGCTCTGGGAGGACATATAATTTGGCCCTAGGAGATCTGCAGATAGACTTTCGAGGTTTTGCCTATGGCATATAATCTGGACCTAGGATATCTGGTAGATGCTTCTTCGAGGTTTTGTCCTATGGCATATAATATGTCCCTGGGAGATCCGATAGGTTGGGCTGTGTGCCCGTAATAAGTCCTGGGATGCTCTTGCGAGGTTTTTCCATGACCACATATAATATGTCCCTAGGAGATCCTATAGGTAGAGCTATGTGGTCGTAACAGCTTGGGATGCTCTTGCGAGGTTTTGTGGTGACCACATATAATCTGTCCCTGGGAGATCCTATAGGTAGAGTTGTGTGCTCGTAACAGCCTAGGATGCTCTTGCGAGGTTTTGTGGTGAGGTCACATATAATATGGCCCTGGGAGATCCTATAGATAGAGTCGTGTGCTCGTAACAACCTGGGATACTCTTTCGAGGTTTTGTGACGCACGTAATAAGTCCTGAAGATTCCACAGTATGGCCATTGATGACGAAGACCTGTAAGTGGTGGGCCTACATCCAGTATGAAAAAGGACTGGCTCTGTAGAACTTCCTATGAGAAGTAGAGTCAGAGATTGGTTGAGATAGCAACAGCAGTGATGATGACAATGACGATGCATCGATCTCGATGATCCCAAGAAGAAGACTTGTCTAACAGATCTATGTCGAGAAATACCTTCCTAGTTAAGAGGGAGTGTTGATGTATATGTAACTTCGGAATGTATTTCATATATATTTATTTTACCCTTATTAGAGATGTGTTATTCCTCTATAAGGAAGTGTCGTCATGTGGATTGAAAAGTGTCGCAAGTGTGTGTACTTGCCGATGGGTTATTAGACCACCATGTGTGGGGTCAGACCTTAAATAAATATTATATTGTGGATGTACCTAGCTAGACAAGTCGGCCCCATAAGGTCACTGGGAAAATAGATTAGTATAAATAGAGATCAGGTGATCTCTATTTAGATCATTCGAAAAAGTACATCTCTCTCACTCAGAAAGTGGTGCACTAGTGAGGAGGAGGATCATCTGCTACTAGGAGACTATCTCAGTGTATTTTGGTTGTACTTTGGTTGAGCCATTGCTCTCTCTATCTCTGAGGAAGTTGTGAGGGTTTTCACCTTAGGGTTTTCCCCACGGAAACTCTATGTCTCTTGTCTCTCATGCTTTTGATTCTTGTGATGATTGTCATGCTTATTGTGATTGTTATGCATTTATATACTGTATATGTTATTCTCTCAGTGAAGATCCTAGAGTATTGTGAATTAATGCTCAAAATTTAACATGGTATCAGAGCTAACCTGAGAAGAAGACATTTTGTAGTGACGAAAACTTGAGTTTCTTGTTTATTGGGTTTCTCTCCACATATTTTGGAAAAGCAATATAGTAGATTGACTCTAATCATCAAGGCGCATCTATCTGTCCAATCAGAATTCAATTCCGAGCATTTTCAGATTTGGCCCTAAAAATTAGGGTTTCCACAAAAATATGAATTTCTGAATTATGAAGACATAGCTGGAAGATCCTTGCACAAATCAAAGTTTAGAGCTTTGGATCGAGATTTTTGGCTGGGTAGATCTCCAGGAAACTCAAACCCTAATTCAGGGCTCTCCCTAGTGAACCCGGGAGGACAAAAAGGCAAATCTGAAGGGTAAAACTTTGCTGATCTCAAATTCTGAATGCACCAGGATGATAATCTCATCAAAGCGCGTCTTTCTATCCTTTTAGAAAATTGAAATTCACATTTTGAATTTTTAGGGTTTTTCCGACAAACCCTAATCCGGAACCAGATCCAGTTTTCAGCATTTCAATTGGTAAGACCTAAATGTTTTCTATTTCCATTTGAAGTACTCTTTAAGATGTCTCACCACACCAAGCATGAGGATAAGCTTGAAGGGGCTGATAACTTCCGAGCTTAGAAGTATAGAGTTGGATTAATCCTAGAAGAGAATGAGTTGGACTCATATATAAAAGAAGACATCCCTATCCTAGAGGATGAAGAGGCCAAGGTATTGCATAAGAAGAACTTGGTCAAGGCAAAGAGAATCATTGCTGATTCTATCAAAGACCATCTCATACCCCATGTATCTTCTCTAAAGACACCCAAGGAGATGTTTGACTCTTTGGTCAAGCTATTTGAAGGGAAGAACATAAATTGGAAGATGACTCTGCGGAATCAATTGAAAGGGATCAAGATGTTAAATGGAGAAACCATTCAATCTTACTTCTCCAAGGTCTCTCAGATCAAGGAGGAACTTGAAGCTGTGAATGAAGTAGTGGACAATGGTGAAGTTGTTATGACCACTCTGAATGGCCTACCTAGGTCATGGGACTCCTTTATTCAAGGAATCTGTGCAAGAAAGAAATTGATCTCTTTCAGTAAAATATGGGAGGAATACTCTCAAGAAGAATCTAGACTTGTACCTCGTGAGGAAAAGATGGGAGGTGAAGATCAAGCTCTCACAAATCACACCAAAAGAAGCAAGCCCAAGAAGGAGCACTCTCGCTACAAAAGATCATATCAAAAGAATAAGAAGGATCTAAGATGCTTCACATGCAATGAGAAGGGTCACTTTGCTTCAGATTGTCCCAAGAACAAAAGGGATAATAACAACAACTTCAGCAAGAAGAAGAAGGGCAGCAAAAGAAAGTTCCGTGCTCATGCTGCCGAAGATGATGAACCTCCAAAGAAGAAGGCTACGGAAGAAAGTGATGATGACTCATCAAGTGAAGAAGAGTATGTTCTAATCTCTGCTCTCATAGGTACTATCTCCCATGGTTGTAATGATTGGTTGATTGATAGTGGGGCTTCCAAACACATGACTGGGTTTAAGGAATCTTTTGTGAATCTATCTGAATATGAATCACCCGATAAGGTGAAACTTGGGGATGATTATCAATACCCAATCAAAGGAAGCGGTGAAGCCTCCTACAACCTAGATTCTGGAAAATCTTTGAAGATGAAAGAAGTCCTTTATGTACCTGGGCTCAAGAAGAACTTACTCTCCATCTCTGCATTGGATGCAAAAGGTATGAGGGTTGCATTTGTGGATGGCCAAGTCCTAATGTGGCCAAAGGGAAATACCATAGATGATGCAGTAGTGATTGGAGAGCAAGAGGGAGGATTGTATAAATTGAAGGGACAACCTGAACATGCCATGGTGCATGAATCCATGGAGCCAAGTGAACTTTGGCATAGAAGACTTGCTCATATGCACTATAGGGAAATTCCAATTGCAAGCAAGGTTATAGAGGGTCTTCCTGAAATCAAGACCAAACATGAAGGTGTTTGTAAAGGATGTGCAAAAAGTAAGAACATTAAGAAGGCTTTCCCAAGCAGTGAAAGCAAGGCAAAAGACATCCTAGAAATCATCCACTCCGATGTATGTGGTCCTATGTCATCCAGTTCTCTGAGTGGATATGTTTACTGTCTCATTTATTGATGACTTCTCCAGGAAGACTTGGGTATACTTCTTGAAGAGCAAAGATGAGGTGTTTGATAAATTCAAGGAATTCAAAAACTTGATGGAGAATCAAACTGACAAGAAGATCAAAACATTCAGATCCGACAATGGTGGAGAATTCACCTCAGGTGACTTCAAGAAGCTTTGTAGTGATTCAGGGATTAAGAGGGAGTTGACTACTCCTTATAATCCTCAACAGAATGGAGTTGCAGAAAGGAAGAACAGAACAATCATGGAAGCAGCAAGGGCAATGTTGCAAGACCAGGATCTACCTATGCATCTATGGGAAGAAGCAGCTAGAACAGCTGTATATGTGCAGAACAGAACACCCCACAAGATATTGGATAACAAGACACCAGAAGAGGTCTTTTCTGGTAAGAAACCTGAAGTCAGCCATCTCAGAATATTTGGTTGTCCAGTATACACTCATGTCCCAAAGGAAAAGAGGACTAAACTAGATCCTTCAGGAAAGATGGGTATCTTTGTGGGTTACAGTGAAAGCTCGAAGGCTTACAGAATATACTTTCCAGGGTTCAAGAAGATTGATGTCAGCAGGGATGTAACATTTGATGAAAACTCAACATTCATCAAATCAAGGAAGGAACCTATCGAAGTTTATGAAGAACCTAAGGAAACTAGATTTCAAGACACTACCATGACTGAAGCAGTTCCAGAAGTTGTTCGTGAGTTTGAAGATCCACAAGAACCTGTAGATCCACCCCGTGAGGATAACTATCACAAGAGGAAACCTGCATGGGCTAGAGAGCTCATTCAAGATGCAGAAAGATTTGGCATTCCAGAAGAAGAACACAGAGCAAAGAAGAGAACCAGATCACATATTAGCTATGTTGCTTTACTCTGTGACATCATGAACAAAGAGCCTTCCAATTATGAAGAAGCAGCGGAAAAGAAAGAATGGAAGGATGCCATGGTTGAGGAATACCAATCAATAATGAAGAATGATGTTTGGGATGTTGTCCCAAGACCTAAAGAGAAGTCTGTTATGACTTCCAAATGGATCTACAAAATCAAGCATGCTACAGATGGCAGTGTAGAGAAATACAAGGCAAGATTCGTAGCTCGTGGCTTCTCTTAGAAAGAGTGAATAGATTATGAAGAAACTTTTGCACCTGTAGCCAGGTATACTTCCATCAGAACAGTACTTGCCCTGGCTGCAACAATGAAATGGAAAATACACTAGATGGATGTCAAGACTGCTTTCTTGAATGGTGTAGTTGAAGAGGAAGCATATGTGGAGCAGCCACTCGGTTTTGAAATACATGACAGGGAGTCATATGTGTGCAGATTGAAGAAAGCCTTGTATGGCTTGAAACAAGCTCCTAGAACCTGGTATGGTAGGATGAATAGTTTCCTATCTAGTTTGGGCTTTACCAATAGTAAAGCAGATTCCAACCTTTATTATAAGGTTGAGGAAGGGAATCCTGTGATTCTACTCCTGTATGTGGATGACTTATTTGTAACAAGATATGACAGACTGATTGTAGATACTAAGAGGAAGCTTGTTGCTAAGTTCGATATGAAAGATTTGGGAATGATGCACTATTTCCTAGGTATGGAGGTGTGGTAAAGTGTAGGTGGGATCTTCCTTGGTCAAGGGAAGTACACAGTAGATATCCTGAAGAGATTCGGGATGATGGATTGCAAGGCCATGGCCACACCTATGGCATCGAATCTGAAGCTTCTATGTGATGCTTCATCTTAAGCGGTTGATGTCTCTATGTATCAACAGATGATTGGGTCCTTGATGTACCTAACGAACACGAGACCAAATATTTGCTTTGCTGTGAACACATTGAGCCAGTTCCTGACGGATCCGAGGAGTGTTCACTTGGTTGCTGTAAAGCATGTTCTGAGGTACCTGAAGGGTACAGTGGATTATGGGCTGAAGCATGAAGCGAATAAAAAGTTTAACCTGCAGGGTTATGTTGATTCAGATTGGGCTAGCAGTGCTGCAGATAGGAAGAGCACATCTGGGTGCTTCTTCAGTATGGGATTAGGTGTGATCTCTTGGTTTAGCAGGAAGCAGTCCTGCGTAGCACTGAGTACATCTGAGGCAGAGTATGTTGCAGCATGTTCAGCTAGTTGTGAGGCAGTATGGCTACGGAAGCTACTGTCTGAGTTATTTGATCTCCCGTTGGATGCTACTGGTATCTTCTGTGATGACCAGAGTTGTGTGAAGCTGTCCGAGAACCCAGTGCTTCATAACAGGTCGAAACACATAGAGATCAAATATCACTATATTAGGGATATGGTGTAGAGAGGAGCTGTGAAGGTCCTGTATGTTGTCATGGACGAGCAGATTGCAGATGTGCTGACGAAGCCGCTAGACAGGGTGAAGTTCGAGTACTTCAGAGAGAGGCTTGGTGTTCTTCAGATTGATGACACTTCGAGGAAGAAGTGATGGACACATTTGCTAAAGCCATTCCAAGCATGTTGGAAGGTGGATCCTTTACATGGCTATGGATGTAAGCGCTGGATGATGAGCATCAGGATGATGTTCTAGTTTCTGCTTTGTATGATCAGTTGGATCATTTTTATGTATGTATGTATGCATCATGTTGAATGCTGGATATGATCAGTTGGATCATTTATATATGTATGTACGCATCATGTTGGATGCTGGATATGATCAGTTGGATCATGTATATGTATGTACGCATCATGTTGGATGTTGGATATGATCAGTTGGATCATGTATATGTATCTGCGCATCATGTTGGATGCTGGATATGATCAGTTGGATCATGTATATGTATGTACGCATCATGTTGGGTGCTGGATATGATCAGTAGGATCATTTGTATGTATTTTGTATATGCATCATGTTGGATGCTTGGACCATGTATCTGTATATGTATCAGGTGGATACATTGTATGATCAGGTGGATCATGTATGGTGATATGTATCATGTATTTGTATTTGTATCAGGTGGATACACTGTATGATCAGGTGGATCATGTATGATGATATGTATCAGGTAGATACTTGGTATGCATCAGGTAGATGCATTGTATGATCAGGATGATCATGGATGACGAGCTTCAGGATGTTGCTCCAGATGACATGCAGCAGGATGTTGTAGTGATGATGATCAGGATGATCATGTGTACATCAAGATGATGTATGGTGAGTATCAGTTTGATACTCTATGGCCGTGGATCAGGTTGTGCAGATGAGCATATAATTTGGCCTTGGGAGATTTGCAGATAGTCTTTCGAGGTTTTTCCTATGGCATTTAATTTTGCCCTGGGATATCTGGCAAATGCTCTTTCGAGGTTTTGCTCTGGGAGGACATATAATTTGGCCCTAGGAGATCTGCAGATAGTCTTTCGAGGTTTTTCCTATGGCATATAATCTGGACCTGGGATATCTGACAGATGCTCCTTCGAGGTTTTGTCATATGGCATATAATATGTCCCTGGGAGATCCGATAGGTTGGGCTGTGTGCCCGTAATAAGTCCTGGGATGCTCTTGCGAGGTTTTTCCATGACCACATATAATATGTCCCTAGGAGATCCTATAGGTAGAGCTGTGTGGTCGTAACAGCTTGGGATGCTCTTGCGAGGTTTTGTGGTGACCACATATAATCTGTCCCTGGGAGATCCTATAGGTAGAGCTGTGTGCTCGTAACAGCCTAGGATGCTCTTGCGAGGTTTTGTTGTGAGGTCACATATAATATGGCCCTGGGAGATCCTATAGGTAGAGCCGTGTGCTCGTAACAACCTGGGATACTCTTTCGAGGTTTTCTGACGCACGTAATAAGTCCTGAAGATTCCACAGTATGGCCAGTGATGACGAAGACCTGTAAGTGGTGGGCCTACATCCAGTATGAAAAAGGACTGGCTTTGTAGAACTTCCTATGACAAGTAGAGTCAGAGATTGGTTGAGATAGCAACAGCAGTGATGATGACAATGACGATGCATCGATCTCAATGATCCCAAGAAGAAGACTTGTCTAGCAGATCTATGTCGAGAAATACCTTCCTAGTTAAGAGGGAGTGTTGATGTATATGTAACTTCGGAATGTATTTCATATATATTTATTTTACCCTTATTAGAGATGTGTTATTCGTCTATAAGGAAGTGTCGTCATGTGGATTGACAAGTGTCGCAAGTGTGTGTACTTGCCGATGGGTTATTAGACCACCATGTGTGGGGTCAGACCTTAAATAAATATTATATTGTGGATGTACCTAGCTAGACAAGTCGGCCCCATAAGGTCACTGGGAAAATAGATTAGTATAAATAGAGATCAGGTGATCTCTATTTAGATCATTCGAAAAAGTACATCTCTCTCACTCAGAAAGTGGTGTACTAGTGAGGAGGAGGATCATCTGCTACTAGGAGACTATCTCAGTGTATTTTGGTTGAGCCATTGCTCTCTCTATCTCTGAGGAAGTTGTGAGGGTTTTCACCTTAGGGTTTTCCCCACAGAAACTCTATTTCTCTTGTCTCTCATGCTTTTGATTCTTGTGATGATTGTCATGCTTATTGTGATTGTTATGCATTGATATACTGTATATGTTATTCTCTCAGTGAAGATCCTAGAGTATTGTGAATTAATGCTCAAAATTTAACAAAAAGTAAATCTAGGAGTTCCATACTCCTCATGTGGCACCATAAAAAAAACCCTTTCACCCATACTTCATTGAGACTAATGCTGCAAAACATGTAATTGTAGGATGTAGGAGAATTAACTAACTCACCCAAATGAACAAAAAGTGCAGAAGTTTCATCATGGGAAGGATCCATATGGGTAGTATTATGCAGCTCCTTCAAAAGTGTGAAACCTTTTTCATAGATTGGTTCCAATGTAGAGGAATCATGCTCTTCTTTAAAAATTGCATAACCTTCATCAAGAGGCAATTCAAGTTCCTCTTCCACCACATCAAGTGTTTGGATCTCTTCAAGTTCATCTTCAAACACATCAAGAACATTCAATTTTCCACATTTCTCATGATCCACTATGTCATGAGAATTCTCCAAACAATCTACCATTTGATAATCTGAAACATAGGAGGAAAAACAAGTATCTTGCAACTTTTCAAGAAGTTGCTCATTTTGAATTGTGAGCTTACGATTATCCTCATTATTCTTCAAGTATGTATCATGTAACAATTCATTAAGTTCAAACAAATGGTTTCTATCAAAAAGCAAAGACATGAAATTACATTTGATGTGGCACATTGCTCTTTGAATCTTCTCCATGTCTTCAAGGAAGGATGTTTCCTCCAATGAAGTAGCTCTCCAACAAGAATTTGACACCAATGGTTGAGTGTCATGGAGAATGCTGAGGAACTCTTGGATCTTATTTTCATTCATATTTAAGGACCCTTCAAGAAAATGAGGCTCTTGCAAATGAACCTCCTCATCTTCTTCATTTTTGCTTGGACCAACTTCATGAAGCTCAAGTGGTGATGGGGAAGTTGATCTTGGTTCTTCTTCAACTGCTACAAGGCCTTCATTATCATGCTTAATGGAACTTGGGCTTGCAGCAACACTTTCAAAAGTGATCTCTATGTCACCAACATAGAGGTGCGAGCACCCATCAGTAGGTACTCCTTCATAGTTTATGCATCCATCAGTAGATGCTCTTTGGTTCATGTCTAAGCTAGGTGTCTCGAAATGATCTTCCATATTTTCAATAGAATCTTCTTCATGCTCTCGTAATGTCTCTTCATTTTTATCCTTCAAGCAAGATGATGCATTTTCCCCCTTGTTTTCCTTATGATCAATATCTTTGAAATCTCTTTTTGAAGAATTCCCAAAAGCTCTCCTCAAGTGGGACATAATTTCATGCACACATATATGATATTCACTCCAAGTTTCTTTACAAGAAGGGCATAAACCTTTCTTTACTAAATCCACATCTTCATTTTTGGGCCTATTTTCAAAAACATGTTCAGCATAGTACTCAAAAGACATGGCATTTTGTGTATTTTTGCTCGAAGCAAGATATTCTTGATATTTTTGATATTGTTGGGGCAAGGTTTTATATGTTGCTCTCCATCTTTGGAACTCACTCATAGATTTATCCTTGGTTGGTGTGACACACTCATATTCATCAGATTTAAAGTCATAAGAATAATCTTCATTTCTCTTGAAATTGTAAGAAGTGTTGCATGATGGCACCTCTTCCTCATACCATTCACATTCTGCTTCATATTACTCATAAGCATCTGCATATTCCTCATAAGAATTGTACTCATAGGATTCATCATAATAGTAAGACATGGATGCCAATTATTCTTGAATGTATGTACCTAATCCACAGGTGCAAGGACCATGATCTGATACCACTGTAATGTCCCTTGTTAGGAATTTTATTAAAATGGCAATTTTTCACTTTTTTCCCCAGTTCGACCTTTGACTAGTTTTGAGCTCTAGGTCCCTAAATTGCTCTAATTGCTCCCAAATATTCTGAGAAGGTATATGGATGATGTTAGAACATAAATATGTGTTTTAGGGATGTTTTTAGACCTTTAAAATACTTCTACAAATCTTCTTTCAATTCTAGCCAATGTAGGGGACTTTACTAGTAATTTCCCTTTGACTAGTATTGGTCTCTAGGTCTCAAATTGACTCCAAATGCCTTCAAATATTCAAGGAAGGTGTATGAATGATATTAGGACTTGAATATGATATTAAAGGATGAGATATGGCCACCAAAATACCTCTTCAAACTCTATTAATATTCTGGACCAAGTTTGCAATTTTACTAGTAATTTGGGGTTCAAATCCCCCGAGGGTAAGTATTGAAAATGGCTTCCCAAATGCCTCCAAACCCACTCAAATTTCTGAACAGAGGTAGGGGATGTATAAAGTATGTTATTAAGGTATAATATGCATCATTAATTGATTATTATCTCTATTCCAACCCTCTCCCATTCAGCTGCAAAAATCACCAATTCGACCCTTGGGGAAATGACACTATTTCTTCTCCCAATGTAATTAAACTGAGTAAAAATACTTCAAATGATCAAGTACAGTACATGAAACCTATAAAATACATACATGGTAGTCTATTAATCATAAATGTATCATATAACCATCCATTCATTCGAAATCATCAGCATTATCATGCTATACATCAATGTAGTGGGGAAATGGCACTGTTCTTTCATTAAAAATGCGATTTATACATTTCTACTTGGAATTTCGACCTGAAACTTTCTGGAGATGAAGTAAAGATTATTTAATTCATATTACAAAAGAAATGGGTCATTATAAGCTCCCCCAAAGAGTACAATAGCTCACCAAAAATGCCCTCCCTCAAGGATCAAGAATATGTCATCAAAACTGAAAATGGTTGAAGGAGTAAGCTGCAATAGAAGAAACCATGAGCTTCACTATAGCTTGAACCTTAAAATAAAGACTCCATTAAATCTCCAAATGAAAGGTATGAATGGCCTTTCCAATTACCAACTTGGATGGGAATCGTTTACCCTTGAAATTGGCTAAGGCAAGAAACTAGTCATCCACTAGCTCTCCCTCTTCACAAATGCAATTGCAAATTCTACAAATGATCAAAAATTGGTTTCATTATTTTTTATTGACATTTATAAACTTCTAATGTCCTCCATGGGTCGAATTCCTTCCAAGAGACTCATGCCAACTCAAGTTGGGAAGAGATTCCAAAGAACGCCACTTGTACAACAATTCCTAGTCTCCCACTTCCACCAAATCACATGTGGAAGCACCTTAGCTGCCCTAACACCCTTGAGCACCCTCTTGGAGTCTATTTTTAGCCCTGACATGTCATATATGTCATATGTTATCCTTCAGGTCTGATGTGTTTCATAGCATCTTCATCATTGTTGTCATAGAGCTAGGGAATCTAGCCCAAGTGTCTCACTAGCTCCAAATTGCCTCTTCCTCTTCCATGGGAGTTACTCTTACTCTATATTTCGACCTCATTGACTCATGCCAAGTATTATTGACCTTATAAATCATCCCAAGAACATTAGGCTTCCCATGGATTTGAAATTGCAAGAAGAGGATGCCATGTGGCACATAAATTCTAGCTTGTGTGGGTCCCACTTCCTCCATGTGTCTTCATGATCAAATGCCACTTTGATTTTCACTTGTATATATTTATTTATCTTATTTATTAAATATTTATGACATCCTAATGTTCCAACATCATTTATTATCCCCATTATTCCAAATCCCAAATCTTCCACCCCAAACCTAAGAAACTAGTAATTTTTCTCCTTGGCAATTATTTGACCTTTAGCATCAATTTGAACAACTCTAATGAATAGGGCCAATTTGCTTAGGCCATTGTGGCCCAATGTCAAATTTGGTACATGAAACAACACTTTAGCTTGTACCTTGAAGGACTATGGCTGGATGGAATTGTGACCTGCTCAAGTACATGTGCCTTACATGCTTCTTCAAACTGGATATGCATGATGTACCCCTGGACACACTTCTTCAGGCTGGATGCAACTTCTAGATATACTTCTTCAAACTAGAATCCATATACTTCACCATTTTGCTTGTGCATATAATTCTTCAATATGGCATGGGAATACTGAATCTACTTGAATTTTTGAAATTATTGTTCACACCAAGATCTTTATAAGCAATTGCAAACTCTCACAATTGTCTCACAAAACTAGTCAAGAAAACTAAAAATCAGTCAAGTATATGATGCAGACAGAATATCTCTATTGAATAAATTTACATCAGCCAACCTTGGGAAATATCATGGCTGCAAATATATATGATTACATCAGATATTTGAAGGCTAAAGATGCCGTTCAAAATCATCACAAAAGCGGGCTTACTAATTCTACGAAAAACCCCCTAGGTGGAAAGAGTGCTTTCCAAGTCACCTCTAAATATCACAAATTGGTGAAGCAGTGATCAAATGGTGATGTATGATGGAAAATCATCCTAAATCCAGAATTTGGAAGGAGGAAAAATCATGGAGGATGAGTTGGCCAAAAAATAGTTAAGACTAGTCAACTACCTTTCACCTTTTACCAAAAAGCAGTAAAAAGAAGTAAGGCGCCTTTCTATTCGAGAATTGGATAAAATATTCAAGAATCAGATTAGATCTTATCCAAAATCTCATAAATGCGCCCAAGTGACTCTAGGATGCTTGTGTTCCACACAATGAAGACTTGTGGACCACACAATGGGTAATTTGGCTAACTACCTAGTCTAACACCTAGGAATTAATAAAAAATGACTAATTAATGCTAGCTAAGTGTTAAATGAAATGGATGGGTTTTTAAATACTCTAACACCCCCCCTTAAGCCTAAATTTATGTGTTAAATATCATAAATAAATAGGGCCCAACAACTTGGCATGGTCAACCTTTAACATACTGCCTTGCCCACAAAACAAGGAAAGAAGGAAAACCTCATGGGAAAAACCTCCCCTAAAAAATGGACATGAACAAAATTGAAAGATTGCTGATCAATCCTTCACTCCACCACATTTTCAACCATCCCAAGTAGTGATATCAGATGGCTGAAAGTCTTCTCAGTAAAATATTTGGTGAAGATGTCTACAATTTGCTTAGCTGATGGGAAATATTGCAGATCAATGATGTGATCATGCACTAATATCCTGATATATTGCATATGGATCTCTATATGCTTGGTTCTTTTCCTCTTTACTGGATCACTTTAGACCCTTATAGAACTCTGATTTTCACAAAATATTACTTTGGGAGTGCTAAAGGAAACCCCAAACTCTGAAAGAATTCCCTGCAACCACACACATTGAGTTGCAGCGTTCACTGCTCCTCTGTAGTCGGCCTCTGCTGAAGATAGTGCAATTGCACTTTGTTTCTTACTTGACCAGAAAACATGGCCTCCTCCAAGCATGAAAACAAATACATAAGTGGAATTTCTATCTAGTCTATCACCAGCCCAATCTGAGTAGTAAAGCCAAGAAGATCTAGGCTAGATTCTGCAACATAGTGAATCCCATCAGACTTGTTTCCTTGCACATAATGCAATATTCTTTTTGCATCCCTCCAATGAAGCTCATGTGGCTGCTCTATGTATCTTGAGTCCACACTCATAGCATAAGCAATATCAGGTCAAGTATGAGTCAAGTACAACAAGCTGTCAACTAGCTGCCTATACAGGGTGTTGTCCACCAAAGGTGTAGAATCTGCTTCTTCAAGTATGACTCTTGAAAGGAAGGGAGTATTTTAAGGCTTGAAATCAACCATATTGAAATTATTTAGTAGGTATGAAGCATATTTGGAATGAGATACCTTGGTTCCAAACTTTGATTGAGAAATCTCAAGCCCCAAAAATTGCTTAACAATTCCCAAGTTAGTCATGGAAAAAGCTTGATGCAAGGAGGTCTTTAATGAAGCTATTTGATTAGTACAGCTTCCTGTGATTAGTTGGTCATCAACATATAACAAAATAATCAATATGGAGTCATCAATCAACTTCATGTAAAAATTTGGATCAGACTTGCATCTAGCAAAAGATTGTGACAAGAGGAAGTTGTCCATTTTGGAATACCGAGCCATGGGGGCTTAAGTTAAGCCCATATAAGGACTTCCTCAACCTGCACACAAGGTTAGGATCAGATGTATACCCTTCTAGTTGCTGCATATATATATCCTCCTCAAGATCCCCATGGAGGAATGCACTCTTGACATCCATGTGATGCACTTCCCAGCGCTTGGATGCAGAAATTGCCAGAACTAGTCTTATCGAATCCTTTTGTGCAACTGGTGCAAAAGTTTCATTGTAGTCAAGGCCATGGAATTTGGAGGAGCCCTTTTCCACAAGCCTTTCCTTATGTTTCACATCTGCACCATTGGCTGCAAATTTGGTCTTGAAGATCAACTTACACCTAACCAATTTTCTGCCTAGGAGGAGATTGACTAGCTCCCAAGTCTCATTCTTTTGCAATGAATGAAACTCCTCATTCATGGAAGCATGCCATATTGGGTCATGTGAGGCTTCCTCATATGTCTGAGGATCAGAATCAACCATCAAAAATCATTTCTCAGATAGGTAAGGATCATTCACATTGAGAGCACTCTCAAATTGTGATCTAGTCCTCCTAGGATCCTGAGGATTTCCCACAAGTTCACCAGTTGCTTGAAGAGTATTAGAATCCCACTTAGGACTTGTAGGTGAACTTAGATGTGCAACAAGATGGTATTCATCATCATAAATATCAGAATCAGAAAATTCAAGAGAAGCATCACTTACAATCTCAGGTGGTGGTGTAAAGGGTTCTCCAATTTTAACAGATTGCAAGGGCTCTTATTCAAATTGAACACTCCTCTCAATCAAGGATTTTTGAGATGGCATGCTCAAAAAATTATATCCCTTGGAGTCTTCTGAATAACCAAAAAAAATACATGGTTGGATTTGGGGCTGCATGGCACTCCTCTTCTCAAGTGGAATTCTAGCCCAAGCCTTTGAGCCAAAAATATTGAAATGAGAAACATCAGGTTGTGACCAGTCCAAGATTCAAAAGGAGTGATCCATTTCAATTATTTGTGAGGCACTCTATTTTGTATGTAGGCTGCACAATTTATTGCTTCATCCCAAAGTCTTGGATACAAGGACTTGGCGTCAAGCATGCATGTGGCCATCCCTTTGAGGGATCTGTTCTTCCTCTCAACAACACCATTTTGTTGAGGTGTGTAGGGAACGATGTGTTGCATCTGTATGCCATAAGAGGCACAAAATTGTTTTAAACAATATTTGATATATTCCCCACCATTATCATATTTAAGGATCTTGATATGTCTACTAGACTGGTTCTCAATTGAGGCTTTGAAGAGCTTGAACAAATTGAACACTTCTGACTTTAACTTGAGGAAGAAGATCCAACAATATCAGGAAAAGTCATGTATGAAGGTTAGGATGTACTTGGTGTTGAGATATTGTAACTTCAAAGAATATTATATTTGTACTTTATTATTCTGGAGATGTTTCATTCCTCCGTGAAGATCTTATTGTATATCCGGAGATGTTTATTCCTTCGTCGGAATGTGGTAACTTGGGTTATTATACTTCCCTATTGGGGGTCGGCCCTGTATGTGTTATGTGGGTCAAAGGGTTATTAGAACACCCTAGAGGGGTCGGCTCAGTAAGTTGTAATGGGGTATTTAACCCAATGGTTAAATACGAGCCTACATGACTTGTGTAAAAGACAAGTCAGAGTAGTGTATAAATAGAGGGGGTGTATTCCTCATTTAACACACACTCACTCACTTGAGAGTAGCGCACTTGTGGAGGAGAGGTCTGCTATGGTGGAGGAGGAGATCATGTCTTTGGTTTGCATCTTTGTATATTGCTGGTCATCTATATTGAGGAAGCTTTGCTAGGTTTTCTACCCCATGAGGGTTTCCCAGGATAAATCTGTGTCTCTTGTGTTTATGCTGTGCTTGTTGTTTCTTCAGTGATCCTGTATATGCTATTATTGTGAAATGGAATGAAATGATGCTATTTTATGTCTTAGCATATTAAATCTTAACATGGTATCAGAGCTAACCTAAAAGAAAGCAATGTATGGCACTTACGACACTTGCTTCACTTGCGACAATTTGAAGGTTTGGGTTTTACATAGCAAAAACCAGTCATCGTGGAACGTTTGCTATAAATCCATTTTGGCGAAGGTTCAGGATCTGAAAAGTTTACAGGTCGTAGATAACATCCCCAGGTACCTTGTGTCCAAAGGGAACCCTCAGATTCATTGTACTTTGTGAGTTATGATTAGTACAAGTTAGGGTTTCTGCCTCTTCCAGATCTCAGTCAAAATCAGGTGACCTAGGAAAAAAGGTCATAACTTGGGATAGGAAGCTCCAAATGAAATTTCATAAAAAGTAACAGGTAGCACACAGACTGTACTATCTCAAGAAAATTTTTTAGAGGCCGAAGCGGAACCAGTGACACGTGGCACACCGTACAAGTTCACTCTCCTATTTTATCCCATAAACAGGTCACGTTGCGACACTTGGCATAACTCTTTCTCAGAAAATCCAATTGAGTTCAGACCTATCGGGATGGAAATATGCCAGGTTAGGCTACCATAGAAAAAGGTTTCAGACCCTGTGGAGCGAAAAGTTCGGAGTTATAGCAGAAACAATCAGGTACATATTTCTGTCAAAACAAAATTATTTTTTGGACCACCTTCATTCATGGCTTCCGGAATTTAGGGTTTCGGAGAAAGTTGGAATTTTTGGAATCGGAATCCACGGCTGAATTCTACTCAGGAAAATCAAAATTTAGAGTCCAAGATCGAATTTTTTGGTTGGGTAGAAGACTGGGCTTGATCAAACCCCAGTTCGGGATTTTGATCGGAAAGATGGAAAATTAGGGCTGCAACAAAAGTTGGAATTTTTGAAGTCTGTAACCATGGCTGGAAGCTCCTCAGAAAAATAAGAGTTTAGAGCCTTGGATCAAACCTTTTGATTGGGAATAAGGGTGGGCTTCATCAAACCCTAGTTCGGGATCCTATCCAGAATATCCAGAAGTTTCGAAGGCAATTTTGAGGGGTCAAATTTTGGATATTTCAAAATTGAAGTATGCTAGTTTGATCAGCTCAGCAAGACACATCCTTCCATCCATTCAGAAGTGTGAAAGTCAAAGATTGAATTTTTAAGGTTTTTCTAGCAAACCCTAATCAAGCTCCAGATCAAGTTTCAGGGGGAGTTGAGGCTAAGGCCTTACATAAGAAGACTACAAGAAGTCTCGACAGGTATGACTTAAGGAGGTTCAGGTATGTCTTGAAATCTGATTCCTGATTAAGTTGATAATGTGTTTGTCTTCATATTATTTATTAGTACAATCTCGATTAATGTTAGAATTGTCTTATCACCCTAGTAACAGTATGAATGCATGTGAATAATAGAAGACATTCATTGTTTAGGGCTATATGATTGTACTAATGCACTGTGGTATTGTATGAGGTTGATGTTGTATGCTAACAAGATACAGGTACATCACGAAAGACAAATCAAGTTCCATGACCATGATAACATGAAGACAAAGACTCATTCATAATCTTTGTTCTACTTACGAGGTATGTATGACTTTTTTATATTATGCTTAACCTATGAGACATGCAGGTTCTAGCTCAGGATCTCTAAATCATTGAAGAGATTATTTAGGTATGTTGTACATAACTAAGCAGGTATACTAATCCAGGTATGTTTTCCTATGTCAAGTTAGAATCTTACCTTGTGTTAGGATCCCTTATATAAGTATACTTGGTATGATTGGTTATGCTTATTCATAAAGTTAGTAATCAAGAGTTTATGCATATTATGTCTCTTATCTTGATGATTTAATTAACCAGAAGAGTACTATGATCAAACAAGAATATGCATGAGTAAAAGAAGACTTCCTTGAAACCTTGAATACTAATGATAATGACTATACATATTCAATATTATTTAGAATTAGAATGTTTTGAGAATATACTAATGAATGTATGTTTGTGTATGAGATCATGAGAATGACACTAGTGCACACTTGAGCATGCACAGTGGTACAAAATGAATAGAAGTTCAAAAGACATATAGAAGATCAAGCGGGTGGCAACCACACAAACATAAAAGATAAGTATTTGAGTTGTTATTTGAAATAATAAATGATATTGCTTGTATGCATATTTGTATTCCTAGAATATATGATGCTGAGTGTAAACATTCATAGAGCATTGAATAGTATACTACTAATATGCATATGATTGGTAAGTTGGACAAACATTCCATTGTTGCTTGTCTAGAATGAAACCTCTTTGCTGACTTGTTGAGAGCTGTGCATACTCTCAATAGTATGTTCTGGTAGAGATGGAAGGCATCTAGATAGCCACTGTATGCATACAGGATATGGGAAAGTGTTGTGCCAAAGTATTGGTCAAAATAGTTGCATAACTATGTAAATGATATCTATATGCATAATAGGTTATCATGTCAATATGATTTGATGATTATGAAGTATTACTAATCATGTACTTAATTTTGATTTGTAGGAAAGATCATGATGAATGATGAACACTGAACAAGCAATGGATGTTCAACAAAAGATTTACAAATCAAACACACTATAGAAGGCTTGTGGCTAGAAGATTCTCTTATAAAGAGGAAGAGAATCATGATGAGATGTTTGCTCCAAGTGGCTAGATAAGACCATTCTCTTAATGGTGTAATTAAAGAAGAAGTGTGAATCAGGTTCTGTATGGGTTCCCAGGATCGATAATCAATTGATGAGCTTAATGATCACCATGGGTGATGTGGATCTCAACCTTTGCTACAAGGTTGAATATCGTTTCTATACACAGATGACATGGATGCAAGAAGGAACTCACCACAGAGTTCAAATAATATTGAGGCTCATATCAGTAGACCCATCTAACGAGAGATGGCACAGATAGTTATGCAGAAGATCATTCAATGCAGAGTGTGAATGATGTTCAGTCACAAAGGGAGAATTGACAGTTTCTTGATAAGCTTGGGCTTTACCAAAAGTAAAGTTGTTCCTAACCATTACCTTAAGGTTGTGGATGATGAACCTATCATACCATTATTGTATGATCTCTTTTTGACAAGGAATGAGAAACATATCATGAAAAGAAAGAAGAAGATGGCTGCAAAAATGAAAATGAAAGATCTCAGATTGATGCATTACTTCCTAGGTCTGGAAGTATGGCAAGGCTCAGAAGGAATCTTTCTCAACCAGGGAAAGTATGCTGAGAAATATTAAAAGGACTTGATGTGTTGGAATGGCCACTCTTGAAGTTGTTAGCAGATGACTCATCAGAGTTAGTGGATAGAACTCTGTATAGACAAAATATTGAGTTGTTGATGTGTCTAACAAATACTAGGTCAGATATATGCTTTGCTGTGAACACCTTGTTTCAGTATCTAGTGGAAACCAGATGTGTTCACCTGTTAGTTGCAAAGCATGTGATGAAGTACCTAAAGGATACGATAGACTTTGATCTATGTTATCTTAGAGATCATGACTTCGATGGCTACACAGATATCAGACAGGAAGAGCACATCGAGAGGATGTTACTATCTGGGATCAGCCATGATCTCATGGTTTAGAAGGAAGCAATCTAGTGTGGCTCTCAACACAAGCGGAATATATGGATGATTGCTCTGTTAGTTGTGAAGCAGTATGGCTTTAGAATGGACCCAACTGTGATCCTATGTGACAAACAGAGTTGTACCAAAATGGCAGAGAATCCAGTGTTCCATGATATGGCGCAGAAAGGAACTATAAAATTCGAATTTGTAACAAGTTGCCGATGTACTAACCAAACCTCTACCTCAAGTAAAGTTTTTCGAGACAACCTTGGTAGGACCCTCCTCGAGAGGGAGAGTGATGTAGTCACTTATGACGATATTGCCTACATCGATAGTGACATCGATGATGTGGATACCTATATTGGTGATGCCTATAGAGAAGTTGGTGAAACGGTCCTTAGACATGGTCTAAGTTGACGAGGGGATTGCATCATCCTTGAACACATGTTCTAAAAGGATCCGTAGACATATGGTCTCCGAGAATGAATTCCCTAGTGGACAGGTGGGGATTGTATCATCCCTGGACTTCAGTTCTAAACAGATCCGTAGATAGATGTCTCCGAGAATGTGGTCCCTAATGGACAAGGGGATTGTATCATCCCTGGACTTTAGTTCTAAACAGATCCGTAGATAGATGTCTCCGAGAATGTGGTCCCTAGTGGACGATGGAGGATTGTATCATCCTTGGTCTTCAGTCCTAAAAGTGATCCGTAGACAGATGTCTCCAAGAATGTGGTCCCTAGTGGACGATGGAGGATTGTATCATCCTTGGACTTCAGTCCTAAAGTGATCCATAGACAGATGTCTTCGAGAATATGGGGACGTATATAGGACTACATCGTCCCTGAGTGTTTGGTTCAAAATGTACATGATAGGATTGCATCATCCTTGGACTTATGTCCTAAAGTGATAAGGACTAATCATCCTGGTAATTGATTGGGATTGCATCGTCCCTAGACATGGTGAGGTGTCTTAAAGTGATAAGGACTAATCATCCTGGTAATTGATTGGGATTGCATCGTCCCTAGACATGGTGAGGTGTCTTAAAGTGATAAGGACTAATCATCCTGGTAATTGATTGGGATTGCATCGTCCCTAGACATGGTGAGGTGTCTTAAAGTGATAAGGACTAATCATCCTGGTAATTGATTGGGATTGCATCGTCCCTAGACATGGTGAGGTGTCTTAAAGTGATAAGGACTAATCATCCTGGTAATTGATTGGGATTGCATCGTCCCTAGACATGGTGAGGTGTCTTAAAGTGATAAGGACTAATCATCCTGTTAATTGATTGGGATTGCATCGTCCCTAGACATGGTGAGGTGTCTTAAAGTGATAAGGACTAATCATCCTGTTAATTGATCAGGATTGTATCATCCTTGGACCTATGTCCTAAAGTGAGAGGGATTGATCATCCCGTAATAGGATCTTGTGTGTTGCAGGGTATGCTGCTATTGTGTATACTTGTATTGATGAGGATACTTGTATTGATGATATGTATACTTGTATTGATGAGGATACTTGTATTGATGATGTGTATACTTGTATTGATGAGGATACTTGTATTGATGATATGTATACTTGTATTGATGAGGATACTTGTATTGATGATGTGTATACTTGTATTGATGAGGATACTTGTATTGATGATATGTATAGGATACTTGTATTAATGATATTTATACTTGTATTGACGATGATGCTGATCGTGATGATCTAGTTGACAATGCTGCTGATCGTGATGATCTAGATGATGATGCTGCTGATCGTGATGATCTAGATGACGATGCTGCTGATCGTGATGATCTAGATGACGATGCTGATGATCATGTGATGACGATGCTGATGATCGTGTGATAACGATGCTGATGATCGTGTGATGACGATGCTGATGATCGTGTGATGACGATACTGATGATCGTGAGATGACGATGCTGATGATCGTGAGGATCCAGATGTTGATGTTGTTGTAGCTGTTTGAGTGCTGCAGAAGATAAAGACTCAGTACTGAAGATGTTGATGTTCCAGTATTGAAGATGTTCCAGTAACTGCTTGAGTTACTGATAATGTTGAGAAAGCTTCCAATGATTTATAGATGTATCATGTATGATGTTGATGACTCCTTGCTCGTGCAGATGCTGTTATAATATCCTTCTCGTTAAGGGGGAGTGTTGAGATATTGTAACTTCAAAGAATATTATATTTGTACTTTATTATTCTGGAGATGTTTCATTCCTCCGTGAAGATCTTATTGTATATCCGGAGATGTTTATTCCTCCGTCGGAATGTGGTAACTTGGGTTATTAGACTTCCCTAGTGGGGGTTGGCCCTGTATGTGTTATGTGGGTCAAAGGATTACTAGACCACCATAGAGGGGTCGGCCCAGTTAGTTGTAATGGGGTATTTAACCCAATGGTTAAATACGAGCCTACATGACTTGTGTAAAATACAAGTCAGAGTAGTGTATAAATAGAGGAGGTGTATTCCTCATTTAACACACACTCACTCACTTGAGAGTAGCGCACTTGTGGAGGAGAGGTATGCTATGGTGGAGGAGGAGATCATGTCTTTGGTTTGCATCTTTGTATATTGCTGGTCATCTATATTGAGGAAGCTTTGCTAGGTTTTCTACCCCATGAGGGTTTCCCAGGATAAATCTGTGTCTCTTGTGTTTATGCTGTGCTTGTTGTTTCTTCAATGATCCTGTATATGCTATTATTGTGAAATGGAATGCAATGATGCTATTTTCTGTCTTAGCATATTAAATCTTAACACTTGGCATGGTTCAAAGACTCATGGGGAAATGGAACTGATATGTCACTGTGGATAAGTTCAAGGGGTGTTGAGGTTCGCTCAGTTTTGTCTCTTTCAAACTTATGCTTAGGGTGCTTTCCTAGGATGCAGCTTTGACAAACTCGTTTAGAAAAATTGATATTGGGAAGCCCTATGACCATATCCTTCTCATGGAGTTGAGAGAGATATTTGTAATTTAGGTGACGAAATATCTCATGCCACAACTTGCTTGATACATTGGCATGAGTAAGTAGAGCAGAAGGTGATGGGAAAGGAACAAAATGAGAATATATATAAACTTTTGAGCAATGGTTAGCAGTACCTAAGGCAACAATTCATCCTGCTAACATCTCATAGATTTCAACATCATTAGGTGTGAAGATCACCCTTTTGGGAGACCCAATGTGAGTCATCTGGTAAATTGACAAGAGGTTTGCTGCAAGTCCTGGAACATACAACACATTAGTGAATGAACCAAAATCTATATCAATAAGTTTCCTTTACCTTTGCAAGAAGTTTCATAATCATCACCCAACACAATGGTTGGTCGACTAGAAGAATCAAGAGAGGAAAATATCTCTCTTGTAGACACCATATGCCTTGAAGCTCCAAAATCTATGATTAAAGAGGTAGGCTTGGATGTGCTTTCCATCAAAGCATGCACTCTCTCCTTGTCTTCATAATTATGTCCTCCTTCCTTCCTTCTTGTGCTCTCGGGAAGAGGGATATTTTCTTTCTCAAGGAGATGAGCCATTTGATCAATGGTATTTTTCATGCATGAGCTCTTAGGATGAAATACCCTATTGCAATAGGTGCACTTAGCCTTCTCTTGCTTCTTATTTGGATTCTTTTTGAAATTTGAGGAGTCTTCATGAACTTTTTGTTTGTCTTTATTCTAATCAGTGGGCTTCTTGAAATTTCCCTTCTTCTTGCCTTTTGAACTCTTTGAAAAAGGTAAGTGAAGCTAATCTACAGCTACAGGAAAATTAACAAAACTGAATTTAATTATGAACTGAACTTGAAACACTAGACTAATTAAACTCTATCGAATTGCAATGGAAAGACTGAAAGCAAGCTAAAGGAAACTATGCATGATCGGTCACTTTAAATTCTGAAAATGTAATTGTATTAGCAGCAAGACATAAATGGTAGGAAACAGAGAAATGACATCTACAGGAAAAACCAAATTAAATACATGTACTGAAAATGTAAACTACTTATCTACAAAAAAGAAATAACAAAATATACACAATAAAAACCTCTGGTTGTTGAGGGCCCTTCTCAGCAATCAGGGATTGGCTAACTCAAATTAATCACCAACAAAACATGAATTTGATCATCAACAGCTAAATTCAGAAACTTCCATTAACTGAGTTAAAAGTTACACAACGTTCTCTAGCTCTGCGTCTATTCTCTCTACTGGCTTAACTAGCTAACTCCATTTCTCAACGAGAGACATCTTTATATATTTTTACAATGGGGGAGAAGGTCGACCCTTTCAGTGGTTGACCAATCTAAAAATAGGAGGTCTTAATTACTGAAGAAAATGACTACAGGACAGTTCATGACAACACACAGGCCGTCTCCCACAATCGACGCACGTTAGTTCACTTCACGCGAGCAGTTGCGCATTGATTTCCTTTGACGTGGGTAGATGATGCGCTGTCAATCTAGGAGGACAGGAGCACGGATCTTCTAGAACGAGGGCTCACACACCATGAGGGACACGTTGCCAATAGAACCCATGTCACGGTTTTTTTCTTTAATGCCCCGGAATATTCCAACCAATGAATCTAATGGTGCAAACGGAGGGCTGAACGATGGTCTGAATGCGGCTAGGTGTCTTCAGTGTGAACGCACGTCTAAATGAGAGTCCATTTGAAGACCATAGCCTGCAGAACAAAATCTATTTGCCAAACAAGTCGAGAAATGATAGATTAATGTTAATAAACCACAGAATAATGATAATTAATCAAGATTTGTGTGATATTCCAATAAGTTCATACCTGAGTTTGATTGATGGTCTGAATGGAAAGAAGTATGAATTAATACGCCAAAAATGAAAAAATTAGTGCCAACAGAGCACGTTTAATGACAAAAATGGACATCAACAGGAATTTAATGTTGTGGAATAGCCGGTGTGCTGGCCAAACATTCCTTAAATGGTTGATAAACCCAGTCGGTGTAGTAGATTAGTATATTGATAAATGGGATGCCTAATAAAACCAGTCGGCGTACTGGATTGGCATTACCTATTCGAATGATTGTGGAGCAGCCTGTGTGCTGGCCCAACATTCCTTATTGTATCCACATGCGATCCAAGGCTTGTACAGAAAAGAAGGAGCATGTGGAATAAAGTGAAGACATCCAATACAAATAAGTATTTGGTTATCTTGCAACTTCTTGCTTATTTAATATGAATATACATGTGTACATGATTTTTAAATTCTTGTTTAGAGATAAACCCTATGAAAAATGAACTTGATATATGAATGGACTCAATGTTTGAGTGCAGGTGTTGCTGGAAGTAAGAACCTTGAAGGCATCCTAAGGATGCATTTGGACATGTGACTGTCCTAGGAAGCTCAGTATGAGTAACAATGGAAGTGGTGCTAGTGGACTTGTGTGGGTCCTAGTAGCCAAAGGTTTTGTAGGAAACAATGGGGAAAGGTTCCTTGGTTGAGAAGCCTTAGACAAACCTTAGACACTAAGTGTCATCACCAAAACAAGAAAGGGCGAGTCAAGCATTCACATTTGAAGTGAAAGAGACCAAGAAGCATGAAACCACAGTGTGGTGGGGCTCTAGATTGGAACAATATTAAGAGGGGGAAACTCTTACTCTTCTCTTTCCCTTTTTATTGATGCATTTTAGAAAACAAAAAAATGTTGAATGCATGATATCGCTGAAAGTAGATTGTGTTTTATTGCTTGAAATAAATTGTCAATGCTGAAATAGTTGATTCCCTGTGAAAGGATGAGCATGAATGAGTTCATGTGTATGTTGGGAAAGAATTAAAAGTGTGGAAGTCTCATGAATCAAGCATGGACTCTCCATGTCAATTGGGCAAACAATTGTTTGATTGTAATGCTCATGCTATTTTTAGCCTAACAATAATTGTAATGATGAATTTCACAGGTGAAGGGTAGATCAATTGGTTGTAGTTGTTACAAGTCAAGTGGTGTTAGTAAGCAAAGGGTGGACCACTATGCAAATTTATCATGGAAACAGACAAAAAGATATTGTACTTTTCTGGATATCTTCTTCAAACAATTTCGAAGACCCAAGAGAATCTTGGGGAAATGCTCCAGCTACAAAAGCAACATAATGAGATGAACCACGAGGTTCTGCGGGACTCTCTTTGTCTGCAAAATGAGGTAAAGGGAATTCTGGAAGCTATCAATAGTGGAAGTACAGGGTGTCAATGAAGAGGTAGTCATCCAATCATCCCATTAAGAAACGCTCAAGGCTGGAAGACTCTAGGGAAAAGGAGCAAGTAAAGAAAAAGAAACCACTGAAATGTTGGGAATGTGGAGGAAATCATTGCCTCCACAACTTCCCAACAAAGGAAAAAAAGAAGAGTTGTATCCATGAAGTTTCCAAACTTTTGGATCACCTGGAAGTTCAAAGGCAGCAGGAGCATCCTGTTGAAACCAAGGACTTGGTCCTGGAAGGTCAAAGTAAAAGATGAAATGCAGGACAGACCTGCCACATTTTGTGAATTTTTGGACATCTATAAAGTGTGTATGTATTCCTAAGTATTGGAACACCGAGGATGGTGTTATTCCAAGGGGGAGGAGATTTTAATATCTCGATATTGACCCCATTGCATTAAAAATGTAAATGATGTAAATATGCTAGTGTGAATTCCTAGTGTGAAGCTCAAGGCCAAGGCCCAACTAGTGAATGGATAGGCATGTATGATGTTATATTTTATTTGGATTGTTTAGTTTCCTTTTATTCCGATTTAGAATATATGTAAATATTATGTCCATAAATAATAAAATGGTCCAACAATGGATTTGTAAAGAGCACCAAAGGGGCTATGATTCCACCAGAGGGGAAGAGGAAGGGGGCCTATGGGAAACCAAATCTGATGCTGCCAAGTGTCAACCTTAGAACTCACCCAAAATTCTGTCATGTGATGAGAATAAACCAAATATCTCCTTTTTGGACCATTTTTCCAATCATTAATGCATATGTGTGGTTGGTGGGAAAAGTCACCCAATTTAGTTATTGAAGCATGGGACTGACTGCACTTTTGTGATAGTTCTGTCATGACAGAACTCAATCTACAGCTTCCAGGAGTCCTTCCTCCTACTGCTAGAATTCATGTCAGTTGTCTTCTCCCCATTTTCCCATATCCCTTGGAGTCAACCCTCATTTGTCTCATTATTTCATGCAGGTTTAGAAGATGTAGAGATCTCCCTTGTTGTCCATGAACTTACCATGTTGTTTTGAACCCAAAAATTTGAATTTGGAGACCATGCTGCAGATTGGGAAGTGGGTATTGTTGGTTCTAGGTTATCAGAGAGGCTGGGAAAGCTAGGAACCCTTACCCTTGAGTTCTGTTGCTCATAGGTGCTTGAGAAGCCACAGATTGAGGTCTAAGTGAGACCCATGTACAGATCTGTATGAGAATTTGGCTAAGCACATAGAGAAGAATGGGTTGTGGACTGAGAGATAGGTGCTTGTAGGTGTTTCATTTGCCATAGTGGCCTCACAGCCCAGCTTGGGGGTGGTCGCTTAGCAACATAAAGAGTATATATTGGGAAGAGTGCCTATGGTTTGGTGGAAAAACGCTCTTGCACATCGTGTTGCTTGGATCTGCATTGGATAAAGATAAGTATTCTCATGTATTTGAATCTGAAATGTTTTATTTGATGCCTGTAATGTTTATGCTTGTATTTTCATATTAGATGTGTGTAGATAGACTTTAATTCCGCTGTGCATGTTTATTTCCATTTTTGCACACATTTTGTTTGTTGAAATTCATATTATGGATCTAGGGCGAAATTTGAAAGCCCAGGTTTTTTCCAATGTCCCCTCTCAATGGTCGGATTGGGTGAGGGGGACATTACATGCAACCATAATAAATACTACGAAAGACACTTTAAAACTACACACATAGCTAACATATCCCTGGTGCATTTCGCCTTATTGATCCTTCTTTGGTTAGGAAATTTAAAAGAGTTATAGTTGAAGGAATCATCACACACGAAGAACTTAACATGATTAGGGAAATATTTCTTGTCGCAAATCTTATTTGGTACCTTTGCATAACTAGGACCTGTTTTTTCTTCTGGTGGTCTTTGATCTTTCAGAATTCTATTCAGCATTGATGTGATGTCCTTGAAATTTTTTTGTACTTCATCTTCAGATTTTGTCTTGCAACTTTCTGATTTTGCAATGTGCAAAGATACGACTACTGCTTGCAATAGGTACTTGTTTCTTTCCCTTTATTTCAGTCAATTTATATTCTAGACATGATATCTCTTTGTTTTTCTCTTCAATTTGACTTGTCAACATTCTGATGTTCTGCGCCAATTCTTCCAGTTTATCTTTCAATGTCGATTTCTCTTCCTTGAGCATTTTGACCTTGTAGTGTGCGAAACTCAGTCGTGTCTCATAGCTGGTTACATGTTCATAAACGTATGTGACAACAAATTGCTGAAATGGTTTGTCCCATTCTTCATACTTTGACAATTGTTCCTACAAGAGTTTATTCTTCTTCTTTGACTTCCTTAAGTCATCCAGGGCGCTAATCAATTCACCTTCCTAGTCAATATCTGCAGTGTCTTCATCATCATCAGATTGATTATTAGTATTGACTTCTGTTGCAGGATTTGGAGTTGTAACTGGCTTAGGAGGTGTTTTGAACGATCCACTGAAGAAGTATTTGTCTGGTGACCCTAGCTTGCTTTGTGCAATAGAAGTATTCTTCAAAATTTTCTTCTTCTTTTCATATTTTCTTTCTTCTAATACATGAGCCATAAAAAGTACTTCCTCGGGTTCTTTATCGCAGTCACTTTATTCAAATGCATTGCTTCCTTCCTCGGTGTACAAACTCTTCCTCTGTTTTGGAATCCTTCTTTTCTTTGAGGTTTGTGTTGATATCGTGCATTATTTCGATCATATGATCTGGATTCCTTGTCCCTATCATCATCTCCACTTTCCTTGAATGGACATTTAGAGGCATAATGAGCAACTACTCCACATTTAAAACATTTGAAGGGAAACTTGTTCTTGTACTTACCTCGTCCTCTTTTCAACTTCTTGAAAAAGTTTGATTCCTCATCATCTGATTTATCACAACATTCTTTTTCATGATCATGTTTATCCTTCCCAGTGGCTTGAAAAGCAGATTCCTTTCTAAAAGGAGGATCCTTCTCAGTTCTCATCTCATATGCAGTTAGAATCCCCTGAAGCTCGTCCTTCATTAGGTATTCAATATTAGCTTGATCTTACAAAAATACACTTTTGCATTAAAAATTTGAGGCAAAGTTCTCAATATATTATGTACCACTCATTCTTCATCCAATGTGACCCCGAGACTTTTGACAGCATTGACTATCTCATCTACTCTTAAAAATTAAGATGCAATGTTCTCTTCATCTTTAATTCTCAATGATTCAAATTGCCCAGAGTAGTTTTTCAACTTTGTTTTCTTTACATTTTCATCACCTTCATAAATACCTTTGAGTTTGTCCCAATTCTCCTTGGCTGATGCATAGTGCATAACCTTCATGAAATAATCAACTGTCAAGCCACACAGTAGAGCATTTCTAGATTTTGCATTGCTTTTATAGATTCTCCTTTGTGTTGGATTAACTGGCACAACTACTGGGACATCATAACCATCGACAATATATTTCCAAACATTTTCTCCCAACGATTGTAAATAAACTTCCATACGAACCTTCCAGAAAATATAATTGGCGTTGTCAAACCTTGGTGCTTTGTTGGTGGATAGGCCTTCCTGCTTATCCATTTTCATGCAATGATCTATCTTCCAGATGTTAATATGTTACTAAATACACCTACTATGATAAAAATTGTTGGAATCGATTTAATACTGAGAGGGGGGTGAACCAATATCAGTGCAGTTATCACCATTTTTTACCTTCTTAAATAGATTAGTCTTAACTTAATATTGATGATTAATTATGCATACAATATAAAAAAAATCATTCATCCATACACGCACCAAGACAAAGAACACATAACACATTAATTTTGACGTGGAAACCCAATCAGGAGAAAACCTCTGAATGCTTCTTTCATATTGAAAAATAATACATTCAAGGAAGCACCAACTTCCTGTGTTTACCAACACCAATTGAAGGAGGCACCGAACCCCTGGTTTTACAGGATCCGACCTGAAGGAAGCGTTGACTCCCTATGTTTTTCCAGATTCAACTAGAAGGAGGCTACAACCCCCTTTCTCCTTGCCCCATCATACGGTCGATATATCCAAAATGTAATTTTGACTTACTGAACTTATGACTTTCGCACACTTCTGATATTCTAATATTAGTAATGTTTTGTGATATCTTCATATGTATACGATTCACTGTCACTGTGTTGCATACATCACTTGACTTCTCATTCCTCTCAATTTTGCACTTCTGCTAATATCTTACTTCATGTACTATGTGCTTGGTGATTCTAAATTCTGCAACAAGATATGCTCTGTCAATCTGCTATTGTGCAAATGCACTCACCAATTGATATTGTGCCTTCAATTGATAGTGTGCTTCTATGAGATACTGCACTGGAGTAACATATGGAATTGCGCACTTACTAATGGGTCCGTTCTGTATAAGTTGCACAGTATTTTAGACAGTTTGCAACATGTTTTGCATCAATAGATTTGTCATTTCAGTTTAATGCACTTGTCTTAGATCATCCTCATCATGGCGCGCTCACTGGATCTTGCTACTGTTCTATCATTGCACATCAAATGATATTCTCAACTTCGCACACTTTCACTTCTACTTATATGCATCAACTAGACATATGTGCATCATCTGATATACTTCGGTTATGTCTCTGCGCTTCTATATATACAACTTCTGTGACTATCGATGTGCTTACAATAATATTTTCATCCAAAACATTAAGAACTTTCACATACTTCAGTTTTTATTCCTTTCAATACTTGCACATCCGTCACATATCTATAGCATCATTTTGCACACCATCAGTATTTCATTATGTTGCATGTGCGCAATCGGCTCCTTGATAGATCATTATGTTTTGTCCTCGAGGCCTTTGATGCCCCGAATATCAAACTGAAACTTCTACTTGAAACTCTTATGCTCTCTCGATCAAGCTTACTTCACCTCTCCAACTTGCATCTCTATTTATACATGTCTTGGAGGGATTGTATATCCACAAGTTGGTCGTGGCATCCCTTCTTCCATATTTCATGGATTGTGCATTTTCCACATGTCATCTTCTACGCTATTGATGTGTCATCATTTGTGTGTCGTGCGCCTTCATGGTACACAACTTAGTGGGACTTTACACCTTGGTGTTGTAACCTTGCACTCTTGATGTACCATTGCTTTGATGTATGTGCACTTCCTTACTCTTCAAGTTGGTGAGTCTTTGACCTTTGTTTTACCATCCCTTGTGGGTATTGTGCACTTGATGCATTAAAGCTTTGCAGAATCTGTGCATTCACCAACTTCTTCTTAGTGGGACTTTGACCCTTTCTGCATCATTACTTGTGGGACTTGCACCTTTGTTCTATCCTCAATTGTGGAATTTTCTCATAGACTAACTTCAACCATTGTACACTTCTTCGAACTTGTGTTCCCTTTACAACTGAAAGCATTTTTTTATTCAGAAAGACTTGTGCGCTTTCAGGACTGTCTGACCATAGTTTGTTTCTTACAACTTGCACACTCTCGATTTTTGACTAAGAAACCAGATTCATCTTTCAACATGCTTGCACAGTTGTGTTAAGATTCAATATGCTAAGATAGATAACATCAGTATTACATTCAATTTCACAACAATAGCAAATACAGGATCACTGAAAGAAAAACAAGCACAGCATAAAAACAAGAGACACAGATTCATCCTGGGAAAACCTCATGGGGTAGAAAACCCAGCAAATCTTCCTCAATATAGATGACCAACAAATACAAAGATGTAGTCCCCAAACAAGAGCTCCTTCTCCTCCTTTCCAGATCTCTCTCTCTCTCTCCTATGCGAGTTCACAAATGAGTGAGTGTGTGTTAAATGAGGAACACACCTCCTCTATTTATACTTTACTTCAGTTGAATTTTAACCCTAACTAGGTCGGCCCCAACAACTTAACCACTCAACATAATGCTGACGGCCAACTCCTCTAGGGGACTTAAACACCCCATTACAATTGACTCTATGGGAACTAATGCCCCGACTTACATGGGAGGTTTTACCTCAATGAATTTACATAATAATAACATCCCAACGGAGGAATAAAACATCTTCGAATGAATAATAACAAAGTATGAATAGAATATTCTTTGAAGTTACAATATTTCAACACTCACCCTTAACGAGAAGGATACTCTAACAACATCTGCAGGAGCATGGAGTCATCAACTACATCACAGTGAAAAATGATACATCTATAAATCATTGGAAGCTTTCTTCAATCATCATCAATAACTCAAATAGCTACTGGAACATCTTCAAAATATTCAATATTGGAACATCAACATCTTCAGTACTGAGTCTTCATCTTCTGTAGAACTTGATCAGCAACAACAACATCATCATATGGATCTCCCGATCAACAACATAATTTGGATCTCTCGATCAACAACATCATCATCTGGATCTTCCGATCAACAACATCATCTAGATCTCTCGATCAACAACATCATCATCTGGATCTACCGATCAACAACATCATCTGGATCTCTCGATCAACAACATCATCATCTAGATCTTCCGATCAACAACATCATCTGTATCTCTCGATCAACAACATCATCATCTGGATATCCTGATCAACAGCATCATATAGATCTCTCGATCAACAGCATCATCATCTGGATATTTCGATCAACAACATCATTTGGATCTCTCGATCAACAACATCATCATCATTTGGATCTCCCGATCAACAACATCATCTGGATCTCTCGATCAACAGCATCATCATCTGGATCTTCTGATCAACAACATCATCTGAATCTCTCGATCAACAACATCATCATCTGCAACACACATGATCCTTCCTTTCAGAATTACAGGATCATTGTCTAGGGATGATCAATCTCATCACAATAAACATTTAAGACTATCCTTCCTTTTAGAATTACTGGATTTACTGTCTAGGTATGATCAATCCCATCACAATCAACATTTAAGACTATCCTTCCTTTTGGAATTACTGGATTTATTGTCTAGGGATGATCAATCCCATCAAAATCAACATTTAAGACTATCCTTCCTTTCAGAATTACTGGATTTACTGTCTAGGGATGATCCATCCCATCACAATCAACATTTAAGACTATCATTCCTTTTGGAATTACTGGATTTACTGTCTAGTGATGATCAATCCCATCACAATCAACATTTAAGACTATCCTTCCTTTCAGAATTACTGGATTTATTGTCTAGGGATGATCAATCCCATCACAATCAACATTTAAGACTATCCTTCCTTTCGGAATTACTAGATTTACTATCTAGAGATGATCAATCCCATCACAATCAACATTTAATTCTATCCTTCCTTTCAGAATTACTGGATTTACTGTCTAGGGATGATCAATCCCATCAAAATCAACATTTAAGACTATCATTCCTTTCAGAATTACTGGATTTACTGTCTAGGGATGATCAATCCCATCACAATCAACATTTAATACTATCCTTCCTTTCGGAATTACTGTGTTTACTGTCTAGGGATGATCAATCCCATCACAATCAACATTTAAGACTATCCTTCCTTTCAAAATTACTAGATTTACTGTCTAGGGATGATCAATCCTCAACCACTTACAGGATGGTTAATCCTGATCTCTTTAGGACATAAAATCCAGGGATGATACAATCCACTTGTCTACTTAGACAAAGTATAAGGACCACACATCGACCTCATTGTCGGTACAGGCATCCTCATCATCGGTACAAGTATCCACATCATCGATACAAGTATCCTCATCATCGATACAAGTATCCACATCATCGACCTACCGTCGGTATAGGAAACCTCATCATCGATACAGGTATCCACATCGATACCAGTATCCAAGTATCATCATCGACCATATCACTCCCCCTTTCGAGGAGGGTCCTTCTGAACTACACCAAGCTTGTCTCGGAAATACTCAAACTTTACTCGAGATAGAGTTTTGGTCAATATATCAGCAGCTTGCTCATCAGTGCTCACATACTTGATCTTTATAGCTCTTTTCTGCACCATATCCCATATATAAAAATATCGGATCTGTATGTGCTTTGACTTATCATGGAATATTGGATTCTTTGTCATCTTGATACAACTCTGGTTGTCACAAAGGATCACAGTGGGGTCCATCTCTAAGTCAAACAATCCTGATAACAACTTTCGAATCCATATCGCTTCACAACTAGAAGAGCAAGCAACTATATATTCCGCTTCAGCTGTGTTGAGAGCACACTGGATTTCTTCCTACTAAACCATGAGATCATGGCAGATCCCAGACAATAACATCCACCCGATGTGCTCTTCTTGTCTAATACACTTCCATCCCAATCAACATTTGTGTAGCCATACAATCTTAAATCATGATCTCCAAGATGACATAGACCAAAGTCTATCTTACCCTTTAGGTACCTTATCACATGCTTTGCAGCTATCAGGTGAAAACGTCTAGGCTCAACTAGATACTGAATCAAGGTGTTCACAGCAAAACATATATCTGGCCTAGTATTCATCATATACATTAATGACCCAATAATCTGTCTGTACAGAGTTACATCCACTAACTTTGATGAGTCATCAGCTAACAGCTTCAAGTTGGAATCCGTGGGAGTGGCCATGGCTTTGCATTCCAACATATCAAATCTTTTCAAGATTTCCACATCATACTTTCCCTGGTTGAGAAAGATTCCTTCTTTTTTATGGGATTTTCCATACTTCCAGATCTAGGAAGTAATGCATCAATATGAGATCTTTCATCTCAAATTCTGTAGCTAGCTTCTTCTTGCTTTCCATGATCTGTCTCTCATTTCCTGTCAGAAAGAGATCATCCACATATAGTAATAGTATGACAGGTTTATCATCCATAACCTTAATGTAAATGTTAGGATCAGCTTTACTTTTGGTAAAGCCCAAGCTTGTCAATAAGCTATCAATTCTCCCTCTGTGATTGAACATCATTCACACTCTACATTGAGTGATCTTCTGCATATCTATCTGTGCCATCGCCCGTCAGATGGGTCTACTGATATGAGCCTAAAGATCATTCGAACTCTGTGGTGAGTTCCTTCTTGCATCCATCTAAGAGAATAATGTCATTTGTATATAGAAACCATCTTCAACCTTGTAGCAAAGGTTGAAATCTGCATCACCCGTGGTGATCATTAAGCTCATCAAATGACTATCGATCTTGGGTACCCGTACAGAGCTTTCTTCAATCGTGTGATTCTCTATCGAATCCTGGGAGTTTTCTTGATTCACACTTCTTCTTCAATTACACCATTAAGATAACGGTCTTGTCTAGCCACTTGGAGCAAACATCTCATCATGATTCTCTCTCTTTTTAAGAGAATCCTCTAGCCACGAGCCTTCTATAGTACGTTTGATTTGTAAGTCTTTTTGTTGAACATCCATCACTTGTTCTTTGGAACAGGTGTTCATCATCCTTCTTTTGTAGATCATAGCACATGATCTTTCTTACAAATCAAGGTTAATTACATGATTAGTAATACTTCATAATCATCAAATCATGTTGACATGATAACCTATTATGCATACTGATATGATTCACATAGTTATGAAACTATCTTGACCAATACTTTGGCACAACACTTTTCCATATCTTGTATGCATACATTGGCTATCTAGATGCCTTCCATCTCTACCAGAACATACTATCAAGAGCGTGCACAACTCTCAGCATGTCAGCAAAGAGGTTTCATTCTAGACAAGCAACAATGGAATGTTTGTCCAACTTACCCATCATATGCATATTAGTAGTATACTGTTCAATGCTATATGAATGCTTACACTATGCATGATATATTTGCTGATTCTAGGAATACAAATATGCATACAACTATTACGAGCAATATCATTAACTAAGAAGTAATTCAAATAACAACTCAAATACTTATCTTTTATGTTTATGTGGTTGACTCCTTCTTGATACCTATTTTCCCTTTATGATAGCATCATGATTATCTATCTTTGAACTTCTATCCATCTTGGACCACTATGCATGCTTAAGTGTGCACTAGTGTCATCATGGTCATATAGATTTGTCTTTCTTGATGTACCTTTCATGTTAGCAGACAACATAATCCTCATACAACACCACAAGTGCATTAGTACAATCCTAAGTGTCATAACCCTAATCAATGAATGTATTCTATCATTCACATGCATTCATATTTTTACTAAGGTGATCAAACAATCTAAAATTAATCATGATTGTACTAACCTAGGTCATACCTGTCAAGATTGCTTGTAGTCTTCTCTATAAGGGTAAAACCCTAACCATACAAGGTAGATCTCTTGTAAACATCTTATATAGGTTCATGGTGCTAGGATGATGTTGATGTATATGTAACTTCGGAATGTATTTCACCTATGTATATTGTACTCCTATAGATATGATATTATTCCTCTATACGGAAGTGTCGTCATTTGTATTGACAAGTGTTGCAAGTGTCATAACTTGCAGTGATGGGTTATTAGACCACCAAGTGTGGGGTCGGCCCTGATTAGTATAACCATGGGTTATTAGATTGAGTTAGACAAGTCAGCCCTTCTAGGTTATTAGGCAGGTCAGGTCATGTATAAATAAAGTGCGGGAGGCACTCTATTTGATAATCTCATTATTCACTTCTACACTACTCAGAAAGTGGCGCACTAGTGGAGGAGGAGGTTCAGCTGCTAGGAGGACTATCTCTATGTACTTTGGTTATATCATTGCTCTTTCTCTCTCTAAGGAAGTTGTGGGGTTTTTCACCTTTATGGTTTTCCCTAGTGAAACTCTGTGTGTCTATTCTCTCATGTGATTGCTTGGTGTGATTGATATGCAATGTTATACTTGATATGATGTACATGTTATTCTCTCAGTAAAGATCTTAGAGTATGTTGAATTAATGCTAAAAAATTAACATGGTATCAGAGCTAACCTGAGAAGAAGACACTATGCAGTTGCGGAAACTAGGGTTTCATGTTTATTGGGTTTCTCTTCACAAATCTTGAAAGGAAGTAGGGTATTTTGACTCTCCTCAACAAGGTGCATCTTTCTGTCCAATCAAAATTAAATTCTGGGCACTTTCATTTTTGGCCCTAAAAATTAGGGTTTCCACAAAAATAGGAATTTATTAAATCTGAGGACATAGCTGGAAGCTGCTTGGAAAAATAGAATTTTAGAGCTTTGGATCGATATTTTTGGTTGGGTGAAGCTCCAAGAAACTCAAACCCTAATTCAGGGTCCTCCCTAGTGAATCCAGGAGATTGGAAAGCATTTCTGAAGGGTGAAACTTTGCAGTTTTCAATTTCTGAATATACCAGGCTGATCAACTCATCAAGGCGCATCTTTCTATCCTTTCAGAAAGTTGAAATTCACATTTTGAAATTTTAGGGTTTCTCTAACAAATCCTAATCTGGCACCAGATCTAGATTTATGCAAATCAAGTGGTAAGACCTAAATCTTTTCTATTTCCATTTGAAGTACTCTTTAAGATGTCTCACCACACCAATCTTGAGGATAAGCTTGAAGGGGCTGATAACTTCCGAGCATGGAAGTATATGATTGGGTTAATCCTGGAAGAAAATGAATTGGATACTTACATAAGTTCTGAGGTCCCTGTCCTTGAGGAAGAAGAGGCTAAGGCCTTGCATAAGAAGAACTTGGTCAAGGAAAAGAGGATCATTGTTGATTCTATCAAAGACCATCTCATACCACATGTGTCATCTCTAAAGACACCCAAAGAGATGTTTGATTCCCTAACCAAGCTATTTGAAGGGAAGAACGTAAATCAGAAGATGACTCTGCGGAATCAATTGAAAGGGGTAAAGCTTCAGAATGGAGAGACCATTCAATCTTATTTCTCCAAGGTCTCACAGATCAAAGAACAACTTGAAGCTGTAGATGAAGTTGTGGAGAATGGTGAAATTTTCATGACCACTATGAATGGCCTACCTAGGTCATGGGATTCCTTTATTCAAGGAATTTGTGTAAGAAGGAAGTTGATCTCCTTCAGTAGACTATGGGAGGAATGTTCACAAGAAGAGGCTAGGCTTGTAGCCCGAGAAGAAAAGATGGGAAGTGAAGATCAAGCTCTCGCAGCTCACACCAAAAGAAGCAAGCCCAAGAAGGAGCACTCTCATTACAAGAGATCCTCTCACAACCATCAAAACAATAAGAAGGATCTGAGATGATTTGTAACGTCCCCTTCTCCATAGAACAACAGGGAAGGAAACATTAACAACGTACCGGGCTTATGGCAAACTTAGCCCCACTATTTTTGCACATAAATCACTAATATTTTAAACTTCTATATGCAAATTCGTTTCCATATAAAACACAGCGGAATGAACATGCTAACAAGTACTCAAACAGACAGTAATTGCGATCATATTTACCACAGCAGAGAATGATTCATCATAAAGAGACCCATTCTCTTTCGTATGCCATGCATAGAATCCATATTAACTCATTTCATTAAAACATGGGCAATTCAACATATTGCAGAATGCAAAAAGGAATAATTTATAATCCAAAGAACACTTATCTTGAGCGGATGATGTCCAACGACTGGCTACGTGAGAGCAACGTTCCACCCAACCATAGATCTCTGTCCAGCCTGTATTCTTTCAGCTGAGAGACCACCCCCGAGCTGGGCTGTGTATCCACTAAGGAGGAACTAGATGGCTCACTCACAGTCAAGGTTTCACTCAAACAACCATGCTAAGCCAACACACGGTTGGGTTTCTCAAGCATGTAATAGGAGATGGAGGAGGATGCTAGTCCACTAAGCTCAATCCCAGAGCCACATACTCTTCAAGCTAGACTCAGCAATCCCATCCTCTGCTCATACATCCACAACTGGATTTCTCACAACTCTGTCACAAACAACCCCAAATCCGTCACTGATTTTCTGGGCCATTAAAACTGGGTTTTCCCATGGCTTTTGGGGTAGCTATTGCTCCCAAATTCGCCCCAAGGTTCTTACCAATGGATCCCCCATTGGATTTCTCTGTCCAATACCAAATCGGGACGTTTTGGCTTCCCAAAACGTGGGTTCTCTCACAGTCGCTATTTTTGGTTTTCTCACTGTTGGGAGCTCGTTTTTGGATGGAGAATGATGTCCCATACTTCCACAATGGAATGGGGATAAGGATGGAGCAACCCCCAAGATGTAGAGTGACTTGTGGGACAAGTCGAAAGAGCCCATACCTTCCCATACGAATTTCAGGGCTGCCCATACTCCATCAAATTCATGGGATGAAATCTCAACCACTTCCTTACAATTGGCATTAATGTCATCTAAGGAAGTCAATGGGTTCACATAATGACAAATGGCAACCTATGGGTCACTCCCATAGCCCCCTCACCACTCCCTAGTGGATACACGTGGCCCCTTCTCATTCGTTGCCTCCGTAGCCAGCTTTGGACATTTTATATTGCCTGATGTTTATTTACATCCTATTACAATTTCCATGGCTTAAGAGCACATGGTATCAAATATCAAATACTTGCCCTTTAAATAAAATTCGGCTTTCACTAGCGGGGCCTTGGCCTTGAGCTCCACGCTAGGAAAACATACATCACTTGTACACATTATTTACATTATAGGCTAATATATCCTAGGGGTCGAATTGGGGGTATTACATGATTCACATGTAATGAGAAGGGACACTTTGCTGCAAACTGTCCCAAGAACAAAAGGGACAACAACAACAACAACTTCAACAACAAGAAGAAGAATAACAAAAGAAGATATCATGCTCATGCTATTGAGGATGATGAACCTCCCAAGAAGAAGGCTAGATCAGAAAGTGATGACTCATCAAGCGAAGATGAATATGTTCTAATCTCTGCTCTCACAGGTTCTATCTCTCATGGTTGTAATGATTGGCTTATTGATAGTGGGGCTTCCAAAAACATGACTGGGTTTAAAGAATATTTTGTAAACCTATCTGAACATGAGTCACCCCATAAGGTGAAACTTGGGGATGACTACCAATATCCTATCAAAGGAAATGGTGAAGCTTCTTACAACCTAGACTTTGGAAAGTCCTTGAAGATGAAAGAGGTCCTATATGTACCTGGGCTCAAGAAGAATCTACTCTCCATATCTACATTGGATGCAAAAGGCATGAGGGTTGCATTTGTAGATGGCCAAGTACTCATGTGGCCAAAGGGTAAGACCATAGATGATGTAGTAGTGCTTGGAGAGCAAGAGGGAGGATTGTACAAATTGAAGGGACAACCTGAACATGCCATGGTACATGAATCCATGGAGCCAAGTGAACTTTGGCATAGAAGGCTTGCACATGTGCACTATAGAGCACTACCAATTGCAAGCAAAGTTGTAGAGGGTCTTCCTGAAATCAAGACAAAGCATGAAGGTGTTTGCAAAGGATGTGCAAAAGGAAAGAACATTAAGAAGGCATTTCCAAGTAGTGAAAGCAAAGCTAAAGGAATCTTGGAAATTATCCACTCCGATGTATGCGGTCCGATGTCATCCAGTTCTCTAAGTGGGTATGTATACTATGTCTCTTTCATTTATTGATTTCTCTAGGAAGACTTGGGTTTACTTCTTGAAGAAAAAAGATGAAGTGTTTGATAAGTTCAAGGAATTCAAAGCCTTGATGGAAAATCAAACTGATAAGAAGATCAAGACATTCAGATCCGACAATGGTGGAGAATTCACTTCAGGTGATTTCAAGAAGTTATGTAGTAATTCAGGGATTAAGAGGGAGTTGAAAGCTCCCTACAATCCACAATAGAATGGATTTGCAGAAAGGAAAAATAGAACGCAGCACGGGCAATGCTACATGACCAAGATCTGCCTATGCATCTATGGGAAGAAGCAGCTAGGACAACTGTATATGTGCAGAACAGAACACCTCACAAGACATTGGACAACAAGACACCAGAAGAGGTATTCTCTGGTAAGAAACCTGAAGTCATCCATCTCAGAATATTTGGTTTCCCAGTATACACTCATGTTCCAAAGGAAAAGAGGACAAAGCTAGATCCTTCAGGAAAGAAGGGCATCTTTGTGGGGTACAGTGAAAGTTCGAAGGCTTACAAAATATACTTTCCAGGGTTCAAGAAGATTGATGTTAGTATGGATGTAACATTTGATGAAAACTCAGCTTTCATCAAGTCAAGGAAGACACCTGTTGAAGATCATGAAGAACCAAAGGAAACCAGATTTCAAGACACCACCATGAATGAAGCAATTCCAGAAGCAGATCGTGAAGTTGAAGATACACAAATATCTATAGATCCACCCCGTGATAAGAACTCTCACAAGAGGAAACCTGTATGGGCTAGAGAGCTCATTCAAGATGCAGAAAGGTATGGTATTCCAGAAGAAGAACACAAAGCAAAGGAGAGGACTAGATCACATACCAGCTATGTTTCCTTACTCTGTGACATTATGAGCAAAGAACCTTCTAGTTATGAAGAAGCAACGGAAAATAACGAATGGAAGGATTCCATGGTCGAGGAATACCAGTCGATCATGAAGAATGTTGTTTGGGATGTAGTCCCAAGACCTGAAGGGAAGTGTGTGGTGACTTCCAAATGGATCTACAAGATCAAGCATGCTACAGATGGAAGCATAGAGAAATACAAAGCAAGATTTGTAGCTCGTGGCTTCTCCCAGAAAGAAGGGATTGATTATGAAGAGACTTTTGCTCCTGTGGCCAAATACACTTCCATTATATCAGTACTTGCTCTGGCTGCAGTGATGAAATGGAAGATACACCAAATGGATGTCAAGACAACCTTCTTGAATGGTGTAGTCGAAGAGGAAGTGTATGTGGAGTAGCCACTAGGTTTTGAGACACATGACAGGGAGTCATATGTGTGTAAGTTGAAGAAAGCCTTGTATGGCTTGAAGCAAGCTCCTAGGACTTGGTATGGTTGGATAGACAACTTTCTATCCAGTTTGAATTTTACCAAGAGTAAAGCAGCCTCCAACCTTTACTACAAGGTTGAGGAAGGAAATCCTGTGATACTACTCTTGTATGTGGATGACCTGTTTGTTACAGGTGAGGATGCTTTGATTGCTGATACCAAGAGGAAGCTTGCAGCCGAGTTCGAGATGAAGGACTTGGGAATGATGCAATATTTTCTAGGCATGGAGGTGTGGCAGAGTGCAGATGGAATCTTTCTTGGATAAGGGAAGTACGTAGTAGAGATCCTGAAGAGGTTCGGGATGATGGACTGCAAGGCCATGACCACACCTATGGCATCGAACTTGAAGCTTCTATGTGATGCTTCATCTGATTCGGTTGATGTCACAGTGTATCGTCAGATGATTGGGTCCTTAACGTACCTGATGAACACGAGACCAGATATTTGCTTTGTGGTGAACACATTGAGCCAGTTCCTGATGGATCCCAGAGGTGTTCACTTGGTTGCTGTAAAGAATATTCTGAGGTACCTGAAGGGTACAATTGATTATGGGCTCAAGTATGATGCAAATCAAAAGTTTAACCTGCAGGGTTATGTTGATTCAGACGGGGTAGGTAGTGCTGTAGATAGGAAGAGCACTTCATGGTGCTGCTTTAGTATGGGATCAGGTGTGATCTCTTGGTTTAGTAGGAAGCAGTCCTATGTAGCACTGAGTACAGCTGAAGCAGAGTATGTCGCAGCTTGTTCGGGTAGTTGTGAGGTAGTATGGCTGAGGAAACTACTGTTTGAGTTATTTGATCTTCCATTGGATGCTACTGGTATCTTTTGTGACAACCAGAGTTGTGTAAAGTTGTCTGATAACCCGGTGTTCGATGACAAGTCGAAGCACATAGAGATCAAATATCACTATATCAGGGATATGGTGCAGAGAGGAGTAGTGAAGCTCCTGTATGTTGCGACGGATGAACAGATTGCAGATGTGCTGACAAAGCCACTAGCCAGAGTGAAGTTCGAGTACTTCAAAGAGAGGTTTGGTGTTCTTTAGATTGATGACACTTCGAGGAAGAAGTGATGGACACATTTGTAGGAGCCATTCCGAGCATGGTGAGAGGAGGATCCTTCCATGGCTGTGGATGTAAGCGCTAGATGATGCGCATCAGGACGATGCTCCATTTGCTTCTATGTATATGCATCATGTTGGATGCTTGTTATGATCAGTTGGATCATGTATATGTATATGCATCATGTTGGATGCTTGTTATGATCAATTGGATCATGTATATGTATATGCATCATGTTGGATGTTGGATATGATCAGGTAGATCATGTATTTGTGTATGTATCAGGTAGATACATTGTATGATCAGGTAGATCATGTATGATGATATGTATCAGGTGGATACATTGTATGATCAGGTAGATCATTTATGATGATATGTATCAGGTGGATACATTGTATGATTAGGTAGATCATGTATGATGATATGTATCCGGTGGATACATTGTATGATCAGGTAGATCATGTATGATGATATGTATCAGGTGGATACATTGTATGATCAAGTGGATCATGTATTTGTGTATGTATTAGGTAGATACATTGTATGATCAGGTAGATCTTGTATGATGATATGTATCAGGTAGATACTGTGTATGCATCAGGTGGATGCATTGTATGATCAGGATGATCATGGATGATGAGCTTCAGGATGTTGCTCCAGATGATATGCATCAGGATGATGCTATGACGATGATCAGGATGATCATGCGATGATGACATGCATTAGGACGATGCAGTGATGATGATCAGGATGATCATGTACATCAGGATGATGTATGGTGAGTATCAGGTTGATACTCTATGGCCGTGGACAGGTTGTGCAGATAAACATATAATATGGCCCTGGGAGGTTTGCAGATACTCTTTCGAGGTTTTTCCTATGGCATATAATATGGCCCTAGGATATTTGGCAAATGATATTTTGAGGTTTTGCTTGGGAGGACATATAATATGGCCCTGGGAGGTTTGTAGATACTCTTTCGAGGTTTTTCCTATGGCATGTAATATGGCCTTGGGATATCTGGCAAATGCTCTTTCGAGGTTTTGTCCTATAGCATGTAATATGTCCCTGGGAGATCCGATAGGTTGGGCTGTGTGCCCGTAATAAGTCTTGGGATGCTCTTGCGAGGTTTTTCCATGACCACATGTAATATGGCCCTGGGAGATCCGATAGGTTGGGCTGTGTGCCCGTAATAAGTCCTGGGATGCTCTTGCGAGGTTTTGTGGTGACCACATGCAATATGTCCTTGGGAGATTCTATAGGTAGGGTTGTGTGCTCGTAACAACCTGGGATGATCTTACGAGGTTTTGTGGTGAGGTCACATATAATACGTCCCTAGGAGATCCTACAGGTAGAGCTATGTGCTCGTAACAACCTGGGATGCTCTTGCGAGGCTTTGTGACACACGTAATAAGTCCTAAGGATTCCACAGTATGGCCAGTGATGAAGACTTGCAGGTGGTGGGCATACATCCAGTATGAAAAAGGACTGGCTCTGTAGAACTTCCTATGATGAGTAGATTGGAGATTGATTGAGATAGCAACAGCAGTGACGATGATGATGATTCGATGACGATGATCCAGTGACGATGATCCAGAGAAGAAGACTTGTGCTAGCAGATCTGTGTCGAGAAATACCTTCCTAGTTAAGAGGGAGTGTTGATGTATATGTAACTTCAAAATGTATTTCACCTATGTATATTGTACTCCTATAGAGATGATATTATTCCTCTATACAGAAGTGTCGTCATTTGTATTGACAAGTGTCGCAAGTGTCGTAACTTGCAGTGATGGGTTATTAGACCACCAAGTGTGGGGTCGGCCCTGATTAGTATAACAATGGGTTATTAGACAGAGTTAGACAAATCGTCCCTGCTAGGTTATTAGGTAGGTAAGGTCATGTATAAATAGAGTGCGGGAGGCACTCTATTTGATAATCTGATTATTCACTTCTACACTACTCGGAAAGTGGTGCACTAGTGGAGGAGGAGGTTCAGCTGCTAGGAGGACTATCTCTGTGTACTTTGGTTGTATCATTGCTCTTTCTATCCCGAGGAAGTTGTGGGGTTTTTCACGTTTATGGTTTTCCCTAGTGAAACTCTGTGTGTCTATTGTCTCATGTGATTACTTGGTGTGATTGATATGCATTGCTATACTTGATATGTTGTACATGTTATTCTCTCAGCAAAGATCCTAGAGTATGTTGAATTAATGCTAAAAAATTAACAGATGATAAATATCAGTGCCATTTAAACCTCCTTCATTGCTGCCCTATGAGTATCCCAACTTTGCTAGGGTTTCTCCTTACTTGGAAACCCTAATTTTCAATCTCCTTCCTCACACAACATTTTAATGGAGGAACAATATTTATGATGAATGGATTCCAAATCCATTATCAAAGTTTCCAATGTTGCATCAGGTGTATCCAACATTGTATCAGGTCCTTCCATACCTAAAAAACTGAAAACCCTAAGTGAGAGCTTCTTCCTCCTCTTCCTTGATTTCCTCTATTTAGCCATTTCAAATGTGCCATATTGTTTCTTTTTTATCTCTGAAATTTCGGATCTGCAGGGTCTGAAACTTTGGCCTGTGGTAGCTTGACTTGTCATCTTTCCAACCCCACAGGTTTGAGATTTATTGGATTCTCCATTAGAGAGATATTCCCAGTTTCCCAAAATGACCTGTTTAAGGGATGAAACAACATAGTGAACTTGTACGGCATGCCACATGTCACCATTTCATCTTCGGCCTATGAAAATCAGACCTGTGAAACTACAGTCCGTGCCATAACTGTCAATTTTTACTAAATTTCATTTGGAGCTTCGTAGCCCGAGATATGACCTTTTTACCTAGGTCACCTGTTTAGGGCTTCATTCTGGAAGAGGCCAAAACCCTAACTTGTATGGATCATATCTCAGAAAGTACAATAAATCTGAGGCTGAAATTCGGACACAAGGTACAGGAAAATTTCATTTTTTAGCTTGTCCAATTTTCAGATCTTGAACCTTCACCAAAATTGATTTATAGTGAACGTTCCATGATGACTAGGTTTTTCTATACAAAACCCTAACTTTCAAATTGTCACAAGTGAAACAAGTGTCATAAGTGCCATACATTGCCTTCCTTCAGGTCAGCTCTGATAACATGTTAAGATTCAATATGCTAATATAGATAACATCAGTATTACATTCAATTTCACAACAACATCATATACAGGATCACTGAAAGAACAACAAGCACAACATAAACACAAGAGACACATATTTATCCTGGGAAACCCTCATGGGGTAGAAAACCTAGCAAAGCTTCCTCAATATAGATGAACAACAACTACAAAGATGTAGTCCCCAAACAAGAGCTCCTTCTCCTCCTTTGCAGATCTCTCTCTCTCTCCCCTATGCGAGTTCACAAATGAGTGAGTGTGTGTTAAATGAGGAACACACCTCCTCTATTTATACTTTACCTCACTTGACTTTTAACCCTAACTAGGTAGGCCCCAACAACTTAACCACTCAACATAATGCTGACTGGGCCGACTCCTCTAGGGGACTTAAACACCCCATTACAATTGACTCTACGGGAACTAATGCCCCAACTTACATGGGAGGTTTTACCTCAATGACTTTACATAATAATAACATCCTGACGGAGGAATAAAACATCTCCGGATGAATAATAACAAATTACAAATAGAATATTCTTTGAAGTTACAATATTTCAACAACTTTTACCTATGTTTAACCAACTCCTTGGATTTCTTGTGAACATGTACCTTTTTCCTACCAATTCTTTGGATTCTACCTTGAGAGAGTATGACTTGTTGGACTTGACTTCTATGCTGGTACCACAGGTAATAGGATACATTGCTTATGTTCTTCTTTGAACTAGATCTGTATGATGTATCCATAGACACACACCTTCAAACTAGATGCAAATTCTAGATATACTTCTTCACACTGGAATCCATGTTTGTCACCATCTTGCACATATACCTCTTCAAAGTGGCTTCCATATACTTCTTCAAAATACTGTAGGACTGTTGTATCCACTTTGAATTATTTGAAATGGACATGTATGATGTATCCATAGACACACACCTTCAGACTGAATGCAAATTCTAGATATACTTATTGACATTGGAATCCATGTCTATCACCATCTTGCGCATATACTTCTTCAAAGTGGCTTCCATATACTTTTTCAAACTATTGTAGGAATGTTGTATCCACTTTGACATTAGTTGACACCAATGACTCAAACTGGACCAGTTAACAACATCTTTGACATTAGTTGACATCAATGACCACCAAAGTTCAACAAAATGGGACTTTCTCTTTTTATCATACATTTTTTTAATTGTATGAATGTGGAAATGCCATGACATTCTTCGTAGCTTAAGTTTGAATATAGTTTTGTGGCCCTTTTGTTTCTCATGGGTCCTTTTTATTATGTGTTATGTTTGATTTTAAAATGTGATACATTAAGTTGTTTTAAGTTCTCCCCTAACTAAGTATTTTGATATGTTATGATTAACTTTTTTATCCCTCTCTTATGTAGATCAACAACCTCTTTTAGCAGCTGGAGGTTCTTCTAGGGTGATAAGTATAAGGAACCTTGAAAATAAAAGGCTACAGTCTATAATGAAAGATGCCCATGATTCTTCAATATGTTCTCTTCATTTTTTTGTAAATGATCCTATCCTCATGAGTTCTGCAACTAATAATTCAATCAAGGTAAAGTCTAGTCTCAACAATATGTGTTGTATGTTTAGGTGGATATGTTATTCCATTTGAAGAGTTACTTGTATTTTCTTCAATTTTATATTGGGTTAACATTTTTCCTACTCCAATGCATGGTATTTTTCTTTTTTTTTATGTATGTTTTTTTCTTTTTTCTTTTTTTTAAACTTTGATTTTCTTTTGCTTAAAATAATTTCCCTTCTCATGTTATGTATGGATTTCATTTTTAGCTAGTTAAAATTTTATTTAGATCTAGAATTTAGCTGCTATGGAGGGTCAAGTAGGATTATTTCCCTGAATACACCTCTTGATCTTGTGCGATAGAGTGATTTTTAGTCTATTTTTTCTTTGTTCCAAAAGAAAAAGAAAACCTTATATTAACATATACAATATGATTTGTTTTCCTACGAGTTTATCTTGGAGTTAGGTTCCATACTTAATCAAATAGATTGCTCCCTTGCCTTTGTTGTGACCATAGAACCTTTTGAATGAGAACATGCTTGTGTCTTAGATCACTAATGTAAAATTATATAATATATTCTATTTAAGTGTGCTATCTCAATGGAAGAGCACGTGCCTTATAGGTAGGAGGTTGGTGGTTCGATTCCTTCGTGCCCTATATATATTCTGATACCATTAAAAGAGATAAGTGACCACTACAAAATAGAGATAAATGACCCAAAATACGATCAAAATCCACATATAAACAATCATTGGTGGAAAATTAGTAGTAATTGATCACGCGACCAAAAATGTGGTCATATTTAGTTTGGTCGTTTATAGCTTATCTTATTGTCATATATTTGGTCATTAATTATGAAAATTAATGACCAAATATACGACCAAATATATTACCACAAGATAAGCTATAAATGACCAAGTTAAATATGACCACTTTTTTGGTCACGTGATTAATGAACGCTAATTTGCCACCAGTGGTCGCCAAATCCAAAGTGGTCATTTATATGCGGATTTTGGTTGTTTGTTTGGTCATTTATCTCTCATTATGTAATAGTGGAAGTGGATGCAATTTTATTCTTGTGCATTGAGGATGTGAAACATTGCGTTCGCATTCTACTTCTTATATAAATATTATTTGAAGAAAAAATGATGAACAAAATAACAATGTGCTTGTTGGTTTCATGGTTTCAATTCCCTTCATTTGATTTGTGGAAAGTGCAACACCCCTCCTCCCAATTAATTGTAGTGACACTATATGTTATTTGGATACAATATTCCTTTCATCCACAGAGTTTCATTATATGGTTTGATCATACATATTGGTTGTTCTAGTAGTAAAATGCAGAAGTTGGTGTGGTGTGTGGCTTGCCATGTTGTTTACTTGTGAAGGTAGAATATCCCCAGTTCAGCTGCATTCAGGGTATTTTGGATTTTCACACAGGACATATTTGTGACAAAAAATTTAGTTGTTTTCTCTTTCCATGGTTTAAAAAAAAAGAATAAATACATTGGTGAGACTATCAATTCCATTTGTGATTTGTAGGAATTTCCACTCTATATTTTGGTTACCCGTTACAATTTGCACACAAGCATTTCAAAAATTGCAATTCCTAAATTTAGAGTCTAGATAGAGTTTGGTACATTTCACATGACATCATTTCCAGGTCTAATCTAGGAAGCAATCAATTTGTGCTAAACCCTATTCCACGACTCCTATAAGTGTGTTGCCACTATTTTATATTAATAGGAAAAGTTGTTTTGATGCAATAACTTTAAGAATCAAACTTCACTGGCTGTTGGAGATCTATGTTATTATGGAAACATTGATATCAAAATATTTGGTTCTTGCCATGGATGAAACATCATTGATCTATGTCACAGGTCATATTTTATCCAATGATGAAATTTCTTGATTCTTGTATCATTTTGTTATTTTGAATTTCATTATAATTGGGTGTGATTATCTAACATAAATGAATAGGCCTCCTAACCCTAGTTTAGGTTGTTTAAAAATTACAGATACAGTAGGAATCATGATTTCATGGTCAAGGAACCTAGAGTTCAAGTAAGTTACCATTTACATTAGCAACTTGTACAGTTTTAAATATCTGGAGCTTGGAATACAAGTTGCTAGTCATATGGTGAAACAATTGAGTTCTATAATGCAACAATCTTCCAAAACATTATAAGTTTGGCAAATGAGAGATAGGGATACCATCATCATAAAGGGCGATCTGCGGTCTGTTTATATCTCAAATGAGATCATTGTATATCTATTGGACAAGGTAGTTACTTTTTCCCCTTCCATTTTCAAAATACATTACTTCTTAGGAAAATATACAATGTTTTAGAAAATTTCAAGGAACTCTTTAATTACTTGGAGGAATGCTTGGAATATGGAATCCAAGCATGATCTCCAAAAGAGGAAAAATACAACACTGGAAAAATACTCACTGGCTAAGAAGCTAAGGAATTTGTTTTAGATAAAATGAACAATCCAAAATTGGTTGTATGTAATTGGAAACTTTGGGAACAAAAATATTGGGATATTGATCTAGAACCCATAAAAATGCTAGGATAACTTAAAATTCCGACAAAAATGAAAAAACAACTTTTATAATGCCCAAAGTTGCTGCAAAATACAAATCCTAGTTGTTCCAATTTATTTATCTAGAATGCTTCTTTAGAATGTATAGGTAGGCAACAAACTGGCAATTTCTGAGTGTGTATTTCCAATATATGTCATTTTTTCATCTATGTTCATGTTTAAAATCTATGATGTGATTTATTAAATAATTTTCTCCCCTAAAATGTAAAGCACAATCTGAAATAGGATACAGAAAGCAGATTTTCATCTACAGAGGTAAACAATAAATTTTGAAATGAATCCAACTATTGTGATAACTATTTCACTATGACAAGTATTCCACTTTCCCATCTCTACTACCTGAGCATAAAATATCAAGCGTATATCCATGGATCCGTTGAATGTGGTAGTGTGGGAAAAAATAACTATGGGTTTAATTTGTCAGTTTATAACTCTACATATCAGATCTTTGTTGGTGAGAAATAAATACTCTCCATATGTGCAGCCAATAAACTCTTTCAGTTGTATAACAAAGAAAATATTTGGTTCATTCTCAAAGCTAAACATTTATAAGATGAATCAAATCACTGTGATACTACTTCACTATGACAAGGAGTATTCCAATTTCTCATCTCTACTCCCTAAGAAGAAAGATCCAAGGATAAATCCATGCCTCTATTGAATGTGGTTATCCTTTACTGAACAATGATTTTTAATGATTAAAATGTAATAGTTGAAGCATACTGATTTCAATATGGAAATTCACTGAGAGAACAAGATAAAAGCTATAGTAGTAAAAAAAACACACAACTAACACATTGAACACTTGGTTTACCCTGAAGAAACCTGATTTGGGAAAACTCCAACAAAAAATAAGGGTTGTCCCTTGATTGTTTATTCTTAGATTTAAAGTGTAAATTACAAAGCAATATAATCACTCATTATGCAATAGATGGGAATTATGGCTTGAATAGGCTACTATAGGATCGCCTCCTTTGATTTACTATGATATCCCACTCCTTTGCTCGTCTTACCTATGGAACAATGAATAATGACCATAGAAACAAAACCCCTTCATTCCATTGGGGCTTAGTTTTTAACCTGTCTTGATAACCATTAGGGTTAGGATTAGGTTTAGGGTCTTTGCATGCTCCAACTCTCAATTAATCTTAGGGTTTTGAACCATGTAGAATATTCTTGATAGCCCTCACATGGTTAGCTCCAAATATGTGAGTAATGGGAGATAACGTGGCATCCACTTGGTACTATGGTGGTCAAATAATAGTTCAATTTTTCAAAGGCATAACTCCTTCATATGATCTCTTATTGAAGTGTTCTTTGGACCATTGGAAATATCTCAACAAGTAGTTTTAATTTTTAACTTCAAATATGGTCATTTAGCACCCAAAGCAGGCTCTCAAAGTTTCAAAAACTCAAATCACCAAATCATGATTAACCCCTAAATCGGGCTTGACAAGTCCTCGATTATGTTCTTCCACACTAGAAAGTACTAGGATGATGATAAAATACATAATGATGAATTTCATATCATGCCCCTCATTTTGGGAGGATTCTAGTCCCCCAAAAAATTTACTTCTTAAGGAGAAGAGGAAAATGTTCCACATATTTCTCCTTGGAGTACCGCTTTTATTTTCCTAGTAGATTCTATATCGGTCCGACTTGCTAGAGTTCTTGTTGATCACTTCTACTTATTCTAACTAATGGTACATCTACCAACTTGTCAATGTTGTTCTTATTCTTGATGAATATATGAAGTTGTTGCAAAAATACTATCCATATGCAATGGATTTCTTGTTGTAGCTTACTCTAGGATTTCCTATTGGTCAATGTGGATGATGTCCTCTTTTCCCATCATATTGTACTTTCACTTTTAATGCTTGTAATAAGGCATAGAGATCATTGTCGTGGGTGGGTTAGATCAAAATTGTAGTGTGAAACAATCCAAAATGATAACAAATTGGCCTACCTCCATACATAAGAACTACTCCCATGGAATACCCACTTGTATTGGTATCTACTTCAAAATTAGGCAATGTTAGAACTAGAGCTTGAATTATTTTACATTCGAGTTCTTCAAAATCCTTATGTCAAGTATATCCCCATTGGAAACTCTTTCCACTAGGCACCATAACATGAAGTATGTAGCTACAATTGAAAAAGAACATATGAAACTTGGTAGGTATTAGACAACTCCCAAAAATATCCACACATTTGTAATATTGGTAGAGTCAACCATTTGATGATATCCTCCATCTTTGCAAGATCAATCTTGAGTTCTCCTCCACCAATCACATACCCTAAGTACACCAAGTATTGTAGGAAAAATCACATTTTTTTGGGTTTGACAACAACTTATGTTCCTTTAGTGTCTTTAACAACTACATCAAATGTGATATGTGATCAACAACTTATGTTCCTTTAGTGTCTTTAACAACTACATCAAATATGATATGTGATCTTCCCATGTAGAGCTAAAGATTAAATTATCGTCCAATTTGTAATATCCTAGTTCCATCCTTTTCGATGTCTTGAATCTGATTTTGTATATGTTGTAAGTGATGTAAAACAACTATTTTTCAGTATCTGCTTTTTACATACCATGAAAAATATTTTCCATGATAATTTTGAAAGCTTGTAAATATTATCTTTGAAGATTAATAAAAATGACAAGGCTAACTGACTAAGAAAGAGCTTCTATGGGATAGAGACAACCAAATGAAAAAGGCAAGGGAGATGAAGGAGATATGGAAAATGGATTGTAGTGTGACAAAAGGGACCAATATTGAGTAGGAACATCCTCTCAAATCCCTGTATATTGATGGCCTTTTTGGAAGGATAAAAAAAATTGTTTCTGAAGAAGCAAAAATCTGCTTGAGATCAAATATGAAAATAGAAAGTTATTGGAATCTTGCTACACATAGAGCATAGAGAGGAATAGTATTCCTAAGATAATGGAGAGAAAATAATGGAGTGTCTTCCTAGGTTATATGGCGTAGTAGAGAGTTCCAAAGGTGGTTTAACTGAAATATTGATTCAAGAACTCAGTAATGGCCTTATTGGTTGATATTGGCAGCTTTTGGAAAGGGGAAGAGTGATTGAAGAGTATTGTTTTCTATCATCCTCTTTGTGTTTGACAATGGGTTTTGTAGATGTTGATGTTCTCTGCAAGGCTATGACACTGTTTTGTTCGGGCAAATCATGGTCAAATGCTATCCCACCAGATTTTGTGGTCAAATTTTCATGGACTAGGTCATTCAATAAACTAAGTTGAAATGTGTTAATTTCCTCTTTGGAAGATATGAAGCAATTACCGTAGGTCTCAAGAATGAAGAAAGGAAATATAAAATCATCATTGCTGCTCAATATACAAATAAAGAATTGTCTAACTATTTGACATTTTGGACCTGATGTGATTGTTTTTAGTGGTATATTGACTCATTATAGTCATGATTTGATTATTTTTAATCATGCACGGGTCCAAAACGTTGAATGCTCAGACTCATCCAATAAATAAGGTATGTAAAAAATATTATTTACTAATAAAAAATCACCTTGGGTTTATTATTGATTGTCTTTAATCTCATATAAATTTGTCATCCATCACTGGCCTAAGACACCCATTGGGTATGTGAATCTACTGAACACATTTGCGCCACGTTTTCTTGCAATTATCAACATGGTCACCAAATATAAGCCATCTGTGTTTGCAGTTATAGGCATGATCAAGGGATCTATGTTGCAATCACAAAAAACTTTATTTTCCTATAACTTTTTTTCCATTGTCAATTGGGTCTAGCTCAAGTGATAGAGAGGAATTTGTATCCCACTAGTGACATGTTCACTCTTCATGGGCTGATTGTTGATTTAGGCATTAGAAATGAGGAATATCTCACCCTTCCCTACCAGTTTGAGGGTCGGGTGAGTAGCTACATGGAAAAAAAAAGCTTTAATTTCATGTATTATGACTTTTTGAAATATTATGAATATTAATGATTCAAAGCTTTCATAAGCTTTAATTTAAACTCCATTTTCCTTTTAAAATCTTGGAACATTCTCTCCATGAACCCTTAGATCATTATCATGAACAAATTGAGTTTCAATAACTTGCATGAACCTTTCATACACATCACTTCATCATATATTAGGACTCCTAAGATATTATTGAGCATTACCTCCAAAAACATGGAATCCTTTGACCTTCAAGGTGTGCATTGTGCAAATATGAAGTTGAGACACAAAGGCATCTTTTTTCCAATGCCCCTATACTATTCAGGTCTAAAATTTTTCCTTTGAAGAGATTCAGCTTCATATGACTCTTCCCTCTCATGGAAGGACATATTCACCGATTGGCATAAAAAATACAAAGGGACCTTCTTAAACAAAACCATTATTAAGTGATCCTGGATAGCCATACCAAAGTATGTGTTATAGAATATTTGGTTGGTAAGGAGTCTATATTTCAACAAGAGAATGCTAATTCTAGGGATAGTACTGCAAAACATAAATGTGTGTCTAGCTGATTTAGAATAAAGCAATGAGATTAAAAGCCTCAGTTTCCAATCTTATACAAAGACTTTTCACAAAGCTACTTACAACACAGTAAGACACAAAAAAATTGACCGGATATCTACAAGAGTATACCCAGAAATGAGGCCTCTTTGAGTGGATTTTATAATAGTATATCTAGGGTAGATTTGATAGTTTGTGTGGCTTTCTCCCACTTCATTACCAAAAAATCAAATTGCACCTTTACTACAAGCACATAAATGATCGTCATGGAACAACACCATTTCAATGGAATCGATAACATGTTATTATATCCTTTTCTTTCATAGCTTTTCAAGTAATGGAAAATGTATATTTCATCAACCAAACAAGCCAGATAAACATGTCACAATACCTTACATATTGTGCCAAAACCAACATCATCTTCCACAAATTGGCTCTTCAGTCTCCATTTAATGTTACTAGAAGTCCAATTACTTGCCATAAATCCAAAAAAAGTTGACATTATTTTCAAACATAGTACAACAATATAAGTAACAAGAAATACACAAGGAACATATGTTTGTTTCTCTAGTTTCCCATTAATTATCACATGGATATACCTTTTTCCTAAATAAAATGATTACCTGGGACCGAGTATAAGCTAGTTCCCAAAAGACTAGAAGACATGGCATATAGAATAAGAGAGGTGGACATTGTCCTCCAATTCACATGGATGTTTTCAAAGTTTTGGGTAGTATCTTATCAAGATTAAACAACTTGGATAGGTCATATGTTGGAAAAAAGATCATCTTGAGCAGAAAAAAACTCAAATGAGCAGGAAACTCAAGGTTGGGAAATGGAGAAGAGGCCCATGATCCACAAACTCATTATTTTGTTGATATAATATGACTAGCAGGGAAACATGGATATAGTTGGTAGGTGGCCTAAATCTATTTAGTTGCAACATAATGTGGTGAAGTAAGAGAAGAACACAATGTTAGCCCTCTTTTTATGTAGGCACTATTTTCATATGAGGAAGATGAAAATAGATGTGCTAAAGGAACCTCTGTCACAATATATTATTGAGCCAAAAACTAGAGCCAACCTTGCCATGTTATTAGTTTCTCTTTCTCTTGATGATCTTTTCCATCACAATGGACTATCTTGGACAATTGATTCTACCTCAGCTTGTCATGCACTGGCTAGCTTGCTTGAGGATCAACCCACAGAAGACATGCAAATGGTGGAAATATGTTCCTTGCATAATTTAGTTAAACATAGTTTGAAAAATATGCATGTTGTTGCAAAGGCAAGTGGTATATAGGTTGTGCAAGAGCTTTTCAGTGCAACAAATTCATAGATAGCTAGACAATGGGCTTTGTCGATTTGGGCTAGGAACCAGCCCGATATCACCCCAAAACCATCATTTGGATTCATTCCTTATTTTTCCCAACTCGATCAGTTAACGAGATAATTATACGACTTTTGTATCTCTGATTTACAATCCATTCACCAAACACAGTCTGGGCCCTATTTTTAATTTGGATAAATAGGGAATAGTTCCAATAGGGATTTCTTCTTTGACTAGGAGCGCCACATCCCACTGAATCAAATGATTTGATTGATTATTTATTTCTTGTATGAAAACATGATAGGTAGTTTCATTTTTTGAGTTTCCAACCAAGTCGGTTGGATCTTTCCTCACTCATTTAATTCACTGGAAAGCTAAAGCCATAGTGATTTCTTCATGAGAAACCAGTGAACCAATGCATTCAAACACCACAATTATCCCAATGGAATTTCCAAGATAGGCGACCCGTAGTATTGAATTTTTCATGTTCAATAATATTTTTAGGGTTTCTGCTCAAAAAATGCCTCTGCAAATCATGGGGCAAACATTGAATACCAATCAAATCCTTGATTTTCTCTTGAAACTATCGAATTCTCCTGAAACAATGATTGATGCATTTCTCTTGTAAGAGAAAGATGAAGAAAGTGAATAGCTCATAAAATCAAAGAACAAAGAACCCATAACCAATGTTACACTGATAAAGAGTATCCCGTGAGGTCTCTCGTTTGCGGCTAGGGTTCACCCTGCTCCGCCACCATTGTTGTGGATCCAAGCTGTAGTACAGAAGCCAAGGTCACCAATTGAGGCCAAGGTCGAGGTGGTTAGATTGCTATAGTTGATGTTTCCATGATCCTTTAAGGAGATTTTAAGTTGAGATTGAGGCATCCATTTTCCCTATGTTGCAAAAACTCTCCCCAATTTCTTTCCCCTAATTTTTAGTTCCTATCAATTACTTTATAAGTACTTTTCCCTCAAACAATTTTTATTTCCCACCAATTACTTTAATAATTTGATTTTCTAAAATTTATTAATATTATTATCGTATTTTTTATCCCTAACTAAATTAGTCATTTTTAGTTGTGTAAGGGCCCTCGCACGAAGTTGAGGGACCCTTTAGGTGCAATCATGCATTCGAAAAATGCGCTAGAATTTAGCAAATTGAAAATGCGTGTGTGTTTCTTAGAACTAGGCATGGGTGGGCTCTGACCCTGTCATGTCAGTTAACATGTAGTATAGGATTCCAAAACACGCGCGCGTTATAGTGATACATAACGTGCACATGTTATGTATCACTATAACGTGCGCTCTTTTTGGTTAATATAACCAAAAAAATAAACAGTCCGCAGACTGTGGCCACTGTTTGTCCAATCAAAACCGGAATGCTCGAGCGATCAATGCTTGGAAAAACACCTTGGAGAAGTGAAGGGAGGCAAAACTCATTGCTTAACGAGGGTGATTTCATCTTGCAAGGAGGATTGGAAAGGTAAGCATCCAAATCCTTGCCTCATTTCATCATTAAAAATATAAATTTTTATGTTGCCCTAAATTCAAAATATTTGTAAATGAAATTCCAAAACTAAAAATTTTAAAATTTGTTATTTAACATATGTTAATTCCTCCCTACTATCAATCCCCTTAATGAATTTTACATCCACCCAAGAAATAAGGGATTTGAATCCCAACACCCAATTTTCTTCAATATTTTTTCCACATCTATTGGAAATTGGAAAACAAAACCATCCACCATTTGGCTAGGAGGAAGAACTATGGACTATAACCTAGGCTTGGTTTCTAGACTTGACTCAACCAAACCCTATGTTTTTTTCCCACACATTATTTTACCCTAAAAATTTCCAACCAATGCTTGTGTATCCAACCCAATGGCATGATGGATTTTACATCATCCCCCAAACCCCAAGGGACTAGGTTCCCCTCCTTTGCAGACACACTGCTTACTTTGTTGCTAAGATGAACTACCACATCTTTTTTGACTTCCTTCACCACCAAGACACTCAATCGATGGTTTTAGGTCTTCATACCTAGCAACCTATAAGAGATTTAATTCATGGAACAAGCGTAGATCGACGCTCACATTCAAAATCTTGCCCCTTCTTAATGACGCAGAGGACTTCACCACCAAATCTTCCTCATCATACACTAGATTCTGAGCAAGGAAAGGGCCACGAACATCAAATGAATTAGATACAAAAGAGAAATGTCTGAAGGTAGAGTATGACGAATAACATCTTCCCCAATACCTCGGCTCTAGAAAGGTGTACATAAAGTGCTTTTAAGGCCCCCATTGTCTCGATCCTTCATTAATAATTGAATTAGGAGCTCTCCGCCATCGATCATTAATCGATTTACATGTAGTTGATCCTCACCTTCCACTTTGGTTTACATGTAGTTTTTATTATAGTATTTTGAGATGATATTTATGTTTGTAATGTATTCCTTCTTGCACAAAGTTTGTACATTTTTCATTTTTGAGAGATGTAATTAGAGCACATGTATACGTTTCTAATGATTTGTTTTTTGATTTTTTGATTGTAGTGACGACCATGGATGCACATTCAGACATCCAAAGAGAAATTGAGAGGCACAGAGAAATTTGAGCCTCAATAACTATTTTTGATGATAGGCATCATATGCTTGCATCCAATTTGGATGCAATGATAGAGACCTTTAGTAGGCCTAATGGTGCACTGCAAGATATTGCTACATTCAGAGAAAGAAAGAGGCACACATATGTTGATGGAATTAGCTACAAAGGAGTTAAGAAGTTGAAGATAACAAAACAACATATGTTTTCCCTCTTTAGAGATCCATGGATGGGTGAAATCCCAAATGAAAACAAAAGGCATATTTCTATCGAGTCGTGTACATATAAACCATTCGTAGATAATTGGATGGACCGATGGTACATGGTGTTTGATGTACCACCACATAACAACAGGGAAATGCCTCTATATTTTCTGAGAAAGATGTACACATAATTTGTTTTGGAGAAGCATGTTAATTATTTTGATATCTTAGAGTACCACGGCGTTGGGATTGGGTGCCTCAACAACGTCCCAATACGCGGCACATAGATCCCAATCGCCCAGTAGCTCCACCTCGCGGACATCTACCCAGGCCAGATGTGCCGCCTGCACATCAGTTGGTCCCAGATATGCAGGAGTCATTCCTACTGTTGGCACAGGCAGTTGTTCTCCATAGCACATATCTTCAAGGTCTGTACCAGGCAGGTCCATCAGAGCCACCATCTATGGGTGGAGTAGAGCCACCACCTCTCGGTGGGGTAGATCCACCACCTCCCAGTGGGGTAGAGCCACCAGCTTCCAGTTGTCGAGGAGAATCTAGTAGTGGCACTAGACCTGCACATCATGAGCATAGCCAAGAGCCCCACCCATGCACAATATGTGGCCATCCTTGCTTTGGTCCTGTCCAAACAGATGATACATTTACTGGGTATTTTACACAGGTAAGGAAATGGTTAACAATTTAGTGTCATTTGTAAATTATTGTTCCTTACTATACACATATATAGATTGCTAATATGTTTAATGATTTTAAAACTTGTAGTTGCTACAAGAAGGGCACGAGGTTGAATACCTTTAAATTGATGATGCAGAGCATAGTACAGAGGCTCATGCACCAACACTGTCCGATGTAGAATATGTTGTCATACTTTCAATGACAACAACTCACACTGAGGTAACTATTTCAACATGACATTATTTTAATACATGAGTAAATGGTTAACAATTTAGTGTCATTTGTAAATTATTTTTACTTACTATACACATATATAGATTCTAATATTTTTAATGATTTTAAAACTTGTAGTTGATACAAGAAGGGCATGAGGGGCAAGAGGCTCATGCAGCAGAACCTTTTGATGTACAAGATGTTGTCGTACCTTTAGCGACAACAGCTCACGCTGAGGTAACTATTTCAACATGACATTATTTTAATACATGAGTAACTGGTTAACAATTTAGTGTCATTTGTAAATTATTTTTCCTTACTATACACGTATATATAATGCTTTAATATTTTTAATGATGTTAAAACTTGTAGTTGCTATAATAAGGGCATGAGGGGCAAGAGGCTCATGCAACAGAACATTCTGATGTACAAGATGTTGTCATACCTTCAACGACAACAACTCATGTTGAGGTAACTATTTTAACATGACATTATTTTAATACATGTTAGTTTGTTATCACATGTTAATTAATTCTACATGATCTAATATTTACAATTTTCTAAATTGTAGGTTGTAGATCCCCCTCAAAGAGAAATGCTTTCATCTAGTGAGCTCCCCCTGGTGGGAATACAAGCGATAGCGTTCCCATAGAGACACAATGGGTGGAAGAACATTTCTTAGAATTGCTTGAAGTATACAGTACATCGATATGTATTTCATAATTGTCAGTTTGTTAATACATGTTATTTCATTGACCAATGCATTTCTAACTACGTTAGTAATTGGTGATTGTAGCCACCAGCCTCTATACTTATGAGACATTTAGTAGTTGGATCTCCTCGTAGTCCAAATGTTCAAAAGGGACAAGTGTATAAGAGAGGCTCCACTCCTAGAAAGGGTGTGGATGTCCTCTATAGCAGACACATGGGAGATCCATCTACCCCTCACCTAACAAGGGTCATTGATGCTGCAGTTAGTGCCGCATCTGTAATAGCCACAAGTCATACAGAGGTAACTATTTCAACAATCACAATGCATAGTACTTAACCATGTTACTATATTTTTTATTCATGCATGTCTAACTATTTCCCCATTTGGTGATTGTAGCCATTAGCGGCAGAAGTGCCCGGCCCCTCTGCTCAATCCATGGTTCTGACCAGGTCTCCTCTTGTGGTGAGATGTTCATTAATGACCAAGTTTTTTTATTCAATTTACCCAAACATGTTGATCAATGTTGAATTGTTGAATTAATTGAGATATGATCTTTTATTTGCAGAGCACAACTATAGATAGGCCTTCCATGAGCACACCGCAGACATCTATACCCCATGAGTATTTGGTGAGTGTTCATCATAAATAATTTGGCCATAAGTTAATTTTTTAAGTTTGTTAATGGTAGGGTATTAGTGCAGTTATTTGATAAAAATAATGATCTTTTTTTGTAGACTCTTGAGATGCAGAGCGATCCCAGGGAGATGGTGGATAGAGTAAAGTCGGGGAAAAACAAGTGAAAGTTTGATTTTTTATGTTGCATAGTCTTGTATATATGTATTTTGACATACATGTACACATTGTTGTACTTAGGGATACCTGTACATTGACAGCCATTTGAGGGCCGACTACTTTGGCATATTTTGTATTACAAACATTCGGCTATCAATGCATGATACAATATATTCCATATTTTTTCTTGAGTTTCCACTTGTGCTTGTGATGATTTATCTCTTCCAAAAATTGATAAAGTATGATATTGAAATTTATATAATTACATTTTAAGCAATATTTATTCTCTTACATTTATTGCATTGATCAAGTAACATCTCACCATTGTGTTATGAAAACATTATCTTAATGGAAAAAAAACTAATAATATATTTCAACAGTTCAATGAACTTAGCACATGCATGCTAATTTGATATCTAATTTCAAATTTTGTTTTTTTTCAACTCCAAGGGTTCATACCCATTGATCAGGATTATGGTTGTAAGGAAAATATGTTGCAAGGAAAAAACAAAAGTTAACAAAATAAGTCAAAATATGTTTGAATAACCTCTGTCATAATAGTAACATGCTAAGCATATCATCAATGTAAGCCTATGAAATTTTCACAAACTAAGAGGAAGTATAATAGATGCTACACATTTCATCAATGCTACCGTATTTCATCAAATGATACGTACATGAGCATCTATGAAGCTCAGTTGAAGTGTGCCTACTCTAGCATGCTAAAAAAAATGGAAAAGTATCCAAAATGGACCTAAAAGATGACACCTGGGCCATGGGACTGGAGGAGAAGGGCACCCATAGCACTATCCTGATGTCTTGAATCGAATGGAGTCGACGGTTTGTCGATCTGAGCCACAGTCGTCATTCTATGGCTTGTTCCATCTTGCATCCAAAAGGCCTTCAAGGACACCTATTGGATACCTTCCGGGGGCATAGAATTCCAACCGTGCAACGAAACCAGGTTCCGGGAAGTCCTACAAGTGTGTCTAGGAAGGTTCCAGCTGGGAACGCTAGCCATAAGTCCCCGGTTGATGATTTTTCAAAGTTGACCCCCATGTGCAAAAAATGCACACTCCCTTACTGAGAAAAACCCTTGTTTCCAAAATGGACCTAGAAGATGACACCTGAGCCATGGGACCAGAGGATAGAGGCACCCCTAGCACTATCTTGATGTCCTAAATCCAACGGAGTTGACGATTTTTCTATCCTAGCCACGGTCGTTATTCTATGGCTCATTCCATCTTGCATCCAAAAGGCCTTCAGGGACACCTGTTGGATACCTACCGGGGCATAGAATTCCAACTGTGCAACAAAATCGGGTTCCAGGAAGTCCTGCAAGTGCATCTAGGAAGGTTCTAGTTGGGAACGCTATCCATAAGTCCCCGGTCGATGATTTTTCAAAGTTGAACCACATGTGCAAAAATTGCACACTCCCTTATTGAGCAAAACCCTAGTTTCCAAAATGGACCTAGAAGATGACACATGGGCCATCGGACTAGAGGAGAGGGGAACCCCTAGCACTATCCTGATGTCTTGAATCCAACGGATTTGGCATTTTTTCGATCCGAGCCACGGTCGTCATTCTATGGATCGTTCCATCTTGCATCCAAAAGGCCTTCAGGGACACCTGTTGGATACCTACTGGGGGCATAGAATTCCAACCATGCAACAAAATCGGGTTCCAGGAAGTCCTACAAGTGTGTCTAGGAAGGTTCCAGCTGGGAACACTAGCCATAAGTCCTCGGTCGATGATTTTGCAAAGTTGACCCCCATGTGCAAAAATTGCACACTCCCTTACTGAGCAAAACCCTAGTTTCCAAAATGGACCTAGAATATGACACCTGGGCCATGGGACCGGAGGAGAGGGGCACCCCTAGCACTATCCCGATGTCTTGAATCCAACAGAGTCGACGGTTTGTCGATCCAAGCCATGGTCATCATTCTATGGCTCATTCCATCTCACATCCAAAAGGCCTTCAGGGACACCTACAAATGGCTATACAGGAGAAAATCCAACAAAATAATAATGAGCATGGGGATAGTGATAATGAGCATGGAGATGGTGATGGTGATAGTGAGCATGAAAATGGGCATGAGGATGCGGATATTATGGTTTACTTAGATGGGAGAAAAAAACAAAGAAAACAAATCCATGATGAAACTTGTGCAATTTATCAAGTTGTACCAAGTCTACGCAATTTATCAATCTATCAAGCTATCAATGTCTGGCTAGGATTTCTAGGCCCGTTTAAACTCCAGAGAAAATGTGTTCGACCTCTATGATTGAATGGGGAGGATGGCCCTACTGGAATAGATGTATTGCAACTAATGACATGTCCTTTCAATGCACAATTTTCATTTCCTGCCTCCAATTTCATTTAGGTCAAGTGTCTCAAGGAGAGATGGAAAATTCATCCTTGGGCATAATAACCAAACCAAGCAACAAAATTGAATGTTGTAATTTTTGGAAAGTGTGTTTGGGATAGACCAACATGAGCGCATTGTCCTTAAAATCCCATGCAAAATTTTTATGAATTTGACCTGTTAATGCAAAATATTCTTTGCCTCTTAATGTAAAAAACCCTAGTTGGATATGGGTTCCAATAAGATGGTTTTTACTCCACATATGGGTACTCATGCCTTGGCCATGATCATGGAAGGGAAACAATAGACTTAGGTCCTTGAACATGATTAGAGGAGGGAACCAACAACCTTCATGAATGTGTCATTGGACCTCCACATAGGACAATGAATGCATTGTGGGGCCTTAGCCATCATCAAGTGATGAAACAAGTGATATATGATCATATTAAATTTTCTAAAGGTTAAGGGCATTGGAAAATTCCTTTAAATAGAAAATGAGAACTTTGTAGGGGGTATTTAACATCTAACTGGGATACAAGTTTAATTAATAGGTTTTGTGCACTATAAATAAGTGTTGAGGAATAAACATGGTTGGGGGGACAATGGATTTAATTCCAAACTTAACATTCTTGAGCTCAAACACCATGACAGAATCCCTCTCATAGGAGTATTTGTAATTAAAGTTGAATATGGACACCATGATCAAGTCTTGGATGTCTAGGTTTATGGGTTTCTAAATTAGGTATCCAACAGTTATATTTGTGTGGATGATGGATGAGAATCTTATGGTGAAAAATGGGGTGGTGATGGTGACAACATGGGTAGGAAGAGCACGGTGGTGATGTTCATGGTGGCATGGTGATGGCGAAAATGACCATGGGGATAGTGATAATGAGCATGGAGATGGTGATGGTGCTAGTGAGCATGAAAATGGGCATGAGGATGCAGATATTATGGTTTACTTAGATGGGAGAAAAAAACAAAGAAAAAAAATCCATGATGAAACTTGTGCAATTTATCAATCTATCAAGCTATCAATGTCTGGCTGCAACAGTCAAAATATTAATGTCAATACTCAATGAGACCACGAAACAAAATCATAGCATACATGTACACCACATACCTATAACATAGTACACAATAAAACATGCAAACCACATACCAAATTACCTACCTATGGTTATTCAACTAGACCATCAGGATCGCCTCGAATACCAATGGTTTCGTTTAACCTCTCGTGCTCGGAATGAGGCAATAAGTATTGTTCCTTTGATGAGTTCTTCCTTGGCATTGTTTGCAGCTGGAGGTTTGTTCCAATAACTAAGTTTGTATAATGGTATACAATCTAACTTGGTCTATAATCTTCATTTGTATACCCTTTTCTATTTGTTGAGTGGGAAATCTGGTTCAAATATTCTCCCTTTATAACCATCGACCCAATCGGAAAATCATTGGCCTTAGAGTCCCGTAATGGGACATTTAGGGTTTGCTTCCCCTCTAAGCAATGTGCCATCCAAGAGTCGGTGTGCCATGCATCGCGTCTTGGGGAAACCACTTCTTATATGTACCCTAGATAAAATATAGTTCCAAAGTTTCAATCAACTAATTAGACGAAACTAGTTGTCAAAAATATAAAAAATGTACATAGCTAATTAGACACAACTAGTTGTCAAAAATATAAAAAATATAAAAATATTAATCGAACCTGGTTGTACGAGATCTGATATGTGGTCGTAGTCTGGTGAAATAATTGATTTTTCCTCCTCCAACTGGGATAATTTTTTAGCTGTCCATCGACCAATGGGGAGTGATACATGGTCCAAGCTATCAACCCAATCCATGGATTCACATTCGTCCCATTCACCACTGCTGCATGGAGAACAAAAACATGAGAGTTTCCTTGTCCACATTTCAAGTATAGCATTGTCTAACGTTCTAACTGAATGAAATGCATGAGTTCCTTGGATGGTCTTGCACTCATATAACTATGATCGATCTACATCCACCACCTTCCAAAAATATCTATGTACATGTGCTTTCCTAGTTGAGTGATCTTGCTCCCTCCCCCATGACTGAAGCACACCATTAAATGATGGTTTTTGCATCTCAGATGAGTGATACATTTGTGAACTTCATTTATTTCCTGCGTAATATAGTCTTGATGCACTCACCTGCTCCATCATGTTCACCTTTTCCATGTCTAGTCTCAAAATAGTTCCAAATATGTGGCACCTTGTGCCTTTTGTGGAGCATACAAAACCATTGGAAGACACGGGCATTTTTTAATTTCCCTACACAACCGTTAGACCAAATCCAATGTTGTTCCATCCATATATTGTTATCCTTCAAGTGATTGTAGAACATTTGAAAGCTGCGTTGTACAAAATCCAAGTTGTGACTCCTGTCATCACTTATGTAGAAGAGAAGTGACACTCCTTCAATATAACCCTGTTGTCTTCAGTACTATCTACCCCATGTCTATAGGTGATATGGACCATTATGCTGACCTTGTCTGAGTGATAGTATTGACTCTGAATCTCCTTTTGCGGTTGAAGAGTGTAGTTTTCCGCAAAATCGACCACTGATAGGATAGTCCCAATAGGAAATGTATCCCTGCACGTTCTAAACTGCTCATCTTTCCAACGAGCCACATGTACATGCTTTACATATTGTTGTGTTTTTTCAAAGAGTTCCCCCATGAAGTCGCAAACCCATACCTGGTAGATCAACAATAAATATGTATATCAATAGATTGTTACATATGAAATTGCAATATGAAAAAAATAGTATCCAATAACTCATTGCCAACCTAAGAAGTGACCAATTGCATTTTTTTCTTTCGTTCCCTCCATCAATATCATACGTGACATATTTGAATGACTACAAGTTCACCTCCTGCCTCCCAAGTTCATGCTCATCGGTCACATGTATGCATATTTCCAATAATGCCAATCTGCCACACCCTGGGCATGTCCCATCTATGCAAGTTTTTCGATAAAATGTGCAATCGTTTGGCCTGCTACACAAAATGCTATGAATAAAGTCTCTAGATGGCATCGGTGGTAATGTAGCTGAGCATTCCTGCAAAAGAGTGTTATGCAATACACGAAAAATATATGTATATGTGTCATAATAGTAACCATACTCAATGTGGTATCGACAACAACATGTGTTACGAATTGTGTTTATTTTAACATACCATGGTTTGCATTTTTCAAAGGATATTTGGCCCAAGTCAAGTTCGTTATGTTCATTCCTAAATCTCTCATATAATTATGTTTTTGTCATATCAAGAAAATGTTTAATGTGTGGTTCACGATCCTTTAAAACCCTTCTCAATTTTAATACATCTTTTTGGTTGGAAGAAGTTCTAGTGTTGTCATGCCAAAACGCTTGCACTAATCCCTTTACCGCATCAATGAGCTTCACATTAGAGCGTGGCAACCTGCCAGTGAAGGCCCAAACATCTGTTTGACCGGTTTCAAGTTGTTCTCTTCTAACACAATACCTACGAAGTGTCTTCACATTCAAATTAATAATTTTGGAGGTAGGTTTAAGAAAATGAAGTGCCCTAGCGTTTTTGTTCACGATTGATTGTGACAACACACAATGAGCCACATTGTGATCCTTTGAGCGAGATTTCTTTCCAATTGTGCTAAATGCATATACTAAAATTTTAACAATATGAGAACTTGGTTCTAACTTTTTGGTAATCTTTATCCTTAACTTTCTTCTAACAACATCCATAGACCTAGATTTTAATGATGATAAAAAATAATTTTCACTTGTCCCCATCACATTTAGAATAAAAAACGTTATCAAGTATTTGTCGAGTTTGATAATCAATAGCACGTTTAGACAACATACCTTTAAGTGAACTAATGAGAGTTTCATCAACCTGTATACATTTCAAAGTTCTTCGACGTGCAGTTGCTAATGGAGGTAAGGGTGTTGGAATTGGACCATGTACAACATCATCAAGATGCTCTGGCGTTTCAATATGAGCCTCTTGTCTTTCATTCTCTTGTTGGTAGTTGGATGTGGGAAATTGGAATTTCTCTTGGATGGTCTCCATAAAATTTGATTCTCCCATTGTAAATCCTTCATTCAATGCCTCTCTAACTCCGTCGCTTGTATAACCACTACCCAACAAGTTATTCGCTACCATATTATGAGGTTGAATTGATGTGGGAATTGAAACATCCCCCAATGAGCACCTATGTCTTACTTCTTGACTAGTTCCATGGGGTGCTTGTTTATCAAATGTTGTTGAAATTAAGGGCCCCTCTAGTGAATTTCTCTGTTTTTCTTGAGGTGGATGGGTAGGAATGACCATGGCATCATCTACGGTTGGAATTGGATGAGTTTCCATGGAATGCCTTCGATTCCACATATCCAATCTTTTCTTTTCTCTAACTTATTCCATGGTTTCTTGAGGCTTCTCTTTCCTTGCCGATTTCCTTTTTCGATTGCGTGAATTCCCCATGACCACAATGAGAAATACTAAGAAAATAGATTCTAGAGGTGTGCTCAACTATTCAAATATCCAAGTTCTTTCTCAATTGTGATTATAGGTTATTCAAGCTTGCTCAATTGTCAATATAGATACTTCCTCAATTGTGAATATAGATTCCTCAAACTTGCTCAAATGTGAAAGTAAATTCTACCTCACTTGTGAATATAGAAAATTTTTCATTTGTGAATATAGATTCTTCAAGCTTGCTCAATAGTGAATGTAGATTCTTCTTCAATTGTGTTCATATAGATTCATCAAGCTTTCTTGACATTGTGAATGTAGAATCCTCTTGAAGCTTGAAATTGTGAATGTAGAATCCTCTTGAAGCTTGCTAATTGTGAATGTGGAATCCTCAATTCCAAATGCTAACTGTATAATTCTTTTCAAGCTTGTTGATTGTGAACATAGAGTGTCTTGAGCTTCCTCAATTGCCTTGAATGTTGATTGTGAACATAGAGTTTGAAGTTCTTTTTGCAGCGTTGTATAGGAGACGGGGAGACAAAACAAAAATTTCGGGTATGAAATAGGCAAAGTATTCTGCTGAATTTTTGCACAAACAAAATGCGTTAGCATTATGGACACACAGAACGTACGCCATTTCTGGAATGTTAAAAAAATCCTAGGAATTTAATATGTTTGGTGCACGGCTAAATAATGCCTAGTTGCACAAAACGCGCCAGCGTTTCTTCATGCAAAAATGTGCGAGTGTTTCTTCATGCAAAAACGTGTGAGCGTTTCTTCATGCAAAAACGCGCGAGCGTTTCTTCATGCAAAAATGCACGAGTGTTTCTTCATGCAAAAATGCACGAGCATTTCTTCATGCAAAAACGTGCTAGCGTTATTGTAATCATAACAACATTATTCAATAGTTTATTTAATAGTTTCTATGGGTTAGGAGGTTAAATAAGGATTGGGTGTTAGGGGCTTAGGGGTTAGAGATGGGGGTGGTTAGTGGTAGGGGAAGGGGGATTAGGAGAGAGAGAGAGAGCGAGAGAGAGAGAGAGAGAGAGAGAGAGAGAGAGAGAGAGAGGAGAGGTGTAGAAGCAGGGAAGAGAGAGTGAGAGAGGGGAGGTTAGTTAGGGGTAAGGGGATAGGAGGGGGGTTAGCGAGGGGCAAAGAGAGAGAGATACTAAGAGAGGGGGTTAGTAATGGTTAGGGGGGGAGAGAGAGAGAGAGAGAGAGAGAGAGAGAGAGAGAGAGAGAGAGAGAGAGAGAGAGGAGAGGGTGTTAGTTGTAGGGAGTGAGAAAGAGAGGTGTGGTTAGAGGTAGGTGGAGGTGTAGGGAAGAGAGAGAGACTGAGAGAGCTCAAGTTAGTAAGGGATAGGTAGAGGAGGGGAGAGAGATAGAGAGGAGGGGGTTTTGTGCTAGGGGGAGTAGCAGAGAGATATAAAGAGTAGGATGGTTATGTTAGATTTTTAGCATTAATTCAATATGCTATAGGATCTTCACTGAGAGAATAACATGTACAATATATCAATGCATAACAATCATATCAAGCATGTCAAGCATCATAAGAATCAAAAGCATGAGACAATGGACACACAGAGTTTCTATGGGGAAAACCCTAAGGTGAAAAACCCCACAACTTCCTCATAGATAGATAGAGCAATGGCTCAACCAAAGTACAACCAAATAAAATAGATAGTCTCCTACTATGCAGCTGATCCTCCTCCTCCAATGTGCGCCACTTTCTGAGTGATAGAAGAGTGAGTTCTGAGATGATCAAAATAGAGAATCCCGACTCTCTATTTATACTTGTCCTGACCTGCCTAAATACTTATGGGGCCAACTTGTCTAACTCAGCCTAATAACCCCAGTTACATATATTCTGGTTCGACACCCACATCAGGTAGTCTAATAACCCATCGGCAAGTTAATCTACTTGCGACACTTGTCAATACAAATGACGACACTTCCTTATAGAGGAATAACACATCTCTTATAAGGGTACAATAAATATATATATATGAAATACATTCTGAAGTTACACATACATCAACACTCCCTCTTAAATAGGAAGGTATTTCTCGACACAGATCATCAGGCACAAGTCTTCTTCTCTAGATCATCGTCATCGAATCATCGTCATCGTCACAACTGCTACTATCTCGTCCAGTATCTGAATCTACTCGTCATAGGAAGTTCTACAGAGCCAATCCTTTTTAATACTGTATGTAGGCCCACCACCTGTAGGTCTTCATCATCACTGGTCATACTGTGGAATCCTCAGGACTCATCACGTGCATCTACAAAACCTCGCAAGAGCATCCCAGGCCTTTTACGAGCACACAGCTCAACCTTTCGAATCTCTCAGGATATTTTACATGCCACTACACAACCTGTCCATGACCATAGAGTATCAAACTGATACTTGACCATACATCCAACTGATGTATATCATCACATGATCAACCTAATCATCATCATCATCTGCGAGCAAGCCATCAAGTAGGTACATCTCAGGACTGATTACACTACCTCTGCAAAACCTACAAGATCTCTCAGGACTGATTACACTGCCTCGACAAAACCTGCAAGAGCATCTCAGGACTGATTATATGCCTCTGCAAAACTTGTGTACCAAATTGTCACATCAATGTCTTCAGATCACCACAAAGTCCACGGAGCACAACCCAGATGCACACACACAGCACTTACACTCACCATGGGAGGACTAACTTGCCACCATGTGAAAGGCTTACAACACTTACACTCACCAGCATGGGAGGACCAACCTACTACCATCTGGGAAAGGCTAACAACACTTACATCAACGACCATGGGAGGACCAACCTACCACCATGTTGGAAAGGCCCATCACTTACATCAACGACCATGGGAGTACCAACCTACCACCATGTCGAAAAGGCTTCACCACTTATATCTCACCATAGGAGGACTAACTTGCCACTATGTGAGAATGGCCTAGTACTTACATCTCACCATGGGAGGACTAACCTGCCACCATGTGAGAATGGCCCAGCCCTTACATCTTACCATGGGAGGACCAACCTACCACCATGTAAGAATGGCTCAGTCCTTACATCCTGCCATGGGAGGACTAAGCTACCACCATGCAAGAATGGCTCGGCCCTTACAACCTATCATGGGAGGACTAACCTGCCACCATGCAAGAATGGCCCAGTGTGCATCTGTGTCTCTGAACTTCATCACTTCCCTCTGGAAGGCATCTCGATCTGAAGTACACCAAGTCTCCCTCTGAAGTATTCAAACTTCACTCTGGCAAGCGGCTTGGTCAACACATTGGCTGTCTGCTTGTCTGTCGCAACATATAGGAGCTTCACAGCTCCCCTTTGCACCATATCCCTGATATAGTGGAACTTGATCTCAATGTGCTTCAACCTATCATGGAACACTGGGTTCTTTGACAACTTCACACAACTCTAGTTGTCGCAATATATACAGGTAGCACTCAACTGGAGATCAAACAAATCAGACAGTAGCTTCCTAAGCCATACTGCCTCACAACTAGCTAAACAAGCTGTGACATACTCTACTTCAGCTATACTCAGTGCCACACAGGGCTGCTTCCTGCTAAACCAAGAGATCACACCTGATCGCATACTGAAGCAACACCTTGAAGTGCTCTTCTGATCAATGGCACTGCTTGCCCAATCCGAATCAACATGACCCTCCAGGTTAAACTTTTGATTCGCCTCATACTTGAGCCCATAATCCACTGTACCCTTCAGGTACCTCAGAACATGCTTTGCAGCTATCAGGTGAACATGTCTCAGATCTGTTAGATACTGGATCAAGGTGTTCACCGCAAAGCAAATGTTTGGCCTCATATTCATCAGGTACATCAAGGACCCAATCATCTGATGATACATCGTAGTATCAACCAGCTCAGAAGAAGCATCACATAGAAGCTTCAGGTTCGATGCCATAGGTGTGGCCATGGCCTTGCAGTCCACCATCCCAAAACTCTTCAGGATCTTTACTACATACTTCCCTTGTCCAAGGAAGATTCCATCTGCACTCTGCCACACCTCCATACCAAGAAAGTAGTGCATCATACCCAAGTCCTTCATCTCGAACTTGAAAGCCAGCTTCCTCTTTGTATCGGCAATCAGTCTATCCTCACCTGTCAGAAACAGGTCATCCACATACAATAGTAGAATCACTAGATTGCTCTCCTCAACCTTGTAGTAAAGGTTGGAATCCGCTTTACTCTTGGTAAAGCCCAAATTGGATAGGAATCCATCTATCCTACCATACCAGGTCCTGGGTGCCTGTTTCAAACCATACAGGGCTTTCTTCAGTTTGCACACATGTGTTCCTCTATCATGTGTTTCAAACCCAAGTGGCTGCTCCACGTACACTTCCTCTTCAACTACACCATTCAAGAAGGTTGTCTTGACATCCATCCAGTGTACCTTCCATTTCATTACTGTAACCAGAGCAAGTACTGATCTAATGGAAGTGTATTTGGCCACAGGAGCAAAAGTTCTTCATAATCAATTCCTTCTTTCTGGGAGAAGCCATGAGCTACAAACCTAGCTTTGTATTTCTCGATGCTACCATTTGCAGCATGGTTGACCTTATAAATCCACTTGGGAGTTACCACAGACTTCCCATCTGGTCTTGGGACCACATCCCAAACATCATTTTTCATAATAGATTGGTATTCTTCAATCATAGCATCCTTCCATTCTTTCTTTTTTGTAGCTTCTTCATAACTGGAAAGTTCTTTATCCATGATGTCACAGAGTAAAGCAACATAACTAGTATGTGACCTTGTCCTTTTCCTTTCCATGTGTTCTTCTTCTGGAATTCCAAATCTCTCTGCATCTTGGATGAGCTCTCTAGCCCATATTGGTTTCCTCTTGTGAGGATTCTTCTCATGAGGTGGATCCACAGGTTCTTGTGGATCTTCCACTTCTCGATCTTCTTCAGGAACTGCTTCATTCATTGTGGTGTCTTGAGTTCTGGATATTTTGGGTTCTTCATTGTCTTCAACAGGTATTTTTCTCGATTTGTGGTAAGTTGAACTTTCATCAAATGTTACATCTCTGCTGATGTCGATCTTCTTGAATATAGGGAAGTAGATTCTGTAAGCTTTCAAGATTTCACTGTAACCCACAAATATACCCTTCTTTCCTGAAGGATCCAACTTTGACCTTTTCTCTTTTGGCATGTGAGTGTATACTGGACAGCCAAATATTCTGAGATGGCTCACTTCTGGTGTTTTTTTTTCAAGTATCTTATGGGGTGTTATGTTCTGCACATATACAACTGTCCTTGCTGCTTCAGCCCATAGGTGCATAGGTAATTCTTGGTCATGAAGCATTTCCCTTGCTGCTTCCATGATTGTTCTGTTCTTCCTTTCGACAACCCCATTCTGCTATGGATTGTAAGGAGTAGTCAACTCCCTCTTAATCCCTGAATCATTGCATAACTTCTTGAATTCTCCTGAAGTAAATTCTCCACCATTGTCAGATCTGAAGATCTTGATCTTCAAGTCAGCTTGGTTTTCTATCGAGGCTTTGAATTCCTTGAAATTGTTAAACACTTCATCTTTGTTCTTCAAGAAGTAGATCCAAGTCTTCCTAGAGAAGTCATAAATAAAAGAGACATAGTATACATACCCACTCAGAGAACTGGATGACATGGGACCGCATACATCAGAGTGGATAATCTCCAAGATTCCTTTTGCCTTGATTTCACTGCTTGGAAATGTCTTCTTTGTATTCTTTCCCTTTGCACAACCTTTGCAAATGCCTTCATGCTTTGTTTGGATTTCAGGAAGACCTTCTACCGCTTTGCTTGCAATTGGTAATGCTCTGTAATGCATGTGTGCAAGTCTTCTGTGCCAAAGTTCACTTGGCTCTACAGAATCATGGACCATGGCTTGTTCTGGATGGCCCTTCAATTTGTATAATCCTCCCTCTTGCTCTCCAATACCAACTGCATCATCTATAGTCTTACCCTTAGGCCACATTAGGACTTGGCCATGTATAAATGTAACTCTCACGCCTTTTGCATCTAATGCAGATATTGAGAGTAGATTCTTCTTGAGACCTGGAACATAGAGTACATCTTTCATCTTCATAGACTTTCCAGAGTCTAGTGTATAGGAGGCTTCACCACTCCCTTTTATGGGATACTGGTAGTCATCTCCAAGCTTCACCTTGTGGGGTGAATCATGTTCAGATAGATTCACAAAGGATTCTTTGAATCCTGTCATATGTTTGGAAGCCCCACTATCTATGAGCCAATCATTACTTCCATGAGTAATGGTTCCAATGAGAGCAGAAATCAAAACATATTCTTCATCACTTGAAGAATCTTCACTATCTTCTCTAGCCGTCTTCCTCGGAGGTTCATCATCCTCTGCAGAATGAGCATGATGTCTTCTTTTGAAGTTCTTCTTCTTGTGAGTACCCTCTTTCTTATTCTTAGGGCAATCTCTGGCATAGTGTCCCTTATCATCACATGTATAGCAATGGACATGGGACATGTCCCTTCGATGTTTGGGACTACCTCTTTGATTTTGATCTTTTTCCTTTCTTTCCATGATTGTGAGCTTTCTTGTCACCATGTCTTTTGGAGTGAGCTGTGAGTGCTTGGTTTGCAATCCCCATCTTCTCTTCTCTGGATACAATTCGAGCTTCTTCCTGTGAGAATTCTTCCCACAGTCTACTGAAAGAGATAAGTTTCTTTCTAGCACAAATTCCTTGGATGAAGGAATCCCATGACCTAGGGAGGCCATTAAGAGTGGTCATCACCACTTCTCCATTTTCTATATCTTCACCCACAGCTTCAAGTTGTTCTTTTATCTGGGAGACCCTTGAGAAATATGACTGCATAGTCTCTGCATTCTAGATCTTGATATTCTTCAATTGATTCCTCAAGGTCATCTTCCGATTTATGTTCTTGCCTTCAAATAGTTTGGTCTAGGAAGCAAACATCTCTTTTGGTGTCTTTAGGGATGACACATGGGGAATGAGATAATCTTTAATATAATCAGCAATGATCCTCTTTTCCTTAACCAAATTCCTCTTGTGAAGAGCTTTAGCCTCTTCTCCCTCTGGGATAGGGACCTCTTCACTTATATAAGTATCCAACTCATTTTCTTCAAGGATTAACCCAATCCTATACTTCCATGCTCAGAAGTTATCATCTCCTTCAAGCTTATCCTCAAGCTTGGTGTGGTGAGACATCTTTAAAGAGTACTTCAAATGGAAATAGAAAAGATTTAAGTCTTACCACTTGTTGTTGAAAACTGGATCTGGTGCCGGATTGGGGTTTGAGTTTCCCGGAGATCTACACAACCAAAAATCTTGATCCAAAGCTCTAAACTTCTGATTTTCCAAGGAGCTTCCAGCTGTGTCTTCAGATTTCAGAAATTCCTATTTTTGAGGAAACCCTAAGTTTTAGGGCCAAAACTGAAAGTGCTCAGAATTGAATTCTAATTGGACAGATAGATTCACCTTGCCGAGGAGAGTCAATCCATCATATTTATTTTCCAAAATCTATGGAGAGAAACCCAAAAACAAGAAGCCCTAGCTTCCGCAGCTACATAGTGTCTTCTTCTCAGGTTAGCTCTGATACCATGTTAGATTTTTAGCATTAATTCAATATGCTATAGGATCTTCATTGAGAGAATAACATGTACAGTATATCAATGCATAACAATCATATCAAGCATGTCAAGCATCACAAGAATCAAAAGCATGAGACAATGGACACACAGAGTTTCCATGGGGAAAACCCTAAGGTGAAAAACCCCACAACTTCCTCAGAGATAGGTAGAGCAATGGCTCAACCAAAGTACAACCAAATACAATAGATAGTCTCCTACTATGCCGCTGATCCTCTTCCTCCAATGTGTGCCACTTTCTGTGTGAGAGAAGACTGAGTTCTGAGATGAACAAAATAGAGAATCCCGACTCTCTATTTATACTTGTCCTGACCTGCCTAAATACTTGTGGGGCCGACTTGTCTAACTCAGCCTAATAACCCCAGTTACATATATTCCAGGATGACACCCACATCAAGTAGTCTAGTAATCCATCAGCAAGTTAATCTACTTGCGACACTTGTCAATACAAATGACGACACTTCCTTATAGAGGAATAACACATCTCTTATAAGGGTACAATAAATATACATATGAAATACATTCCGAAGTTACATATACATCAACAGGTTAGGGATGGGGGAGAGGTTAGGGAGAGGGAGATGGGGTTTAAAGAGAGAGAGAGAGATGCAGAACCAGGGAAGAGAGAGTGGTGGCGATGATGATGATGATGATAATGATGATGATGAAGATCATGATGAAGATGATGATGATGATGAATATGGTGATGATGATGATGATGATGATGATGATGATGATGATAACGAAGATGATCATGATGATCATGATGATGATGACGATGATGATGATGATGATGATCAAGATGATCAAGATGATGGTGATGATGACCACAACGATGATGATGAAGATGATGATGATGATGATGATGGTGATGATGATGATGATGATGATGAGGAAGATGGAGATGACGATGACGATGATGATGATGAAGATGGTGATGAGGATGATTGACGAGCTATTTAATTCCTTTTTTAATTAAATTGAAATAGAAAGTTGTTCATAAATTATCAACCCAGGGCCACAAAGGCTTATGAGCTACCAAATAAAGTATATGCCAGACAGTGTAACTTGGATTATTTTCACACAGGGGAGATCAATGAATTACTGAATTGAAATTAAGATGCAACCATTGGTGAATAGACTCTTAAGAATTTACCAATTACAGAAAGAATCTTGCAATCAAACCAAAGTACGTAATTCTCAACTTCAAAACATGTTCTGCTATGCTATAACATTCTGCTATGCTACAGAAAGTAATCACATCCAACAACACTATGTTATGCTACAGAAAGAAATTAACATCCAGATCTAATTTAACAACTGCGAAATTTCTAGGAAAACAATTCGATAAACCACAACTGAATGAAGGAACTGGATAGACTAATTTAACTCTACAATCTGTTTCTACCTTTACGTACTAACAACAGAATTCCAGAAATGAGCTTAATGCATCCATTCACTGCAGAAGTAATTTTAATTCAATGTTCATCATTCATATATTCCCCTGTAAATGATAATAAAAATGACTATGCAATCCAGTCGTATCATTACTTAAGCATTCACACTCACTTATGCTCAGCACACCAAATCTGAATACCAACAATTAAATCAATCAACACTGCATCAACATTAACAATCATGCATAAAAGAAAGAAATCCTACTTATAATAACACCTATTACAGAAGGGGGCCTTGCCTTCGGCAACAGGGGCTGAACAACCACTCACTCACACGAAATTGATCAACACATTCGAATCAGGTAAATCATAGGTTCTTTATAACAATCTAATAACAGTGTTCAATAGATCTTATGCAAATTGGTGGCTAACCCTTCTGAAAGAGTCCCAATGTTTTTATACATCAATGCTCATGAAGGAAGTATGAAAGATCATACAGTTACAACAGATTTCCCATAAGGCCTATCTATGGATCCTCCAAGAGATATTTTAGGCATCTGTATCGTGGAAAGTGGAGATGATTCCAGAGATATCGGAGTGGTCAACTATGAGTCGCCATAGACTCGAAATATTGAGTTAGGTACAAAATCTTCGATCCTTGGATCGATTGCATCATCATCTAAATGTTGGGTAGGTAAGCAAGATGATGTAGAGACATACATCAACTTGATATCCTTGTGTTCTAGTTCAAGACTGAGATGCATATCATCCACCTTCCATAATTCCTTCATTCTGCAACCTGTAGGAAAAATGATACTGAACCTGAAACACCACTTCTTTAGTAGGCAATAATGGAAACATAACTCTATCCATATCATAAGCAATTGACAAATAACAAAGAGAACAAGATCAATTATTACCAAGGCCAAAATGTGCAAAATGTAAGCAAGAGAGAAAGTGGTAATACAGGATCAGGTCAAAAAGATTCATAAACAAGGTAGAATAAGGGAACAAAAAGGGTCATATGCATAGCCCGTCAATGATGATGATGATGAATATGATGATGAAGATGACGATGATGATGATGAAGATGAAGATGATGATGATGATGATGATGATGATGATGATGATCATGATCATCAGCATCATCATCCTCAACATCATCATCATCCTCATCTTCATCACCATCATCTTCATCTTCTTCATCATCGTCGTCATCTTCATCATCATATTCATCATCATCCTCATCATCATCCTCATCATCGTCATCATCATCATCATCATCTTCATCATATTCATCATCATCGTTGTGGTCGACATCACCATCATCTTCATCGTCTTCATCATCATCATCATCATCATCATCATCATCATTGTCATCATATTCATCATCATCATCATCATCACCATCTTCATCATCATCATCATCTTTATCATGTTCTTCATCATCATCATCATCATCATCATCAATGTCGTCACCCTCTTCCTCATCATCATCTTCATCATCATCATCACCCTCTTCCTCATCATCATATTCATCATCATCATTATCATCATCTTCATCGTCTTCATCATCATCATCATCATCATCATCATCATCATCGCCATCGTCATCTTCATCTTCATCATCATCATCATCATCATCATCATCATCATCATCTTCATCTTCTTCATTATAATCATCATCATCATCTTCATGATGACGACAACGATGATGACGATGATGATGAAGATGGTGATGGCGATGATGATGATGTTGATGATGACGATGATGATGAGGAGGAGGAGGAAGAGGGTGATGATGATGACGATGACAATGATGATGATGATGATGATGATGAAGACGATGCTGCTGCTGCTGATGATGATGATGAGAGGGGGTTAGTAATGGTTAGGGGGGAGAGAGAGAGAGAGAGAGAGGAGAGGGTATTAGTTGTAGGGAGTGAGAAAGAGAGATGGGAGGCGTGGTTAGAGTTAGGTGGAGGTGTAGGGAAGAGAGAGAGAGAGAGGTTAGTAATTGAGGTCTAAGGTCTTATAGTGTTAAAGGCTTAGGGAATTAGAGGATAAGGACAATAGTGATGGGAGATAAAGGGTTAATTAAGGGACCAGGGATTTAAGGAGTAATACCTTTATATGTTAAGGGATTTAGGATAAGCTATTAATGGGGTAAGGGATTATGTGTTTAGGCTTAGGTGTGTAGGGATTTACGGGGTTTGCGACTTAGGACTTATGGGTTTAGGCCTTTAATTTCCCTCCCTTATCATTACTCTCCCCAACTCCTTAAATTTATGTCCCTTTCTCCCCCTCTCGTATGTCTCTTCTCTCTCTCACCCCCTTTATCTCCATCCAACATTTAAAAACATAAATTTGTGAAATTAATAATGCGCATGCGTTATGTATATAAAAAATGCTCGCGCGTTTTGTATAGAAGAAACGCGCTCACGTTTCTTCTATACAAAACGCACCAACCAAAATATTTGAATTTAACTATAACGCGCGTGTGTTACTGAGCACCTAATCACCCAATCCTCTTGCGCTTGCGTGTCAGCCACAGTCCTATGTGGTTGGTTCAGACTTACCAAACCTATGCTATGGAATTTACTAAACCATAGCTAATTAGACATTTCCACCATTTTTCTCAATATGCATGTTTTTCACCGCTCTCTACAGCATGACATACATGACCATTATTGATGAAATTTTAGGCATAGATAGAATTTTTTATGCAGATTCCAAATATGTATTTTTTTAAAAAAAATATTGAGATTTTCTATTTATTTCCTAATTTTCTTGTGTCATCACTCCTTAAGTAAAAAGAAATATTGTTAGTGTTTATTTCGTAACTTTTTCATTTCACAACCATTTAAAAAAAAAATTATATGTTGCACTAGTAGACACCTACCTCTACATGCTATAAAAAATACAAGTCAAAATAATTGCATTAAGACCTTCAAAGGCTGCACCCACATTTAATGTACCGTTCTCGAGGTTTGATCACTTACATAATTAAAAATAAAATAAAAATTAAACATCTAATTTTGGAAAAATAGTGCTACGGGTTCTATACATGTCTACCAATTTTTGTATCCCGAAACTGTCATTTAGGCACTGAAAGGCTGCACCCACAAAAACATATACCTTATCATTTGCCAAAAACATAAAAAGTGACTGTTAGAAAAAATGAAATTTGACATAGTTATTGCGCCGAGAGGCGCTCTACAGCCTAGTATGGGGGATATCTTGTAATGTTTCTGGAGTAAGGTTTGTCGTTATTATCAGCTAAGAAGTAAAAAGTAATAATGAGGGAGATCTTGTAACATTACATGTAACGTTTGTCGATATTATTTTCGTCCATTAATAAAATGTAACAAAAAGTAAAAAGTAATAAATATTTTGTCGGCCATTAATTAAAAGACGTGTATTTTTGATTGAAAACATGTTTGAAATTAATGGCTATATAATACACCAAAGGTAGTACAAACAAACAACAAAAAAATTAATCTGCAGCAAAGAAAAGGGGCTAAGAGAAGGGAAATTTGATCAACCAATAGGTAATGTAATTTTAATTTTTGATTTTATTTCAACCTTTTATCAGCGATCATCGAAGCAATTCACCCTACAGCTCCCCGTATCCACCCTGAGCCTTCCCACCACTCTCCCACGACCTCGTCTCGTCCCCTTCTCATCCGCAGCCCTCCCCTCCTCCTCCGCAAACCTCCTCTCCTCCTCTGCATACCTCCCCACCCTCCTCCGTGTCCTCCTCACCTCCCCTCCTCCGCTGCAGACCTCCCCTCCTCCCCTCCCGCCGCCGCCTGCACCATTCGCCTGCACCATCCTCTCGCCATCCTCACCTCCCCTCCTTCGATGCAGACCTCCCCTCCTGCCGTCGCCTGCACCATTCTCCTACACCATCATCCCATGTCCTCCTCACCTACCCTCCTCCACTCCAGACCTCCCCTCCTCCCCTCCCTCCGCCGCCTGCACCATTCACCTGCACCATCCTCGCCTCCCCTCCTCCGCTGCAGACCTCCCCTCCTCCCCCCCTGTCTCCGCCTGCACCATTCTCTTGCACCATCCTCCTACCATCCTCCTCCCCTCCCACCGCCACCTGCACCATTCGCCTCCTGCAGCATCCTCCCGCCGTCCTCCCACCGCCTGCACCATTTCTAAATAATGTTAAATTTAAATTAAATTTAAAATTAGAATATATTAATTTAGATTTAAATTTAGTTTAATACATATATTAAATTTAAATATAAATATAATTTATATAAATATTTATATTTAAAATCAAATTTAAATATAATTTTAATTTTAATTTATATTTTCTTTTAAATTTGAATTAAAATATAATTTAATATTTATATTAAATTTCAAATTAATATAAAATATAGATCCAAATCCTAAATTTAAAATATTGATCATTAATAAATTTAAATTAAATTTTAAATGGATCTTAAAACTCCCGATTTAAAGATATAAATATATTATATAGTTAAACTCCCAGACAACTGGGTGTATCCCATTGGTAACACATTGTGGTGGTCATAGGTAGGTCAGGGGGTCAAATCCTGTTGATCTACCCTTCCCACATTTTCTCCAAATGCAAATCTCCCGAGGTGCAAATCTCCCACATTTTCTCAAATCCCCCGAGGTGCAAACCTCACCTCGAAAAGCTCCTTGAGTGAAATACCTGAGAAGAGGTTTGCACCTCGGAAGATTTGATCCCTCTCGGTGCTTGATAGAGCCTAGGATTTTGATCTAGGCTGGTGTAAACTTTCAATACTTAAAACTTATATATTCAGAAACGTGACTCAATTTCCTACATTTCAACTTTTTTACTCGATGCAAGATATCTTGTGTAAGTATCTAAAAAAAACCAAGTAAGTTGAGGGATTCTTGATTTTTCAGTTTTCTATTGCATCTAACACACCAAAAGTGACCCTCATTAGCTTGCACATGCCCGTAAGTTATTATCTATTGGTATTTTTTTAAACCAATTTCTAAAATAGTCGCGTAGTCATTTCTCACGTTTTCTACTAGTGAATGAAGCCTGAGAAAGTGTTGCAACTATAACAAATTTGTCGAATTGTGTTCCATATAACAATATTTATAATTTTTTTAGCGTCGAACTTCCAACACCCTTCAAACATGGTCAACGTTGACCAATGGAGAAATTCGACGACTGTTGCTACCTACCAAACAATTATATACCCTTCCATATGTGTAGAATAATGAATTGGAAGTGCAACTAAATATCGTTTGAAGTGTGACAGTATGTATACTGCGTCATACTTAAGATGAACATTGGGGCACAGTGAAAAAAAAATCTATGACTTTGAAGTATTTTTCGACGACAAAAAATATTTTGTCCATATTTAGTTGAATTTTGGCCCCATATGTAGTAGTTTCAAATGTATTTGAAATTGTATATACCTGAGTGAAATGATGATGATGTATGCCGTGAAGAGGCAAGTAAACCCCCAAATTTTTTATTGTATGTATGATTCATGGTAAATAAAAAACCACTTTTATGAAAGATGAAGGTTCATTATTAGCCAGAAATCACTTGATGTAATGTTTGGTTTGTGGTAAGTTGAAAGCACTAGGAAATTGTAATGGTTGAGGGTAACCCATCAAAACCCGTGATGTATGGGTAATCCAAAACATACCCAAGATGATGATTGGTGATGATGCAAGGGGAGTAACAGGTACAAGTGTGAGTAATTGTTGTTGAACCATGTATGAGAAAAAGCTTCTTACAGAACTAGTGGATAGATCAGCTGACAACCCATGTATTCTAGTGGATGGTAACTTTTTAATATGAACTTCAACAAATATGATGTTTATATTATGCAGGTACAAGAAGCAAATTGAAGCTGAAGAATGAAGAAGACCAAAGATAGAAGATGAAGACAAAGCATAGAAACGAATTTTGAAGATTGGACCAATTCAAATGATCAGTTGAAGACACAGAGAATGATGAATGAATGTTGAAATCATAAGTATTCGAAGGGGGAGTATGAAGGATTAACTCCTACTTGTGACTTATATATATGAATAATGTCCAAACCATATAAGTGGATAAATGTAATGAAGTAGACCAAGCATGCATTAGTTTGTGTATGATTCAAAGATGAGGACAATGCGATAAATAAGGGATGGGGATCTCATGAATTGAGTTGAGAGATTTATGGAGATATTATTGGAGTTAGTTGAGGAAATTGTTGAACCTAATATCTAACTAAAGCATAGTTGTTATGGTCACCTATGATATTTAAAAGGACCCAATTATACAATACAAACATACACTAGAATGGTTTGATTGAATATAATTGTTTCCTTTGGGGGTTATTTCCTTTAAACTCCTATCCCTTTCTTATTAATGTGGTTGGTGTTACTTGATGATCTTTTGATCCAACAAATAATAATAATATTTTTTATTATTATTACAAATCTATTTATTATTATTATTATTTATATTATTTGTAATAATAATAATTATTATTATAAAAATAATAATATAAACATTATTTTACTTTCCATTATTATTAATTTTTAAATGGTGGTTCACCATTTGTTAGAGGGCATTCCATTATTATTATTATTATGTAAATTTATGAAATATTGATTTTTTTATAAAATATTATGATTTATTTCTTATCAATTTTATTATTTTATTATATTTAAATTTATAGTATTTTTTATTAATATTTATTTTTAAATTTTTTTTAATAATAAAGGGATTTCATTATTTTTTTATTTAGAACAACAGCATTGTCGAGAGTAGTTGATATATGTTATTTATGCCATTGCACATCTTTTTAATTGATGATGTTGATAAATATATATCAACCACTTTTAATAATATGGTTTTACGAGTAGTATTCAATATTATTAAAAGTAGTTGATATATGCACATTAATAATGATGACAATAAACATATATTAATCATTTTGGTACTCATTTTTAAATAAGATAATAATGTTACTAAAAGTAGTTGATATATATCTATCAATACCATTATATATATATTTTTAATTAATAATGATAATAAACATATATCAACCATTTTTAATAACATAATTTTATTAATAATATTCAACCCTTTTTAATATGATATCTCTGAATACTATTCAATCCAAGACTGGAATTTGATGAGCAAAATACCCCTTGTAGACCATTTTCACTATCAAATACGATTTATATCTTAAACTAACCCCAAATAAAACAAAGAAATCCTCAAAACGTTCACACATAGTGTAAAAACCTCCAAAAAACTGCAAAATTCACAGGGGTATTTTTTTCAAATCCCTACCCCAATTCAACCCCTTTTAAATATGATCTCTCTGAACACCACGTTGACAGTCTGTAACACTACAAAAATGAAGTCAATGCTCTTTTTATCACCACACTTCATATCAGCCTTCACATCTGGCCGATCAACTCAAACCTGTTAACTCATGGTTTGCCAAAAAAACGTTTAGGAATCGTGCTTTTCAATGTAAGCGTCAACTGTGGCCATGTTGACTACGTATTTATGGATTTTTTACATACGGTTATTTGAAGTCAGCCAATCCGAATTTATAAGTAAAGTAATTAATTTGAGTTGGCCTATTATAACAGCTTTTGGCGCTTAGCAGTGGATATTGGCGCTTTTGGCTGCTTTTTCGGTCTGTTGAGTTGCCATACATATCATGATGGAAGGATCCTTCAGGTTCTGTTACAGCTTAATCTGTACTGTCTCGGTCATGTTCATATTGATCCACTCGGTTGTAAATGCCCAGAACTTTGATGGATTCCTCCCCATCAACACAAATTGGTCTGTTTCCGACCTGAATACTACGGTAGCTTCCCTGGTTCTTGATAACGAAGACAACGCCTCTGCAATCCTCATCTCTCATATTGTTCATCAGAGCTTCGCTTCCGGAATCAATTCCTGGTCCTTCTTGAGCTTCGTGGAAACGAGAGAGAACGAGTATGTTCTATCCATTGTGTTGTCCGGATCGTCTTTGCAGCAAAATGGTGAGGTTGTGTGGGCTGCCAACGGAGATAACCCCGTGTCGCAGAACGGGATTTTGGAGCTGCAGTCTGATGGGAATCTCGTGCTCTTCGACTCGATTAATGGCCAGTCATCGTCCTCTGGTAGGAGAATCATATGGTCGACGAACACAGGCGGGAAGGGTGTCACGGGGATGAGACTGTTCGGTGGCGGTTTGCTCCAAATTCTCGGCAAGGCAAACGCCATTCTCTGGCAAAGCAGCGATAATCCCACCGATACGCTTCTGCTTGGCCAATTCCTCCGTGTAGGGGAAGCGCTCGTTGGCCGATCGTCCCCTTATAATCTGTCACGGGGTATTTATAGTCTGCAAGTAAGGCCCGGGGGTCTGGGACTCTATGTCAACGGATCTGATACTGCGTCCTCCGAACCTTACTGGATGTGGAATGTCTACAATAAAAGCGCCCTGACTCTCGACCAAAATTGCTCAGGTATTTCGTTCAACGTGTCTATCTTATGGCCCGATTCAAGTCTCGGTTTGAAGTTTCTAAACTCTACGACTAGCAGTGCATCCAATATGTGCGAAATTTCATCTTTTACTCCGTATTATCACCTCTCTCGTGCTGTCGAAGTCCAGCCGAATTTATCGTCGGATTCCGTCTACATAAGACTGGATTACGATGGAAATTTGAGAGGATATGCAGCTGGACTTGCAGAGCCCTTCCAACTGTTGTCTGAAGCAATGAGTAAATGCCAATTGCCAAGCGCTTGTGGCAACTACGGGGTTTGCTCCCAAGAGAATCAAGGATGTAAATGTCCCAACAACGGTACGCATCACATAGGAAGCGAATCCAATTTCAATGGATCAAGCTGTGAAATATCTGAGAAACCCAGCTGCGCCAACGTTAATGGAAGCTGGCAGATGTTTTCTCTTGCAGGAATGGAATACTATCGTAACCGGTATGCAGTTCCTCTTAGTATGCCTACAAAGGAAAAATGTTCAGACTACTGTTTGAAAAATTGTTCGTGCATAGCTTCGTTCTATGTGGACGAATCCAAATCTTGCTTCGTCGTTTCGTCTCAGCTCGGGACACTTGCAGAGACCTCGAACGAGAGCAATTTTGTTTTCGTCAAAGTGCAAAGCACGGATATAATCAGGAATCCAAAGGCATCAAAGCATGGCAGTAATTTCTACAAAGTGGTTATTGGGGTGATCGTAGTCGGTTTGCTGGCAGCTACAGTGGTTTTGATTTTCTTTCATCCTCTCGGGGCTTGCCGAAGGTCGAAAGCAGAATCAGGCAATTCCGGGACAGAAGATCCAGGTGGAGCTAGGTACAGTATTCCCGAAGTGGCGGCAAGGAAATTCTCGTTCAAGGAAATTCGGACGCTGACAAACTGTTTTAGGAAGGTGCTGGGATCCGGCGGGTTTGGGACAGTGTACGAGGGCGCGCTTGAAGATGGGAGGATGGTAGCTGTGAAGAGGCTGGAGATCGCAAGGCAAGGGGAGAAGGAATTTTACTCAGAGGTTGCGATATTGGGCGTAATCCATCACTGGAATCTGGTGCAACTGCTGGGCTTCTGCGCAGAGGGATCTCAAAAGATCCTCATCTACGAACACATGTCCAACGGTTCCTTGGACCGATGGCTCTTCGACGAGAGTATGATAAGCTTCCTGACATGGCCCATTAGGTTCAATATTGTATTGGGCACCGCTTGCGGCCTGGCCTACTTACATCAGGAATGCCGATATAAGATCATTCATCTGGATGTGAAGCCTCAGAACATTCTTCTCGACGAGAATTTCGTGGCCAAGGTCTCCGACTTCGGCATGGCGACGCTCATGAACCGGAAAGATAGTGGCGTGGTGACCGCGATGAGAGGCACTCCCGGTTACCTTGCCCCGGAGTGGCTTCTGGAATGCGCGATCACTGAGAAGAGCGATGTCTACAGTTTCGGAATGGTGGTTCTCGAGATTATCGGAGGGCGCAAGAACTACACTAAGAGGGCTGAGTCCGCTAAGTGTTACTTTCCTGCTTGGGCGCTCTCAATGACTGTTGTAGGCAGAGAGATGGAGGTGATAGATTCGAGACTTGCGGGTGATTATGATTTTGACAGAGAGCAAGCGATCAGAGTATTGAAGATCGGTTTTCTGTGCATACAAGAGGATGCCCATTGTAGACCTTCGATGAGGGCGGTAGTGCAGATGCTGGAAGGAGAGAACGAGGTTCCGGATCTGCCTCTGCAGGAGGATTTTCAGTTTGCCATAGCGAAGAGAATGAGCCCAAATTCAAGATTTCTGTCCCGGGGCAACCATTCAGAAAATGTAAATTCATCCATGCAAGATCTATCGGCAAGATAGCGTACGATGACTTAAATTTGTAATGCCTTTTCTTTATGTTATATTTCTGGATCGAAATATTAATGCCAAAGGCCACAGTTAAATCTTTAGCGTGAAAGGCATCCAGAAGATCTTATCGCATTGTAGCGATGCTCTTTCAATTTAACGATGACTCGTAAAGGCATACGATCAGTAGCATAGTACCCTTTCCCCATAATTATGTATGGGTTGAAAAGGGTACTAGGGAGTTTGAATGGTTACTCCATCTTCATAATTATGTATGGGTTGAAAAGGGTACCAGGGAGTTTGAATGGTCACTCCATCTTCATAATTATGTATGGGTTGAAAAGGGTATCAGGGAGTTTGATTGGTTACTTCATCTTTTCATAATTATGTATGGGTTGAAAAGGGTATCAGGTAGTTTGATTGGTTACTCCATCTTTAAGTTTGATAGCGTGTGAAGTTATCTTTAAGTTTGATAGTGTGTGAAGTTATATAAGTGTTTGAATAAGAATAATTTGTATGAATGTGGTGTGCATCCAATTGTGTTTAGAGTTAAACTGATGTTTGAATATGTATGATTTATGATTGAATATGACTTGAATTTGATTGGAATGACTATGAACCAACATAGACCCATTTTAAATTGGGATCTATCAAGCACCGAGATGGATCCATTTTCTCGACGTGTAAATTTTAATTTTATCTACTCTCAGTTAATGAAGTTAACTTGTGTTTAAGGGGTTGTTCCCCATATTGAAATATTCTCTCACTAAGATTTCATATTTGACCTTGCAAACTTTTTCTGGGTTATAAGAATTGTGTCATGTCACCATATCACCATAACTAGGGTAAAAGTAAAAAAAGTATTAAAAATGTCATGGAAAAAGTAGAAGTAGACACCTAGGATATCTAGTGAAAATAGAGGCTTTTAAATTGTAAAGATATATTGAGAGAGTGATTCAACAATTTTTTGGGGAGGAAATCTTTAATTAATGTGTTTCTCCAACATATTCTTCTAATTTAGGTGTTTTCGTTTTTGTTTTCGTTTTGTGTAACTACTCACTTAACACACTAAGGGGTTGTGTGGTGGGCCCCACTCAATTAAATGCGAGAATGTAAGATAACATTGTTTTATTCAACACATATGAATGCAATTTTGCTAGATAACCATTTTTATTCATTTTTAAAACATCCCAACACAACATAATGTGTTTGTGAGACATAATCTTCTAATGTGGTTATTTTATTGTTTTTTTTCTTTTTACTCAATCACCCCACCATGGGGTTGTGTAATGGGCCCCACACATTATTATATTTTAAAGGTTAATATGTTACATAACCCTCTTTTATTCATTCCTGGACACAATATTGCCAAATAATCATCTTTTAATCCCTTTTCAAATGTGATAACCCAATTCAATGTGTTTTTGCAACACCTCAAAAGGTTGTGCAGTGGGATTCACTCAATTATTACATTTTAAATGTGACAATGGACATAACAAAGTTTTATATATATTTATAAATTGTTATTCTTTCTTGTTTATTCTTTGTAACTATTCACTCTTTCTACAAAGGCATCGCATTATACTGTTTGACTAAAATAGGTTATTTCCACATAGGTCGAACAACTTAAGTAACTGATCATATAAACAAATCACAGATCAACACATCGATGTTTTGTACAATTAAAATCCTCAGAGAGGGAAATAGTCCATGCATGGGGGATTTGCCTTGTTGATCAATATCTTATCATGTTCATTCATAAAGGGGGGTCTAAATTGTGAAAAATAAGGTCAATTAATTATAGGTATTGGCGAGATGTAGGGTATGTTGGGTTTATAAGTATTGGGGGGAGATGAGGGTATGGGGGGTTTATAGGTATTGGGGGGATGTAGGGTATGGGGGCTTTATACGTATTGGGGGGCTATAAAAATGGGTATCCAGTAAACATAGGGTTTTTTCTTAATTAGAAAGATGTATTGGGAGGGGGGCTCAACAAAAGGATTTTGATAGATATTTATCAATATCTAGTGAAATTAGGGTTATTCTTTAATACCCCATAAACAAACATTCTATGTCATATTTTCACTGAGTGAAGACCTCGTGATTCCATGGCTTCAACCAAATAGCTACTTCATGCAACATATTAATAAGGAAAAAGAATTAACATATGATTCTCTCACAATTGTGTTAATTTTTTAGCATTAATTCAATATACTCTAGGATCTTTACTGAGAGAATAAGATGTACATCATATCAAGTATAACAATGCATATCAATCACACCAAGAAATCACATGAGACAATAGACACACAGAGTTTCACTGGGGAAAACCATAAAGGTGAAAAACCCCACAACTTCCTCAGAGATAGAAAGAGCAATGATACAACCAAAGTACAAGAGATAGTCTTCTACTAGCAGCTCCTCCTCCTCCTCAACTAGTGCGCCACTTTCCGAGTGATGTACAAGTGAATAATGAGATGATCAAATAGAGAGATCCCGCTCTCTATTTATACTTGTTCTGAGCAGCCTAATAAACCTATGGGGCCGACTTGTCTAACTCATCCTACTAACCCCATGTTACATAATCCGGGCCGACCCCTCTACTAGGTGGTCTAATAACCCATCAGCAAGTTACACCAATTGCGACACTTGTCAATACAAATGACGACACTTCCATATAGAGGAATAATACATCTTTATAGGAGTACAATAAAATACATAGATGAAATACATTCTGAAGTTACATATACATCAACACTCCCTCTTAACTAGGAAGGTATTTCTCGACACAGATCTGCTAGCACAAGTCTTCTTCTTTGGATCATCATCAGTGAATCATCATCCTTGAATCATCGTCATCGTCACTACTACTGCTATCTCAATCAATCTCCAATCTACTCATCATAGGAATTTCTACAGAGCTAGTCCTTTTTCATACTGGATGTAGGCCCACCACCTGCAAGTCTTCATCATCACTAGCCATACTGTGGAATCCTCAGGACTTATTACATGCGTCACAAAACCTGGCTGTAGCATCCCAGGCTGTTACGAGCACACAGCTCTACCTGTCGGATCTCCCAGGAGCACATTACATGTGACCCCATCACAAAACCTGGCTGTAGCATCTCGAGCATTCAGATCTACTTGTCGGATCTCCCAGAAGCACATTACATGTGATCTCACCACAAAACCTGGATGTAGCATCCCAGGCTGTTACGAGCACTCAGCTCTACCTGTCGGATCTCCCAAAAGCACATTACATGTGGTCATGGAAAAACCTGGCTGTAGCATCCCAGGATGTTACAAGCACTCAGCTCTACCTGTCGGATCTCCCAAGAGCACATTACATGCCATAGGACAAAACCTCGAAAGAGCATCCTAGGCTGTTACGAGCACACAGCTCTACCTGTCGGATCTCCCAAGGATGGATTATATGTCCTCCTAAAGCAAAACCTCGAAAGAGCGTTTTCCAGATATCCCAGGGCCACATTACATGCCATAGGAAAAACCTCAAAAGACTATCTGCAAACCTCCCAGGGCTGGATTATATGTTTATCTGCACAACCTATCCATGGCCATAGAGTATCATCCTGATACTCTCCATACATCATCCTGATGTACATCAACACATGATCATCATTTTCATCATCATAGCATCATTCTGATATATATCATCTGGAGCAACATTCTGAAGCTCGTCATCCATGATCATCCCGATCATACAGTGCATCCACCTGATGCATACCTGATACATATTATACATGATCTACCTGATCATACAATGTATCCACCAGATACATACATAAATAAATGATCCATCTGATCATAACAAGCATCAACATGATGCAAATACATATACATGATCCAACTGATCATACCAAGCATCCAACATGATGTATATACAGAGTAGTAACTGGAGCATCGTCCTGATGCTCATCAACCAACGCTTACATCCATAGCCATGTGAAGGATCCTCCTCTCACCATGCTTAGAATGGCTTCAGCAAATGTGTGTGTCACTTCTTCCTCGAAGTGTCATCAATCTGAAGAACACCAAGCCTCTCTCTGAAGTACTCGAACTTCACTCTAGCTAGTGGCTTTGTCAGCACATCTGCAACCTGCTCATCCATTGCAACATACAGGAGCTTCACTGCTCCTCTCTGCACCATATCCCTGATATAGTGATATTTGATCTCAATGTGTTTCGACCTGTCGTGGAACACCAGGTTCTCAGATAGCTTCACACAACTCTGGTTGTCACAAAAGATACCAGTAGCCTCTAGCGGGAGATCAAATAACTCAGACAGTAGCTTCCAGAGCCATACTGCCTCACAACTAGCTGAACAAGCTGCAACATACTCTGCTTCGGCTGTACTTAGTGCTACAAAGGACTGCTTCCTGCTAAACCAAGAGATCACACCTGATCCCATACTGAAGCAACACCCAGATGTGCTCTTCCTATTTGCAGCACTGCCTGCCCAATCTGAATCAACATAACCCTGCAGGTTAAACTTTTGATTCGCATCATACTTGAGCCCATAATCAACCGTACCCTTCAAGTACCTCAAAATATGCTTTACAGCAACCAGGTGAACACTCCTCGGATTTGTTAGGAACTGGCTCAATGTGTTCACCGCAAAGCAAATATCTGGTCTCGTGTTCGTCAGGTACATCAAGGACCCAATCATCTAACAATACATAGTGACATCAATCGGCTTAGATGAAGCATTACACAGAAGCTTCAGGTTTGATGCCATAGGTGTGGCCATGGCCTTGCAGTCCATCATCTCGAACCTCTTCAGGATCTCTACTGCATACTTCCCTTGTCCAAGGAATATCCCATCTGCACTCTGCCACACCTCCATGCCTAGAAAATAGTGCATCATCCCCAAGTCCTTCATCTCAAACTCAGCAGCAAGCTTCCTCTTGGTATCAACAATCAAACTATCTTCTCTTGTAACAAATAGGTCATCCACATACAGAAGTAGTATCACAGGATTGCCTTCCTCAACCTTGTAGTAAAGGTTGGAATCTGCTTTACTCTTGGTAAAGCCCAAACTAGATAGAAAACTATCCATCCTACCATACCAAGTCCTAGGAGCTTGCTTCAAGCCATACAAGGCTTTCTTCAGTCTGCACACATATGACTCCTTGTCATGTGTCTAAAAACCAAGTGGTTGCTCCACATACACTTCCTCCTCGACTACACCATTCAAGAAAGCTGTCTTGACATCCATTTGGTGTATCTTCCATTTCATCACTACAACCAGAGCAAGTACTGATCTAATGGAAGTGTATCTGGCCACAGGAGCAAAAGTCTCTTCATAGTCAATCCCTTCTTTCTGGGAGAAGCCACGAGCCACAAATCTTGCTTTGTATTTCTGTATGCTGCCATTTGCAGCATGCTTGATCTTGTAGATCCACTTGGAAGTCACCACTGACTTCCCTTCAGGTCTTGGAACTACATCCCAAACATCATTATTCATGATCGACTGGTAATCTTTGACCATGGCATCCTTCCATTCTTTCTTTTCCGCTGCTTCTTCATAACTAGAAGGTTCTTTATTCATAATATCACAGAGTAAAGCAACATAGCAGGTATGTGATCTAGTTCTCTTCTTTGCTCTGTGTTCTTCTTCTGGAATGCCATATCTTTCTGCATCTTGAATGAGCTCTCTAGCCCATGTAGGTTTCCTCTTGTGAGAGTTATTCTCATGAGGTGGATCCACAGGTATTTGTGGATATTCAACTTCACGATCTGCTTCTAGAATTGATTTAGTCATGGTAGTGTCTTGAAATCTGTTTTCCTTTGGTTCTTCATGATCTTCAACAGGTGTCTTTCTTGATTTGATGAAGGCTGAGTTTTCATCAAATGTTACATCCCTGTTGACATCAAGCTTCTTGAACCCTAGAAAGTATATTCTGTAAGCCTTCGAGCTTTCAATGCACCCCACAAAGATGCCCTTCTTTCCTGAAGGATCTAGCTTTGTCCTCTTTTCCTTTGGAACATGAGTGTATACTGGACAACCAAATATTCTAAGATGGTTGACTTCAGGTTTCTTACCAGATAATACCTCTTTTGGTGTCTTGTTTTCCAATATCTTGTGAGGTGTTCTGTTCTGCACATATACAGCTGTCCTAGCTGCTTCTTCCCATAGATGCATAGGAAGATCTTGGTCATGCAGCATTGCCCGTGCTGCTTCCATGATTGTGCTATTCTTCCTTTCTGCAACTCCATTCTGTTGTGGATTGTAGGGAGCAGTCAACTCCCTCTTAATCCCTGGATCACTGCATAGCTTCTTGAAATCACCTGAAGTGAATTCTCCGCCATTGTCAGATCTGAATGTCTTTATTTTCTTATTAGTTTGATTTTCCATCAAGGCTTTGAATTCTTTGAACTTATCAAACACTTCATCTTTGTTCTTCAAGAAATAAACCCAAGTCTTCCTAGAGAAGTCATCAATGAAAGAGACATAGTAAACATACCCACTCAGAGAACTGGATGACATCGGACCGCATACATCGGAGTGGATAATTTCCAAGATTCCTTTTGATTTGCTTTCACTGCTTGGAAATGCCTTCTTTATGTTCTTTCCTTTTGCACAACCTTTGCAAACACCTTCATGCCTGGTCTTAATTTCAGGAATACCTTCTACAACTTTGCTTGCAATTGGTAGTGCTCTATAGTGTACATGTGCAAGCCTTCTATGCCAAAGTTCACTTGGCTCCATGGATTCTTGTACCATGGCATGTTTAGGTTGTCCCTTTAATTTGTACAATCCTCCCTCTTGTTCTCCAATCACTACTGCATCATCAATAGTTTTACCTTTTGGCCACATTAGAACTTGGCCATCTACAAATGCAACCCTTATGCCTTTTGCATCTAATGCAGATATGGAGAGTAAGTTCTTCTTGAGCCCATGTACAAATAACACATCTTTCATCTTTAAAGACTTTCCAGAGTCTAGGTTGTAGGAGGCTTCCCCACTTCCTTTGATAGGGTATTGATAATCATCCCCAAGTTTCACCTTATGGGGTGATTCATGTTCAGATAGATTTACAAAAGATTCTTTAAACCTAGTCATGTGTTTAGAAGCCCCACTGTCAATTAACCAATCATTACATCCAGGAGAGATAGTACCTGTGAGAGTGGATATTAGAACATATTCATCTTCACTTGATGAATCATCACTTTCTGCTCTAGGATTCTTCTTGGGAGGTTCATCATCCTCAACAACATGAGCATGATATCTCCTTTTGTTGTTCTTCTTTTTCTTGTTGAAGTTGTTGTTGTCCTTTTTGTTCTTGGGACAATTTATAGCAATGTGTCCCTTCTCATTGCAGGTGAAACATATTCTCCTTTCTTTGTGGTGGTGTGGAGATTTCTTGAAGTGAGATGGCTCTCTCTTGGGCTTCCCTTTCTTGGTGTGAGCTATGAGAGCTTGATCTTCATTCCCCATCTTTTCTTCTCGTGCCACAAGCCTTGCTTCTTCTTGAGAGCATTCCTCTCGCAGTCCGCTGAAGGAGATCAACTTCCTTCTTGCACAAATTCCTTGAATAAAGGAATCCCATGACCTAGGTAGGCCATTCAGAGTGGTCATGACAATTTCACCGTTCTCCACCATTTCATCCACCGCTTCAAGTTGTTCCTTGATCTGAGAGACCCTAGAAAAATAAGATTGAATGGTTTTGCCATTCTGAATCTTTACCCCTTTCAATTGGTTCTGTAGGGTCATCTTCCGATTTATGTTCTTCCCTTCAAATAGCTTGGTCAAGGAATCAAACATCTCTTTGGGTGTCTTTAGAGATGACACATGTGGGATGAGATGGTCCTTGATAGAATCAACAATGATCCTCTTTTCCTTGACCAATTTCTTCTTGTGGAGGGCTTTAGCCTCTTCTTCCTCTGGGACAGGGACCTCTTCCCTTATGTAAGTATCCAATTCATTTTCTTCTAAGATTAACCCAATCCTATACTTCCATGCTCGAAAGTTATCAGCCCCTTCAAGCTTATCTTCAAGCTTGGTGTGGTGAGACATCTTTAAAGAGTACTTCAAATGGAAATAGAAAAGATATAGGTCTTACCACTTGATTTGCTGAAAATTGGATCTGGTCCCAGATTAGGGTTTGCCAGAGAAACCCTAAAAATTCAAAATGTGAATTTCAAAATTCCGAAAGGATAGAAAGATGCGCCTTGATGAGTTGACCAGCCTAGTATATTCAGAATTTGAGATCTGCAAATTTTCATCCTTCGGAAATGCCTTCTAGTCTTCCTGGATTCACTAGGGAGGACCTTGAATTAGGGTTTGAGTTTCTCGGAGCGTCACCCAACCAAAAATATTGCTCCAAAGCTCTAAAATTCGATTTTTCCAAGGAGCTTCCAGTTATGTCTTCAGATTTCAGAAATTCCTATTTTTTAGGAAACCCTAATTTTTAGGGCCAAAACTAAAAGTGCTCAGAATTGAATTCTGATTGGACAGATAGATTCTCCTTAATGAGTAGAGTCAATCTAACTTACTGCTTTTCCAAAATCTATGGATAGAAACCCAATAAGCAAGAAACCTTAGTTTCCGCCACTGCACAATGTCTTCTTCTCAGGGAAGCTCTGATTCCATGTTAATTTTTGAGCATTAATTCAATATACTCTAGGATCTTTACTGAGAGAATAACATGTACAGCATATCAAGTATAACAATGCATATCAATCACACCAAGCAATCACATGAGACAATAGACACACAGAGTTTCATTGGGGAAAACCATAAAGGTGAAAAACCCCACAACTTCCTTAGAGATAGAAAGAGCAATGATACAACCAAAGTACAAGAGATAGTCTTCTACTAGTAGCTCCTCCTCCTCCTCAACTAGTGCACCACTTTCCGAGTGATGTACAAGTGAATAATGAGATGATCAAATAGAGAGATCCCGCTCTCTATTTATACTTGTTTTGAGCAGCCTAATAAACCTATGGGGCTGACTTGTCTAACTCAACCTAATAACCCCAGGTTACATAATCCGGGCCGACCCCTCTATTAGGTGGTCTAATAACCCATCAGCAAGTTACACCACTCGCGAATACAAATGACGACACTTCTGTATAGAGGAATAATACATCTCTATAGGAGTACAATAAAATACATAGATGAAATACATTCCGAAGTTACATATACATCAACAAATTGATCATAAAGCAAATGACGCTCCATGATCCTTAAATAGAGATCATGAAAAAATCAAATGTTAAGTCATGAATCAATAGCCATTAAGATCAAGGTGAAGATGAATTGTCAGATCATTTTATGTATAGAACATATCATGATTGTCATATTACATAAGTACAAATGCATACTAAAGAAACACGCTTTAAACCTAAAGACAAATTAGACAAAGTTGATCTTAACTAACTCTTAAGTGTCTAAATACGTTAACACTTAGTACCCTCAACCACCAATGAGACTTACAGATATGCACATCTATATTACAATGGAGTACGACTAGCCTCTTTATAGGATCACATCACAATAATACCATGGGAAGACCTCCCAATGCCATGGGTCTATTTCAACAATAGCCAAAGTCGGTTGACTTTCTCTATGACCGAGTCAAGATTAACCTAACATGGGCTAGTGGTAGCTGCAACAAATTCTAGTTCGGTAATGGCCTTGAGAATCAAATTCATATTCATGTCTCATTTCCTAACTTGTTCTTGAACCTCATCTAGTTGAAACAAAACCTCATTATGTTCCTAACGAGTGGTCTTCAAGGTTGTGCCCAGAACGGATTTCATCTACTAGAAGAGAGCCAATGTCTCATAGTACTTATTATCCCACTTGACCAAGTTGATCCTGCATTTGATACTCAAAGTTCCATTTCCTCTGCAGTATCCTCTAGGAGTATGTATTCCTTCTCCATTTTGATTTAAGTTTCTTCCTTTTCTATAGTTTTTTCCACTTTTTCCAGGGTATGCTTCAAATACAAGTCCTCCACCTCCTTCGCTTTTCACGTGGCTCTGCTATGCAGACCCTTCCTAACATTACCTTTACTCCCCTTTCTAGTCTTGTCTTTGGTGCAACTTGCCATGATTGTAAGAGAAATAGGTATGAAATAATAGGAGAAGTAGAGATCCTAGCTCCAAACTTCAACCAGATATAAGCGATAACGCTTTTCCCCTATACCCAAGAGCCACGTTTCTGTAAACCTAACAAAATAGGGGGGTTGGAATACCTATAATATGCAATGAAATCTGGATAATGCCTGATAAAATCAACATAATGGTAAGCACTCTAGTCCTACTTCTCCATAAAAGTCTATAGATCACCCATGAGCCTCCATAATTGTTGTTTAGAATTCATCATGGTAACTTCAATTCATTGCAGTTGCTGACAATATCGTCATCTTGTTAGGATAATGCCTTATACCGGGAACTGATTTGCAAGCTCTCTTCTAAGATAAGTTGGATACCATCATGGCCATATGCCCCTACTCATCGTTATCTTCTATCCTCTCGCCATCCACCTATCCCATACATAATCCCTTCGTGGTGTCCTATGAGCCTCAACCCACGTCCTTAACACCCCATCTAGGAAAATAATAAATAAATTATTATTAATCATAAAATTATGCATTAAATATTTGGCATAAGAACATTAATTAGGTGTAAAATTAAAAAAAATATAAAAAACACGGTTAATTAAAATATGTTTTTAAACAACTTTAAAAATATACTTTAACTAACCCCCACACACAATACCTCATTAATGTACTTATTTCAAATATTTAATAGATAATTTCATGAATAATAATACTTCATTCACAATTGTTTATAAATTAGTGGATTCATAATAAATATGATTGTATGGTTTTATAAATTAGTGGATTCAAAATAAATATGATTCCCAATGTTTTTCAAAAAGTTCAAAACACTTAGCAAATCTTATAATACACATTTGCAAAAATTGAAGTCTTGAGCTATTATCAGACCATAAAGTCCAGAATTTTTCTTGTGATTTATTGTTGTTCTCCTTTTCTTCTGATCATCACGCATTCACCTGTAGGAAGAAGAAGGACTTATTTGGATAAAGCATCAACAGTCTCATTCTGTTCTTTGTAAACATGATTGCACTTGAGGTCATTGAAGGTTTGTGCTAACAATTCCACATTTTTCCCAATGCCTATCAAATTCAGATTTTTAATTCTTTTCTCATTCCTCATAAATTTTACCCCGAATTCCGAATCCCCAAAGATCTTCAGTTTCTTCACAGATTCCTCTCTCGCTATATGCATCAATGTTCTCAGTGCTAATCTTTATGCTCTATTATTAGTTCCTATTCTCCCATTTGCTTTGAACTCAATAGACTCTAGATTAGATAGGTATATTAATGCCCCCAATCAATATAATTTGTCAGGATCCACACAAAGCTCCATCGAAAAAACCTGAGGTTTCCTCCTGTTATGTGCTTATGTCTTTCAAAATTCTACCTTTTACCTTACTTTCCTTATTGATAAAGAAACTATATGTTTCTAGCACATTTGTTATAACATAGAAGGCAAGAAAATGTTTATTCTAAAAAATGGAATCGTTTCTTACCTTCCTTATGCTCCATAAAACAAGATAAGGAATGCATCTTAAAGGCTTCAAATGCGGCAGCACAAACCAGGACTTAAAGTTTTCATCGATCGAATCAGCTTCCCACAACTAATCCAAATGAAGACTGTCTTCCAAACCTTCCCGGATTTGTATATAGAAAGGACACTTTAGAAATAAATGTTTGATGGATTCTTCTTCACCCCTACAAAGACTACACCAGCTAGGTCCACAAAAAAATATTTTCCTCAGATTGTCCCAGGTCAGTACCTTCCCACGCAGTATCAGCCACATAAAAATCCTATTCTTTTGGGGTACACGAACCAGCTAGAGATTTTTCCACCACCAACAAGCGGTAGTATCTTGACAGTTCTAGAAAATTGTATACACTAAATGCACAACAAACTTGCCTCTCTCCTTATTTCCAATCCAAACTAGATATTCTGGGGAGTCCTTTAGTATTATAAACCCCTTAATCATATCAACAGTCTAGTTATTCCAGCTCTATTCCCATCTTTCTAGTATTTCTAGGTCTACCACATTTTTCCAGTTCTGAATATAGCTATTGGTTTTGCCTCTTCCTACTACATCCTACAAAGAAGTAAATCCCCTATCATTGAGATGCTTGATCAATCCGTCCAGAAGGTTCCTCTCGTTAGCAATGACCACAATTTTATCCTTTCCTAATATAACATTACGACCATTTCCAACTTCCCAGGCCAATATATCACTAATGACCGGGAAAACCCCAACAATGGCTTTCCAAAACATTGACCCAACTTTACAATCATTTTTAGGTACATTGATCCATTCCAAAATAGTCATATTTTTCAAATATTTAGCTTTAAGGCTATACTTCCATTTACCTTCCTTAGTAATGAACTGCCAGGTAGATTTCGCTCAGGGTAATTTTTAAGGGCAAAATTTCGCCAATTGGCTATTTTTGGGGCTTTTTTTCAAAAATGAATTCGTTATTTGGTCATTTTTAGTCTCTAAAATCGCCTATATTTACATAAAATATGTTTTTCTATCATAATATTCGCCAAAATTTACACATTTCAATAATAAATTGTATGTTTCATATTTAATATTCGCCTACCTATCTATATACATGTTTTTTTCAATCCAAAAGTATCGCCTAGGATACTATACCTAAGTATAATATTAGAATCCTTAAAAAATACCATGATTTCGCTACCAGTGATTTTCCAAAACAATAGAGTTCCTTCAAGCCCCAACCTCCCTTTTCCTTAGGTTTAGCTAAGGAAGTCCATGTTGTCCAATGGAACACAGAATCTATATTTCCTTTCCATAAACATCTAAAGAATAATTTCCTCAATTTGTTTAAGACTCCTTTTGGAATTGATGTTATTATCATCCAGTGTACAAGTATTCCATTTAATACCGCTTGTATAATCACATATTTTCCTCCTTGAGATAAAAACATGTTACACCAGAAGTTGTTTCTCCTTTCAACCTTTGTAATAATTCAATCCCAATCAACTTTACAATAGTTATTCGGTTTAAGGTAAAACCCCAAATACTTGAATCCCTCCTTTAATGGAAATTGTTCCATAGGCATAATATTATGAAATTTCTGCATCTCATTATCCTCAATTTCACTATAATAACACGCTGACTTGCCATAATTAATAAGCATGCTTGTAGCTGAGATGAAATTATCCAAAATCTATTTAACAGCTAGAGTCTCCTATTTCGAATATCCCAAGAATAACAGGGCATCATCCACAAAGAAAATGTGTGTAATAGAGATCTCTTCAAAACATAAACCATAAATTCTTTTACAGCATTTAGCCTCTATCAAGCCCCTCCCGAGACCTTCCATAACTAACATAAATAGGTAAGGGGACATAGGACATACCTGTCAAAGTCCTCTTGAGGGTTTGAAAAAGGGAGAAGCAACACCATTTATCAAAATGGAAAAACTAACTGTTGATATACAAGACCAAATCCAATTCACAAATTGTAGCGAGAAACCTGTCTGTATGAGAACCAATCTTAAATACATCCAACAGATTCTGTCATAAGCTTTAGACAGATCAATCTTGATGACTTTGGAAGGATTTTTTTTAGTTTTAATAGTGTGTATGCACTCCTGAACTGTTCCCACCACTCTATGAGTATTCTTGTCCTCTAAAAAACCAAACTGCTCAGGTGAGATATGTATGGCTAGGAAGGATTTAAGTCTTTCATCTATGATCTTTGAAATAACTTTGTAGAGAGCATTACAGAGCGAGATCGGACAAAAATCCCCATAGGATGTGGGATTATCCACTTTAGGAATTAAAACAATACAAGTAGAATTGAAGCACTCAAGAATTCTACCTGTAATCCTGGTATGTTCTACAACCCTCAGAAGATCAGTTCCCAATAGGTGGAACAAACCCAAGAAGAAATCAGAGGTCCATCCGTCGGGTCCCTCAAGTTATAATGCCTCTAAGATTTAGGACTCAGCCTGGGCAGGAGTCTTTTGCATTAAGATTTCTATCTCGGTTAGGGTAGGAATCTTTCTTGGTAATACAAAATTACACTCAAATTTTCAATTAAACAATTAGAAAGGGACAAAATTGTTTTATATTAATGGATATGTTTTAAATTTTATGTTAATTTTATATAGTAAATGTTAAATAATTGAAAAAAAAATAAATTAATTTATGTTTATAATGAAAGGATTTGAAAAGATTTTTATTTTATTTTATATTTTAAATAAATTAACAAATTAATTGAAAGAATTTTAGAAAATAATAATAATAATTTTTATTTTTTTTAACATAAACGGTTGAGATTTCTTTTTATATATATGGAAAAAAGAAAATAGAACCAGGGTTACATAGTGTATGAGCAGGCTCGCTGGTGTGCGACCGTGGCTCTACATTCATCTTTGACCTTCTTACAAAATGTATGACAGACTGATGACAATACAAAACTATTACATTGCTTCCAAGAAGTTTTTTGAACAGAGTCTTAGATCTTAAAACCGAAATAAACTAACAGAGGATTTCAAACATTACGTAAAATACGAGAATATTGCGTAAAATTTGACTAGGACAAAGAGAAGAGAAACCAAAAAACTGCGCCAAGTAGCCTTGGAGCTCCGCATCCATGCCACAATTGTTCTACTGAGCCTTCTTGAGTTCCTTGATCTCTGCACTGATGCCTTGAACATTCTCATTAATCTCTTTTGCTATTTCACAGAGTTTCCTGATCTGGGTTGTTCCACGCTCCTCGCTGTTTTCCATTGCTATAACCAGAGCTTCCACTTTTCCTCTGAGCTCTCGAACCTCCAAATAGGTTGCTTGCTCCGAGATTGACATTAGCTGCAAGGTTTTCTTAATCCCTGATACCTCAATTCTAAGAACATGAACCTGAGCATCCAAAATAGCCTGGTGGTCATCAATCACGCTGAGGGGGGCCACGTTTCCTTGAAATTCATTAAAACCAAGACCCTGAAACAAATCCCTGTTCGGACCTGGGGCTACTCCTTCCAAACCTCCTGATGCAGAGTAAGGACGCTTCCTACCATCAGTTCCACCATTATCAGACGAAGCACCACGAACTTGCTCCTTACAATGCAGGCCCTCCTGAGACCTTGTCCAAGAGGGAAACCGCTTCCGAAAATACAGAGAAGCACAGTTCAGGATTGTTTTCATGCGATAGGGGTATCCAGAATTTGCCATTTCAGAAATCTCAAAAGAACGGGAGAGATGCCAACCGACTCTTCCTACAGCATGATATAACCTGTTGCCTCCACGGTTGTTCAAAGGGGAAAGATGCATGCTTCCCATGTGGAGGCCATGTGAAGCGTTCGTGCGAACGTCCCATGCCTCGAGATCCCAAACAAGGTTGGTAACCATAGCATAAAAGTTGGTGAAAAGCCCAAACTGCAAAAAGGTGGTGACCAAGGCTTTCACCATAGAGTTTACGAATTTTAGCATAGTTAAGAGCTTTGTGTAAAGGAACTAGGTAGTGGGGACATTGCAAAATCATGGAATCCAGGCTTTGTTGTATGTGAGGTTACTAACTAGCACACCCCGGTCTAACTTAGCTCCCTCATTTTCCATCTCATCTGCTGCTCTATTATTCGCTCTCAAGATGTGGAAACAGCTGATAGTGTTGAATTCACTGACAAGGAACTTAAGAAGGCTGTGGAATTTGGAAGCAGGTCTCTTTCTATTCGTAATCAAACTCCCATCCTCCCTGATGACAATCATAGAGTCACCACAAACTGCTAAATCGGTGATGCCTTCCTCTCTAGCGATCTCTAGGCCTTTTGTTAGGACTAACCATTCAACATTGTTATTTGTTTTTCGACCTATTCCCCGTGCATAGTTCTTCTTCTTGATTCCAACGGAGTCATAGAGTACTCCACCCACACATGCCAACCCTGCATAATAATAATTATTATTATTAAATATCTAAATAATAAATATAAACAAAATAATTTATTTTGTTTTTATGAAATTAAAAATACCAACAAATTTTATAAATTAAAAAGTTAATGATGTTAAAGTCGAAGTCATATAAGCCAACAAATTGTTTCATTTTTTGTAAAATTCATATCGAAAAATATGATATGTATTTTTTCTTTGAAAGAAGTGGTAGTGTCTTGTTAAGATTTTGCCATTTTGAACATTATGTCATGAACCCGCCTTCTTCCCTATGCTCATAAGGAATGGTTAAACATTACAGTTTTGGTTGTTCAAAAAATCTGATACAAAATTAAAATTAAATTTTGTTAAACAATTAATATCTTTGTTTGTTTAAAATGCTATGATATTAGATTAATTATATTAATCAATATGTCTTTTCATTTTATTTTAAACTTTGTTATATCAATGTCATTGTCAGTTTCTAATGGTGTTATTATATGTTTTCAATAGTATGATTATGGAATGACAATATCATTTTTATAATGTATGATATTTGAATTTTACAAATTTAACATGTAATTTGAATAATTCAATAATGAAAGGAAACAACTTAAACAAATTGAATGAATCTATTAGAATATGATATTTTTAATTGATTTCTAAATTAGATTAACAAAATGTTTGTTATAGTAAATGAGATTATTATATATCTTCAAACGCTAGTACAAAATATGCATTCATCATCACATACATTTTCCACATGTTGATATATCTTGATTCCATACGCCCCCTTCATTTAGTTTTACATATCTTCCTTTCCATTTGTTTGTAGTTTCAATGCCCATATGATGTTAATTTAATTGTCCCATCTTTAATTTTTTAATCCTAAATTGCATATATCCTTCAATGGGTTTCCACAACTAAAAATAGGTTTGCATGGGCCGAAGGAAATCAAACTAGTGCCATAGACGCACAACTAGTTCCTTGCAGAAATTGAGGGATATGCCAATGGACGGGAGTTTTTTCGTTAGAGAGATATGATTGGAGTACAAATTCTACATGACAACCACCTATCTGAATCTTTGTTTAATTCTTGACAACTTAGAAAATTTTTGAAAATTTTGAAATTTGACATGGGGTCCATAGATGTCACATGGGAATATGGAGTGATGTAAACACATCGAAAGGCAAGATGTGGATATCCTATCAAAATCGGCCTGCTGGATAATTGTGTGAAGAGGTTGATGCCTTCTGATAGGGATTTTATGATATGATGATCCCGATAGTTATATTAGAGTCATCTCATCAGAGGGGAATTTTTGTACAACAAACCCGTTGTTTTGATGAGGGTAGGCCAATACGACAAGTTTGACATATATATTGGTACTGGCCCATCGAAGAGGTATGGCCAAGAATATCAGGAATATGTTTGATGGTGTGCACCCGTTGTGATGAGTTCTGAGGGACCAAAAGGTTCGATATTGGCTATCGGACATTGGAAATATTGGGAAAGGATCTTTGGATGAATTTGATAGGGAAGGCCTAATATCATCCATCGGATGTCGGTGATATAGGGAAAAGTTCATCAGATGAGGCCGATAAGGAAGGTACAGTATCGACTATCGGACATTGGATATATTGGGTAAGGTTCATCAGATGAGGTCGATAAGGAAGGTCTGATATTGACTATCGTACATTGGACATATCGGGTAAGGCTCGTCAAATGAGAAATCCCTAAAGCTATCAGTCTGATAGGCCATCAGAAAGAGAAAGGACTTGCAATCGAGAATTAATATGATAGGGAGTTATTGCTGTGATCAAACCAATGCAACATGGGTTTGGAGAGAGGATTCCAATATGATCAAACATTGGCTATTGAAGGAAGGCTATTGGAGAAGATGAAGAGTTGTAATGTGGAATCATCCTAACAGGGAAAGTCTGATACAGATGAAGTTCAACTATAGGAACCATAAATTTTTGGGATAAATGATGAAATTTTGAAGGCCGTAACTTTCAACTTAGGAGTCATATTGACACCTAGAGATAGTCACTGGAAATCTCATTATCAGGAACATACAGTTGCATGATACAAGGTATTTTTTAAGGATTATAAAAGTATACTTAATTATAGTATTCTAGGTGATTATTTTGGATTGAAAAAAACATATATATAGATTGGTAGGCAAATATTAAATATGAAACATACAATTTGCTACTAAAACTTGTAATTTTTGGCGAATATTATGATAAAAAACATATTTTATGTAAAAATAGGCAATATTAGAGACTAAAAATGACCAAATAGCGAATTTATTTTTGAAAAAAACCTAAAAAATAGCCAATTGGCGAAATTTCGCCCCTAAAAATTTCCCTAGCATGATCTGATTATAGAGAACGGTCATAGATTTTTCCAGAAATTGATCAGATACAATAACTGAAGTAGGTACAATGTAGGTAAAATAGATCTAGAGAATCTGTCAAGAGGATCATTGAAGTGAAATAGCTTCCTTATATCCATGAGGAAGTTAGAGGAAAGAATGCCAATGCAGGGAATGAAGAGACATAATCCAATGGTCATAGAGTCAATGTTGAACCTATGGGACTTATGGAAACAATGATAAGATTTAGAAAGGTGGTGCAGAGTTGCAAGGCTAATAATGAGAGAATATTGAAGGCCTAGGAGCAACGAAACTAGTCACAACACTCAACTCATGCAAAGTTTAAGCCTATTACAAAGAGAAATGTAGGTTGGATTCATGCCATGAGAAAGAAGACAAGGGAATTTCAAAGAAGAGATCCCATGAATAATTTAGACACTCTAAGAGTGCTACCGAGGTTCATGGACATCACTATTCACCACCTGATGTAGATAGGAGGTCATATACAACTAAGGACTCTAGCAGTATCCCAAAAATGTCTTCAGTTAGGAAACATAAAAGAAGACATGTGGAAGAAGTGCTACAAGGGTAGCTACGGAATATCAATCCCCCTACTTTTGATGGTGAGAATAGAAGGGAGAAGATGTTGACTCCTAGTAGTTGGGGATGAGGAAATATCTCCGGTTGCATAATTATTCTTCAAATATGGAGGATAGAATTTCCATTTATAACATGCAAGGGAAGGCTTCCATGTGGTGGGATCAGTTAGTTGAAGTGAAGCGTATCAGTGAAAAGACACTTTCATGGAAGCATTTCAAGAGGTACTTTCAACAAAAGTACTTATCTAAACATTACTATAAAAGGAAAATGGAGGATTTCTTTGAGATCCAATTGGGAAACATGAGCTTGGAGGAATATCATAGAAATATTTGGATTTTACAAGGTATGTTGGGTTCATTCAGGTAGAGAAGGTAAAAATACAAAGGTTCTTAAGTGGATTTCCTTCATTTTACAGAGAAACAATTCAGTATGATGAACCCAAGAGTCCTAAAGAGGAAATAAAAAGGGACAAGCACATGTATGATTATAATAAAGGAAGGGTATATGTTTAGAAGTCTTGGAGATATAATAATACAAATAAGGAGTAATGGAGGAAGAATGAATTCAAGACACCTTTATCAGAATCAAGAGTCACATCAACAAAGGGATTTCACTCAAGATGGATTCCGAAGGACATAGTTCCCAGGAGTAAGGAAACCTATTAAATGTTAGGGATGTGAAGGAAATCATTTGTATAAGGAGTGACCTCAAAGGACATATAGAATGAGTACATTGCACAACATACAAGAGGCCATTATAGTGGATGATGTGGCTAGAAATATCCCAATAATTTAGAAAGCATTGGACAATTGGCAGGTAGACTTCCAGTCTAGAATGATTGAGGTTGATGGTAAGATTTCCAATCAACTTATTTCCATGCTAATTAATTCCATAGAAAGTTATATTTATATTTCTCCCGATATGGTTGAAACATTTCATTTAAAGAGAAGTAATAATGAAAAATATTAGATGGTTCAGTTGGATATCGAAACAAAGACGGAATTCAATGAGTTAGTAAAGATTGTCTATTAGAAATAAATGGATGAAAAACTTTTTCTAGATGTGAACATAATTTATCTAGGGTCCTATGATGTGTTGATCTGAATGGAATGGATGGATACACATCATGTCGTATTAGATTGCCATAATAAGACATTTAATTGTCTTGATGAAGAAGGGAACTAGAGGATAGTGAAGGGAATCCCAAGACCAATTTCCATCAGTAAAATCTCAACATTGTAGTTGAAAAGGTGTTTCAGAAAAGAATGTCAGTTGTATGAAGCTCATGTGGAACAGACATAAAAGAATAGAGACCCCAGCTTGGAACATGTTCTAGTATTACAAGAATTCATTGATGTGTTTGAATAAATACTATGTTTTCCACCTAAAAGAGACATTGATTTTTCTATTGACCTAGTACTCGGAGATTCCATTGTTTCCAAAATAGCATACAGGATCAGTACACATGAGTTGAAGGAATTGCATATGCCACTAGAAGAGTTTTTAAACAAAGGATACATACGACTGAGTGTGTTTCATTAGTGAGTGGTAGCACTCTTTATAAAGAAGAATGATGGAACTTTAAGGCTATGTATTGAATTTAGACAATTAAATAAAGTCACTACGAGGAACACATATCCTTTTCCTAGAATTGATGACTTGTTTGATCAACTGAAAGGAGAAAGAATTTTCTCAAAAATAGACTTGAGATATGGTCACCATCAGGTAAGGAATAAAGAAGAGGAAATCAGGAAAAAATTGCAGGACTCGATATGGTCATTATGAGTTTGTGGTGGTTCCATTTGGGTTGACCAATGCACCAACCAAATTCATGTGCCTAACAAATGGCATTTTCCGAGAGTATATGTATACTTTTGTCATCATATTCCTTGATGGAATTCTTATTTATTACAAGATAGAGGAAGAGCATGAAGATCACTTAAAATTAGTGCTACAAGTGTTGAGGGAACATCAAATATATGCCAAGATGAGTAAGTGTTCATTTTATCTGAAGCAAATCCATTATTTGGGTCATATCAATTCTGAAGAAGGGATAGTAGTGGATCTGGAAAAGATGAAATCTATCATGAGTTGGAAAATGCCCAGGAATGTGTTTGAAGTTATATCCTTTATGGGATGGGATGGGTATTATAGGAGATTCATTGAGAGTTTTTCAAGGGTGGTACATCCAGTTACCTCATTGTAGAAGAAGGGAATTACATTTTAGTGGACATCACAGTGTAAGGAAAGATTTCAATGGTTGAAGAAATTGATTACCAACACACCAATTCTAAATATTGTTGATCCAAAACAAGACTTTGTGGTATGCACATATGCTTGTTCAGAGAGAATTGGTGGATTTTTGATGTAGCAAGGGCACACAATATTTTATGAGTCTAGGAAGATCAAGTATTATGGGAAGAAGCATGCCACACATGACCTAGATATTTTTTCAAATGTGTCTTCAATAAATATGTGGTGACATTACCTCATGGGAAGGAAATTTGAGTTGAGGACACATCACAATGGATTAAAATATTTATTTGAGAAGCAATATTTAAACGCAAGGAAAACATGGTAGTTAGGGTTCTTGTTCGAGTTTGATTTTTAAATTAAACACATTAAAGGTAAGGAAAGTAAAGTGGTTGATGCACTCATCTATAGGATACCTACAATGCATGCTACAACCATCAATATGAGTAAATCAGACCTAAAGGACAAAATTCTTGTAGTTGTAACTATTGATGAGCATTACCTTCAGGTAAAGGAATGATTACAACAAGGAAATGTTCCTCAAAAGTATGACGGTTACAAGATTGAATATTATGGAATTCTCAAGTATTGAAACATAATTTATGTGCTCAACTTGGGTGAGTTAAGGAAGTTAATTCTGGATGAGATGCATAAGGTTCCTTATGCAGGACACCTAGGATACCATAAGGAACTTACAATAATAAAGGGGAAGTACTTTTGGCCAGGTATGAGGAAGGATATTTTTGAATATGTAGCTAATTGATTGGAGTGTCACAGGGTCATGGTTGAGCATGGTTATTCGGTAAGATTGCTTCAACCTTTTCCCATTCCATAGTGGAAATGGGATGTGGTGACTATAGAATTTATCACCAAGTTTCCGAGAAAAGTTAAGCAACTTGATTCCATCATGGTAGTGGTGGACACGATGACCAAAGTAGGTCATTTTATACTTGTCAAATCAAATCATAAAGCTTCTAATATTGAGGATATCTACTTGAAGCAAGTTTCTAGATTGCATGGGATTCCCAAGTCAATAGTCTCTAATAAAGATTCCAAGTTCACTTCAAACTTTTGGAAGAGCCTATTTAAGGGCTTTAGAACAAATCCAAATGTGAGTGCAACATATCATCCACATACATATGGGTAGATTGAGAGGGTTAATTAGGTTATTGAATATATGATTATAATGTATGTGATGGATCAACCATCCAAGTGGGAAGATTACTTTCATTTGGTGGAGTTTTATTATAACAATGGATATCATGCATATTTAAAGATGAGACCATTTGAATCCTTGTATGGAAGAAAATGCAGTACTCCAATCAGTTGGGATAATCCAATAGACAGAGTGATGATTGGGCCAAAGTTACTTAGAGAAATGGAAGAGGAGATGGTCATGATTAATTAGAATATGAAGGTATATTAGGATAGATAGAAAATTTATGCAGATAGAGGAAGAGAAGCAAGATAATTTCAATAGGGAGATCATGTCTACCTCAAATTCAGGGCAAAGAAGAGTCCCCTGAAGTTGAGAATCCGTCCAAAGATCGTAGCTTGATTATGCGAGCTATTTGAAATATTAAATAGGATAGGGCCTGTAGCTTTTGCATTAGCATTTCCTGCTTGTCTACATGTGCATAATGTATTTCATGTTTCATTACTAAAGAAATATATGCTTGATACTAACCACATAATTGATTGGGATGTGATATAGGTGGAATCAAAAGGATATATTCCACTGTAGCCAATGCGTATACTATACAGAAAAACTACATTGTTGAGGAATAGGGCCATTGGGCAGTAAAGGTCCAATGGATGCACTACAACCCTAAATAAGTAATGTGGGATATGGAGGATGAAATGTGGGAAGAATACTCACAGGTTTTTGAAAAAGAAGAATTTTGGTGTACATGTCAGGTAGATGGTATTGTAAGGAACCAAGGATGGTTCATTTTGTAAAGGAGGGGAATGTAAATTCCTTGTTTTTCTCCTGAATGTAAATATTTAATTATTTCTGACATCCTAGAAGCTTGAGAATGTGGTCTAAATGACCTGTACATTGCTTATGTATATTTCTGTTTTGATTTTTAATAATAAAAAAATTATTGAGTGGATACAGGAAATGATTGGATTGAAAGAGATTGGGGGGATATGAATCCACAAGTGGCATGGGTGAGAGAATGACCAAGGAGGAGAAATAAGAAACCCTAGTTAGAATGTGTTTGGCCTAACCTTATCCTTAGGAGTCCAAATAACCTAAGGTTTGTTGATTAAAATATGTACGTAAGTGTTAATTCCCTATTTAATTATGTTAATTGGGGATTAATAGGGGGTTACCTTGGGTGACATTTATCAAGTTCCCCTCATGAAAAAAAAGGGGGGAATTCATTTTAGTTTGGAGATCGTAGGATCATATTAAGATTTCATAAGGGAAATCCATGGGGAATAGTTCTCAAATAGTGTACCATTTTAGTTGAAGTATTGAGGTCACAAGTTGACCCAGGGAATGCTTAGTGGAGCTTATAGTTTCTTGGTTTGAGAAGTGTGATGCAAGGGACAATGTGTTCGATTCTATATAGGAATTGGAGACTAGAATTTTGAGTTGTACGATTGTATTGAAGGGAAAGAATCTCAACCGGGTGGTGTAATTACCTGGAAATTGGCCTTGGAGTCCATGAGACATACTGAATAGACCCGAAATTGGTGTAATGGAATAGTGATCCCTTTTTGTGGAAACTTGGCCTACATGTTATGTTCCTTGGATTCCTAGTACTATTTGACTTGTGTTGGAGCACTAGAAGGGAACTGGAGGATGCCAGAGGAAGAAGGGGGCTTGTTCCTTATGTTGTGCAGGTTAATGGGGAATGAATTCTAAGCATTTGGACATATGTGGATGGGGTTTCTTCACCAGTGGGTTGCGTGAGGGATTGAGCTGGGGGAACAACAACCAAGGACGCTTATGTCAGCTTGGAAGTGGGTGGGTTAGTTATGAAGATTTGGAAAAGTTGTAGAGTGCCACCTTTGTGGATTGATAGACCTAGCTCATGGGTAGCCTCTTCCATAGAGATATTAAGTACAACACAGTGCATATGGAAGGGAGGAACATTCAAGTTTTGCATCTAGTTGGGCCTTGATGTTAAGATAAGTATTCATATTTTTGTTTATGCTCGGTTTATGATTATCATACCATGGATATTTTATATTTTAGATTGTATATGTTGTATAGCTTATGATTATGCTTGAATTCATGTTTGATTGGAATTTTATGATGCATTTATGTAGAGATAATATGCATAATTGGACTGTATAATTGTATGGATAATTTGGGCTACCACAATGGTTTGTATTCCGTTGTGTAAATTGCAATATGTATGAATTCAGTTGTAAAATATTTTGATATAATTTATCCATAAAAATTTCCTGTTGTATTTGGTTTAACTATCCATGTGTGGGTATATATGTGATTGGAACTTCAAATCCATGTGTAAGCGTAATCTATATTTAGAATTTATTAGAATTCAAACTTATGGTTAAAGGGCATAATCGTATTGTGTATTAGAGTTCAGCAATACAAATTTGTTTTCAGTTACAGTGGTTACATTTTCAATTTCAAGAATTTATAGAGTCCACTGTCATCTCAAAATGCCACTAAGGTGACCAAGGATGTGACAAATACATTTACTTCAACAAAATTCATGAGAAAAATATATTTGGGGGGGGAGTGAATCGATTTATATTAAATATGGAGATATAACACTCTTATCATCTTTGGGGTAATTTCTTGTTGTACTATCCTCCTCCAACATTCGAGTTCTTTCTTCAACCCTTAGCCTCAATTATAAAGGATCCCAAGAATGGAGACTTTTTCCTCTCTCTTTCTCATCGTAACGACATCTGGTCTCCTCCTTGGATCTCCACCCAAAGGGTCCATTTTATAGACTTTGATTAGGTCTAAACTCAGTCGTGATTCCAAGGTGCATGCTTTGCATGTTTTACATGCCTCTTTCATGCATAACTAAACTTTTATTTCACTGTTTACAAACTTTTTAGTGCATGCTTACTCCATTAAGCACTAGTTGTTCCTGTTGGATCAAAAGTAGTGACCATATATACTTGGTCATCCCTTTAGGGTCTAAACCAATGACTAGTCACCCCTCTCTTTAAGAAAAGTAGTGACTAGACCTAGTAAAGTGCAATTTTGTAGTATTTCTGAGTCAATTTTGATGTGGAAGAGGAACTTGATGTCCACTTCTAGTCTTCGTAAATAAGGGTGTTAAATATCATTATAAAAATTAGGGTTTTGGATGCTACAATATTGTATTGGAAACCAAAAAGATAATAAAATGCGATAGAGAGTGGAGAAACTCTCAAGAATGCCACTTTTCTTAGTTTTGGGTTTCCAAGGTAAATCTCTATGTAATGTGTATAAGCCATTGTTAACTTTTTTTTAAGATTATGTTTGGTATTGTTTTTATTTACACAAGTTTATAAAAGTTCTTCATCTAGTGTCAAAATGAGGTTATAAGCTTTAAGTGTTAGGATATTGAGAGTATGAGAAAATCATACAACAATACAAAACATGCATAGCATGAGCTATTCTAGCCTTCTATCAAAGCAAGAAACAAATAACATGAAAAAAAATGAAGATAAGAGAATAGATAATCAAACACCAGATATACATGGCAAAATCCCAAATGGGGAAACATCCATGGGAAGGGAAAAATCTTCTTATTCATCAATATTCTCCAATCTTAAAATAGAGAGCTCCCACACACCACACTCCATCTTCACAACAACACACAAAGTGTGTCTACAAGATGATCATTAGATGTATCTCATTGTTTCCATATCTTGATAAGACCTTCTTGACTCTATTATATACTAAGAGGTAAGGAGGAATTACATCCCATCTTTTACGTGTGGGATAAAGGGTAACACGAGTAAATTATTACATAATACATGTGGGATAACTCTATTACATAAGAGTGGACATTATTAACTTCCAAATTGATACAATAAGTCATCATTACATATTCCAACACCCCCCCTTAATGATGAAAGGGAGATAGAATAAAAATGGAGGAATGTGGCATTGCATAACATCCCACTTGATGAAAAATTCTAGAATTTCCATAAGCTGCGAATAAAAACACACTTCTCCTCATGGAGTAGAGCAAGAGAACAACCGCTTCTCACTGAACCATGAAATTGCACATGTACCAAGTTGTATGATGAAAACTTGCAAAAATACCACAATAGTGTATGGCCAATACAGTGGAACATGTGGCAACAAGGTCCAACTATAGAATTCCTAGATCTAAAGAGAAGATTTAGTGGCTACTAGATCCAATAAAAAAATTCCTAGAACATGTGGCAAGAGATCCAATGGAAAAGTTCCTAGATCTAAAAGACAAGCCATAGTGGCTACTAGATCCAACAACAAAATGCCTAGAACACCACAACAGTCATCACAATTAGAACTCAACTAAAAGTTGAAAGAAGTTTGCAAAAGACCTCATTACTAATACAAGATGCCAATGGTCTATACATCGGAAATGCTATCGCGTAGACAATCTTCACAACCCAACTGATATATGCAATAAAACAATAGACCTCATCATGAATACAAGGCCCCAATAATCTACCATCAAAAAATGATATCGTGCAGATAATCATCATGAAATTAATAGTAGATGATGGTGCTTCATTACATTATATATGGAATAGAGTGATTTATATTACATTGCATTCCCTCTTGAATGACAATTGCAAATATTTGAGATAAAGAGGAAAATAGGATCACATTTTCTTTCCAAGGATAAACTGATGAACGAGGAACAATGTTGAAAGAAAAAAGATAATCACAACTTATGCTTAATATAGGAAGGAACGCCAAATCCAAGATAACCCACAACTCTTTACAAATACAAAGGAAGTGAAGGAAACATAGAGCTAATATACACAAAGAACTTCTAAGAGTAAAGCATATAATAAACATGATAAGCCCATGACATGATAATATGATATTGCTCAAGAAAATATAAATATTGAGTAAAAGATGATTGAAATAAACATGACATGATATATATGAAAATAGATCAATATGTTTAACATGATCAACATATAGCAAATTATGATCAAACCATGACATAACTTATAAAAATATGAAATGACTAGGCATTAAGCATGGGTTACTTTCTTGTTGTCATCATGTTGACATGCTAGAGATTAATGCCTTAAAAATGTCAATGCTTCCATATACTAATGTTAGAGACAAGTAACATAGGACTAGATACAATCTCTACAATACATGATAAAGAAACTAAACCCTAATAAAAAAGACCAGCCATTATAATATAAAACATGATATTGCATAGATTTAAATATTGATTTTGCTCAAGAAATTAGCATGAGAAAATATGATCACATAACATAAGATATCATATAGATGGAAAAATATAGCCTTTAAGCACTTGTTAGAATATAAAGCATTAAATAGTTTCTTGTTCTCATCATCATAAATGCTAGAGCTACATGTTCCTAAAATGTCATAAAGGCATCTACCACAAAGATAGGATAGTGACAAGTAAATAATAACAAGTGATAACCTCTAGAAACATCATGAAATCGAATAAGAAACTAAAAAAATAATGCAACCAAGGAAAAAAAAACTAATGACCAAGAGCATATACAAGATGTCCAAATTAGTTAAATCAAACGCTAAATATTTAGAAAAAATTATTTACGAAAATTTTGAATTTTAAAAAAGGACATCTAAATATGCAAGAGCATAATAAGCAAGATATGACACCATGTTAGAAACATCATCATTATTAGAAGAGTGATACAATGTTAGAATATTGAGCAAAAAAAAGATCAAATAAACCAATGATATCACTTATATATATGAAAATACAACCATCAAATAACTAAGTCCTAAGCATAGGTTCATTTATTGATGTTACCATTACCATACTAGAGATCCATGCCCTTGAAAAATGTCAAAACATCTTCCACACAAACAAGGTTAGAGGCATGTAAAAAAAAACAAGATAGCCTCTGTAAACATGATGAATAAACTAAGAACATAAACCCTAATGTAAAATAACAAGAATCTCATGACAAGAATGTCAAAATAAGAGATGAATAAATCAAATATTTCTCACTAATGTTGAAATTTTAAAATGACCATAACTCGATCAATATTGCTCATAATATTTATTATAGCATGTCTTCGGAACTAGGGAATCCATTTTGTATCCATCATCATAGATGGAAAACAAATTTGGGCAATTTGTCAAACAATATTCTCTATGCAGTCAGCACGGTCGTCACCAAAAAATCCAAAAATAACTGATTTTACAACAATGATATCTCCACTTTCCAGACTCCAAATGAGACGTTTTGTTTTTTGAAATTGAGTATTTTTGTGAGATAAACTCAGATCTACAATTTGTTTGCTCAAAATATGTATGTAAAGTTTCAAAAACCGCTCTAAAAGTCACCTCCCAATTTATCTTAAACATTTCTCCACAAGGGTTACAGTTTGAAAAAAAATTTCAAATATGTAGAATAAAGCCCAAATCTATAAAACTACCACCTAGGTATTGTGGATCGGGTCATAAAACTATAAAATATGAAGAGCTCAAGTAAAAACATGAGACAATGTTGCTTGAAAACAAAAATATAATATTTTACTAAAGAAGGTAGAGTATCACAAACTGCTCTGATACCATGTTAGAATATTGTGAATATGAGAAAATCACACAACAATACAAAACATGCACAACATAACCTATTATAGCCTTATATCTAACCAAGAAACAAAGAACATGAACAAAAATGGAGATAAGAGAATATTATACAAGAGAACACAAAATATATGTGCTAAAACCCCAAATGGGGAAACATCCCTGGGAAGGGAAAAACATTCTTATCACTACAAGAAAAAAGGTCATTGGTGAGGGTCATGCCTATGACGTACCTTTAAGGGTCATCACGAATGTTGCATATGATGACGGTCGTTAAAACATCGTCATTATAAGTTCATTTTGAGATGGTCCTTTAAGGTTCATCACCAAATCCCTTTTCAGTGACACTTTTGGTGAGGGCTATTAAAGTCCCATTGCTAATTCTCTCTTTGGTGACACTTCTAGTGATAATCTTTTATTGGACCTCACCAATACTATTTTTGGTTACTTTTGGTGACTATAGAAAAATGTTTGTCACCATTGATGAGTTTTTGATGATGCTATGTGACCGTCTCTATAGTTTTTGACAAAAGATAGTGGTTTAAAACCATTACTATGGAGTCTTTGTCATTATGTGTCCAAGGTCATAATGGTTAAAGTCAATCAATTTCTTGATAAGTTAATGTGTCAATGGTATTAGGTGAAATATCACTTATTTTTGGGGGTTAAGTGTGATAGTTATTGTCATGTCCCCTTCCATCAATCCAACCTGAGGAAGGGAACATGACACTTAATCTAGGATTCTTACACAACTCTAGCCCCAACATCATTTACAAATTCATGCAAACAAAATACATATGTGCATATGCATAGATAAACATATACAACAGAAACAAAATATACTAGTACACACACATCTATCATACATTTAATTGCATAATCATAACAATATTTAATTAAAAACATTGTATAATTGAAATACAAAAGAGTACTTATCTTGAAATAAAGTAGTCTCGAGCAACTGGCTATGCAATTGCAACGTTCCACCGAACCATAGTCCAGTTGTGTTCATCAATCTCTCAACACAACTGCCACCCCCAATCTGGGCATGATTTCCACAAGGATAAGGGAACCTACATAGCTAAGTATACATCACATCTCAACCAAGCCAATCCACAACTGGGTTTATCAGGCTGGAAAGGCAGTAGAAATGAAAGAATTTCTAAGCTAGTGAGCTCAACCATAGAGCCATTGGCAACTCTCCAAGATTTATCTCTCCAAGATTTATCTAGCTTGGTCCCCATAATACCTACACACCCAACAAAAGGAAGTATCCCCTTCACTGATCCACAGCCCCTTAGGCCATACCTTCCCTTCTAGTTCTCTTCAAGGTGTGCATAGAAAGATAGCCAAAGCCCTATCATCTCTGGAAGGTTACACTCTTCATTAGGTTTATCAAGCCAATTCTAAATCCTCTTCTACTCCTAGTTGCTTACACACACAAGTCCAAGCCAAAAAAATGAATCCATATAAAAGAAAGGCATAAATGTTGGGCATGGTAAACATTTTAGCTATGGGATTTACAAAACATGATTTCCATGAGTGTTCTCAAAATCGTGGGCACACCAAAAACAAATTTGGGAAAGGGGAAAATGACCACAGGGAACAAATTGATTTTTCCCACAAGCATGCCAACATTCAAATGGAAAAAACGACCCCTTTGAACCCCCAAATCGAATTCCTCTTCCTCCTGGTCATTCTGTAACACTAAAAACGACCTCCTCGCTAGAAAAATGGAGGAATATTGTGGAGAAAAATTTCCAGCAAGCTAGAACTGCGTGAGAGAGGAAGATTGACTAATGAATGATGGGTTAGGAAGCAAATTTGTGGGTCTTTTCCTTTCCAGGGAAGAAAAACACGATTTTCCAAAATGATGGTGCTCGTTTTGAAGTTTATAACACTAGACATGGTTCTTGGAGGGTATGCGTGGTGATTTGAGGATTGCACATGGAAAATATCTTTCTTTCACAACACAGATTCCCTATATGGGGACTATCTAATGCCCTGAGTCCTTGTGCATAACCCATGAGATATAGGAAATTTTTATGGTGTAAGAATCTATATTTTAAAGTTGGACAATGGCTTAGGCCATCATAACCATCTCTAGAGTGCCGAATCATGAAATATGCATCATACTCCTTTTACATATAATGGATTCTAGGAACTAGCCCTAATGGCTCAATCCTGGAAATGGATAAGACATCTAACTCATGTGCTAAATATACCTTATGTCGGGCCTATATGGTGATTTAGGACATCATGCATGGCCCATGATCCCTGAATACCATGGCCTACCTGGAATTCAAAACTATCTGCAAATTGTTATACCTTAAAAATTATCTCCCTCACATGATAAATATTATGTATGCAAGGAATAGTTGTGGATTTGGGCATTATGCATGGCCCTTCAACCTCGAAAACTAATGTTATAATATAAGACACATAATTTTTCCCATCTACCATGGCCTATGTTTGAAGAAGCATCCATGGTATACTAAACCTCAAAATGGCCATGATATCTTACTCACATGGAAAATGTTTACTATGCGGAGCTTGTGTCATGTCCTTTGTCCCTATGCATAGACCATCAATTATGTACACAAATACTATCACTTAATACCCTCCCTTTTGTCCCTAGAGCATGGGTTAGACATTGACAACTATTCATGGTGTGTTAAACCTTAACATGACCAAGATATCTTACTTGTATACTAAATTTTCCTTATTTAGGGCTCATGTGGAGGAATTAGTTGGTACCACATATGAACCATAAGTCTTATAGACAAAATTTATGTATGAAGACCACAAATTTTGTCCCTATAACAAGAAATGAACCTCAAGAATCATGTACATCCCATGGATCCATTAGGTCATTAGTATCACCTTAGAATCTAAGTTTTGGCCCTAAACCTTGGCAAATGCTACACAAACAATCCATATTGTACTCAACAATATTAAAATGGGAATCAAATCCTACTTGCAAGCCAAACATCCCCTAGATCCTAGCTTGATTCCATACATATAAACCATAAGAACTATAAGAAAATGTTATGGACTATAAACCGGGTCCATGATGTTATGGACCCAGTATATGGTTGGGGGAAGAAAACCAAGGCTTAGGACCTAAAGGTAACTTGAGGACTCAAGGGTTATGAATGATACCTTAGACTACTACACACGCCTATATGGGGAATACTGAGCTTATAGGTGGGGATACAAACTTTTTTTGCAGGTTTGGAGAACCAAACTTGTATCTTAGAATAAAAAAATTGTCAAGGATGAAACTTGGACCTTAGCTCCTGAGGGAAGGTTCCAAGGCTTGAGGGCCATCCTCAAGGACTCAAACCACAATAATTCACCTATAATAGGGATACATGTCCTTTATATGGGGATAATATTTCCTTTATGAGGTTTTAATCCCCATATACAAGTCTTGGGTCTAGATAAGGTAAATGTAGGAAACCTATGACATAGGCCCTAAATAGACACACCTAGGGATAAAGGGCTAGGAAGGAGGATGAAAACCACCACATAGGACATATATAGGGGATGTTTGGCTTCCAAATGTGTATATCAAATCCATTAGGATGTTTTATATCCGCGTATGTATCTCAAGGACATATACATGGTTGGGGAAGGATCCAATGCCTTAATTTATAAAGAAATCTTATAGGGATCAAGAGCCATTAATATTGCCTCAAGTTACCACACATGACCTCTCTAAGGGATCTAGAGATCCAATACACTAATAAGCCTTTACAAAAATTTACATAACTTCCTATTTTTATAGATATTTCTCACTACCAAAACCCTAACCACTAAAGGTCCCCACCTTAATGAGTGTCAACTAACTAGTGGGTTATATTCCATGAGGATGACCCTATGTTAGTTTTTCAGAAATTTCAATTTGATCTAGGACCTTAACTGAGAGAATAACATGTAGAACATATCTACAGCATATCAATCATGGACACAATAATACAAGCACTCAAGAGACACAGAGTTTCACTGGGGAAAACCAAGAAGGTGAAAAACCCTGCAACTTCCTCAGAGATAGATAGAGCAATGATACAACCCAAGTACAAGAGATAGTCCTCCTAGCAGCAGCTTCTCTTCCTCCACTATTGTGCCACTCTCCAATGAGTGTGTGAGAGAGAAGTGAATGATCAAATAGAGTGCCTCCCGCACTCTATTTATACATGACTTGACTTGCCTAATAACCTTTACTAGTTCGGCCTTAACTTAACCACATAACATAATGCTGACAGGGCCGACCCCCAATAGGGTAGTCTAATAACCCTTTGACCCACATGAATTATACAGGGCCGACCCCATCAAGGTGGTCTAATATCCCATCGAGTATAAGTTACAACACTTACAATATAAATGACGACACTTCCGTATAGAGGAATAATAACATCTCTATAGGAATACAATATACATATGTGAAATACATTCCGAAGTTACATTTACATCAACACCCTATACATAAATTAACCACACTCCAACTACCTAGTGGACCTTATTCAAAGATGATGACCCCATACATTAATTTACTAACTCGATATTTCAACTAGGGTAGGACCCTTACTCCTTAAATATCTTTGGGTTCCAAGGATGGTGGAACTAGCTCAAGTATCATTAATTATTGACACATTCTCAAGAATTTACAAGCCCCCTTTATTTTTCCATTCTCACACATTGTGTCAACCATCATGTAATTTCATTCCACATCCTACTAGATACATATAAAACCCCCATATACTCAGATTGCAAGTTCGTGGGTTTTGTTGATGCAGGTTGTATGTATAGGTCACTAATCGATGCATACAAATTTATCTCTAGTTGACAACAACAATTTGGAGAATGAATAATAAGAAAGAAGAAACTTATATTATATGCATAAAACCGAGATTGATATATCTTTTAACTTGCATAGAACGAGTTTTCTCCTTCAAATATGAAAGGTTTCGGTGAGAACATACAAGATAACATTGACAAATATGGAAAAATAATACTTAATCGTAAAAAACTGAAAATATCTCATTAATATCCACTTATCGATGTGTTAAACTCACTAGGTATTCAAACACCTTAAAAAAAACATGTTAAGGCTTCACACATCCACCAACAAAACAACACCTTCTCTCACAAATACATGATATATACATCCACAAACAATGCAAAATTGTCTCACAAACACACCAACGCTTACATCCACCAAAATATCCATGTATGTGAGGGACCTCCCTTCTTAACTACTAAGCCACCCTAACAACTAATGGGGGGATTTATGTGATGCCATAATAAATAGGGTGTCATATATTATGATATACTCTCCTACCTTACCAATTTGACCCGCTACATGTGGAGCGGGAATCATGTGACCAAAAAATCACATTTTGGAGGCTTGTTTCTTGTCGTTGTTGCTATCAATAGTCACATTAAAGGACGAAAACCATCCCAGGGAAAACATGGCACTGGAACCGAAATATGGAGGCCAAAATGAAATAGAAGAAGCAGACGATATCAGTAGATATATAGATCAAATGGGTTTCATGGATAAGTTGAAGGTATTCATCATGAAGGGGCCTATGTTGTTTACCTCATGCTTCATCAATGGCATAGGTAACAACACCATTCTCTCTATTTTTCTAGTTCTATTATATCCTTTCTTGTTGTATGTGAAACACATTTTTCTCCATTGCATATTCTCAAACCCTTCGTATCCAAGCCCCCTTTTCTCTGAGCTTCTCCTATATGCATAAAACCGCCTCAAATCATGTGATATTCCATAAAACAATAATTCTTCCTAGTCCCTATTTGATCCCCTTTCTTATTCTTGAATGTAGGTTTTAAACTTTAGTTGTCCTTCAACCTAAAGGGGGAAATAAACCATATCCTCCATTGATCTTCTTTTTGGGTAGTTTCTACCATTTGGGGTTACAACGAAAAGTTATCTTGTAGAGCAGTGTCAAATTCATGTTAGTAGCATGAGATTGAATTCTACGATGGCACCAAGGTTAAAAAACGTGGCATTGGTCCTCATTGAGCTCATGACAATATTGACGATGAACCAAATGTTAGTGTTTCTTCCTATATTTTTTATATGACTAATACTAAGTTGGTTGGAAATACAACTCTGCCAGTTGATGAAAGCTTCTGCAAGGTTGTTGCTTCTACCACTGCAATTGATAAGAGTGTCTACAAATTGGAATATAATTTGGTAGTTGATGAAGGCTTATACAATCTTGATGCTACTATGGTTGTTAATAATAGTGTCTGTAATGATGATGTCTACAACTGAGTGATACAAACCATTTAAATGTGCCATCATCATAGAAAATGAACCCAAAATTCCAAGGGAATCATCATGTAGGAAATATGTACCACCTGTGCATATAATTAATGTCCCAACATATCACCATAATGCTGAAACATGTCACAATATCCATGGTGCAAAACAATAATCAATGAATGGAATCCTACTAAGCTCTAGGGGCATAAACCAATAACACTAGACTAACCACTTTCCTCTATACATCGCACACCCACTATTGAGGTCGTCGTTAACAATGCATAAGGGAAATGCCATGGAAAGTGTGTGCGTCGATAATAAGCCCCTACATCTATAGGATAACCCATGAAGGAAATAGACTCATGCAATATGAGGGGTGACAATGACACTTGTACTTTTGAGACCCAGTGACAAAATTTCCAATTTGTGGACATTAATGCACTTTCAATTTTTACTTTAGGGGAATGTACAATACTCCCCATATGCCATCTCCTTTTATTTTGGTGTTTTCAATAAAAATAGTTTCTTTTAAGTTTTTTTTGTTAAAATTCTCACTATCAATAAACTATATATAATATATATAAAGTTTACTATTATATAATATTAATATATACTATTATAAATTTAATATATATGGTATGTTAATATATAGAAATGGGGAGAATTTTGGGTATAGGCCAAGAAGGACAAGCACACTCAGAAATTTGGTGCAAATGGCTGATTGGAATGAAATATGGACCTTTCCCACGAAATTGTGGTTTTTATTGGTTCCTTCCTTCAACATAGTTATTTTACAGAGATTTGGCCTCATTGACAACTTCACTACTCGATTTCTAGTCTATTCAAGTTAACCAAGTAACATTCATACCTTCTTTATCAAATTTCATCCCTACTGTAGAAAAATATGTGACCTAAACCATTTGAAAGATGCATTCAACACTCTGCATCTCATGCGAAACCAAGGAATTCTCCTAGATTTCTCTGATCATGCTTTCTTACTGCAGGCCTTTGTAAACAACAACATTCTTCCCTTAGGCAAACAAGCTCATGCCCACATAATTCCTGTAGGATTAAATTCTGAGACATAGTTTTAGCGAACAAAGTTTTTCTAGTATATGCCAAGTGTGGGGTTTTGACCAATGCTCACAAGGTTTTTAACGAAACATTGTCTCATGGACTATCATGATTGCAGCCATGATTACAGCCATGGGTGGGGCGAGGAAGCCCCAACACTGTTTGTTCGAATGCAAAGAGTGGGCGTCCAGCCGAATGCCTTCACAGAGATTCATTGTTGAGGACTGAGATCCATCACTTGGACTAAGATCGTGACACTATTTAGAGTTTGGAGGTTTGTTCATGCAGAGCACATTTGTCTAAGATGGCATATTAATATTTTATGTTATTGCTGCCACATTATGTTGTAGGGACGATGAGTTGAGTATTGAAGGGCATCTTGCTCGCTAGAGGTCATTCTGACTGTTAAAACCACAAAAACCAGTGACAAAAGAGAGGTCGTACCATCCAGACTTGGAGCGTGAGGAAAGGTGCAGATCTCAAGGGAATGATTTGCTTGTGAAAGATATACACTACTGTTTTGGGAGGGAGAAACTCTTGTTGAAGCTGATTTTACTGTCATATCTAAGCCATTGAAGACCATTTGTGGACAACCATTCCCTGTTGGGCGTTTCATCTCATTTGCATCAGCTACTATCACAAGTTTACAATCAACTCAAGGTGAAAGAGAGATCTAGCCAGTGCATTTTTCTATTTGAGGAAGGTTCAACCCATTTGTGGAGGAGTATGGGCACTAGGGCCAGTGACACATTGTGTACATTGTCATTCGGAGCAAGCAGCAAATTGGTATTCTTGTTGGGCATCTCCATTGCTATGTCCTAGAGCTCATGGAGGGTGTTTCTTGAAGGCATGCGAACAAAAGAGGGTGAATGTACATTGCTTCTTAGTTACACAGGCTGCACACTACAATTTGGGCTGAGTTCTCTCCTTCAAGACCGATTATCTCCTTTGCTGGCAGCGCATGGTCTAAAAAGGGGGCTGAATCTTTATCAAAGGAGGGCACGGGACTGAGTTTGGGAAATTTGTGGAGAGTGGGAACTAATTTTCAAGAACTGGGCGCTATACTAGTGGACTGTCGACCCATTTCAACTCCATGTATACAAATCTGAACCATGGGTGAGCTGCTACAACAATAAATACATGCCCAGAACTTAAAGGAAGACCGAGGCAACAATAATTTCGACTGTAAATCTCAGGTATGAGGTTCATTCCAAACCTGAGCATTGTATCTTGTTGTTTGTTGTTATATCCTTATATGACATTCTTATGAGTACATGGTTCTGTGTTCCTTGACACCTTTATCACTTTCTCAATTTGATTTTCTGCAAGAACTTTAAAGTGTTCAAATAGATTCAAGCTTTCCCTTTATGAAATATACAATGTCTTTCTTGACTGATCATAAATAAGAATAACAAAATACCCAACACAACCTTGTGATATAGTTTTCATGGGTCCATATATAATTCTATGGACAAGCCTCAATGAGATTGCGACCTATCTAAAACCCTTTAGTGTAAAATCTATTTGATGTTGCTCTCCATAAATGCAATCTTGACAAGATTTCAGGTCTCCGTCATCATCAAAATCTAAGCCAAGGACAAGTTAGTAAGTTACCATGTTTGATCTATTTTATGCTCTGCATTAAAATATGTCCAAGATGTCAATGCTAAGTTGTTTTAATCTAATACAACTATTTTAGCTTGTACAATATTCTATGGTAAACACACCAACTTGTATAGAATTCCTTTTTGAACTCCCTTAACAACCACTTGTCCTCTTTGTTTAACTAGTTAAATGTTTTTTGGTTGAACTTGTTACTGCAAAAACTTGCACTTTGTGATACTAAAGTCCCTGAACAAAGAACAACCTTAGAGTAATTCAGGAAGTTTCACTTTCCCATTGTCACCACAACAACCTTCCTCTCACTTCAGGCTGGTTCATTTTCATCTTGAGGGGGGGGATTACTAATCTATCCTTTAATTTCAGATTTGTATATAAGATTTAATAAACTTGATGTTATAGGGTTTTCAATAAAAGCATGGTGGAATTCAATAGGACCAGTGCCTTTGACAATTAGGGCCATGGATTCAGGGGAGCAAAGAGGTTTGAAATGGGATGGATAATATCAATAGGAAATTAATAGATGTACCCTACCAACAATATCAATTTGACTACCATGAAATGCCAGATGAAATTCTCAAAGCTGATAATACATGCACAAATTATCAACCATTAATGAGTCGCGTAATAAGAAGATCCAATAGAAAAAGAAGGAGTAAATGGATAACAAACTGTTATTGAAATCTTCCATTACATCCAGGAACAAGAGAAGGCCATCAAGGGTTGCAGCCCCGACCCCGCAGCCCCAACCCCTTGACCTAAACAGTCCACAAAGCTTACTAAATCAGCCTTGGACAAGTAGATCTCAACAACATAAAACAATCTGCAGCAATCCACGACAACCTAATCTACAAGAAATAAGCAGATGGAAACACAACCTTGCCACAAACCCTCCTCCAATGGATAAAAAATCAATGTACATGGCCTTTAAGGTGTATTTCACCTTCACCTAAAATCCCTTGTTTCAAATGAGATCTCTTCTCCTTTTATAGCTTCTTAAAAACCCTAGAATGTCTTGGTAAATAAGTAGGAAGTAATAAAATAATGTCTTAACCACTTTTCTCCTAATAAAATATCATCAATTTCCCCATTGGGATCCTCTCCCTGCTAAGCACTCCAATTCAAGTATCTCAATTGCCATGAAAAATGTGTAAAAGGGTGATTTGAGACCACATCTTACCCTCCCATAAAAGGCACTTCTCAATCGTTGGCTTCTATGCCATGTTTTGAGGTGAAAAAGGTGATTTGGGTCCACTTGGTCACTCCCAAAGGTGAGAACTCCTCTTGATGGCTATTTTTGATTTTATTCTTCATTGATGGACATGTGTGACACACTTGACTCAGCATTGATCCTTTCTAGCAAGGCACTCCTCATTTAGACATAGTTTAGATTTCTTTCTTAGGATATGTGCACCATATGAGGTCCACATTGACCCTTTATTACATACATAAGCTTTATGAAGGTGAAAAAGTGTCATAACATCACTTCTATAATCACAATTTCTGCCCTTAAGATTACTTCCTCCCCCAACAATCCAATCAATCCTTTCAAAACTTTGTTGGGTAAAAAACTGTGCTAGGGAGTCCTCCTCATCTGAGCACTATACACATGGAAGGGTTTCATCTTCTAAATACCACCACATGATGAAATTGAGCGTCCTAACCCCATGTTTTCCTCTCCATGTTCTGATCAAGCTATGAGTGATGAACACAAGCATGTCTAAACCAAAATCCCACGAGGAAAGTCTCCTCCAAGCTGTCTGAATGACTGCACTTCACATAAGACTCAGAGTCTGCTTTGTTGACCTCTATAACATAACTTTTGATCACAACTGCAAGTGCCTTGCACATGATCAAGCAAGAGGCCAAAACTGCTCAAAGTATGACATAAGGCACTTCTTCCATGTTCAATTCTGTTGATAAATTGCAGCTGCAATTGATCTTCCACTTAACCTGGGAAAGCAGTTTCATGTCGTAACCAAACTTAAGCTCAACCCTTCATCTAATTTATTGATAATAGAAAACAAATTCTTTGTAAAGATTAGCACATGCAATCCTGCCATTCCCTTACTAGCACCTTTCATCCATGTAGCAACAGAGGTGTTTGCATACATAGCCTGTAGGAATATAGTCCAAACTCTATCAAGCAATCACTTTCGAAGAGAAAAAAATGCCATAATATGTATTAAAATATGAGTAGCAAGTCCCGGTTTTCAGAGTTTGCACCTTTGTTTGTGTTGCACTTGCCACTCCCCGCACTTGGGCACGACTACCTTGCAGATTAGCTATTTGTTGTCTCAACCTAATAAGTTGGCGAGCTAAAATCTTTGTGGAAGCCTTAACATACATAAATCAATTTTTAAGTAAAAAAGAGATGTAGAACCATGAACTTATTGACATAGTAATGAATATGATAACATCTTGCAAAACATAAAGCCATCTCACCTCATTTCCAGTTGTTGCAGTATTTTTTATCTCAGCAAGAAATTTTTTCTCTTGCCATCAAGGATTCAAGCCACAAGCAAAGCTTAGGAACAATCTTGCACAGGAAATTGCAACAGTTTGCTTACTATGAAATCACCCTTCTCTGCTAGTGACAAGTCTTAGAAACATATAAACTTATGCTTTCCTACAAACCTCTAATTGCAGTGACGTTATCTCTCGTTTAATACCTGAAACATTCAAAATACATTGTTATAAAGAAGCCAGCTTGACAATTGCTAGGAGATTACGTAATTCAGGCATCAGAATAAATAGGTCATTAGTTAGTGAGAACATTTTAACTCCTTCCAGAATGGTCGATAATCTTCTGAATCTCTAACATGAACAAAATCTACTATATAGACACACTACACATGTTTATAATATGGGGGGATCTTGTGAGTACATTCAATACTATGATGTATTTATGCCTTTTTAAAGTTGCCCCACTGGTGCAGTTCGTAATATTTTTTCCTACGGCCTCGCTAGACCTTCCAGAGTTTATAGTTCAAAATTTGAAATAACCATCTTCAAAGTTAATTCTTGAATTTGATAATTTTCAAGTTAATCTATGCATATCAGTGTTCAGCATAATTCTCAGTTCAAGAAACAACCTGTGCGGTCTGTCGAAGTATCTACAAGATATTCATGAAACTTCGCAACTTAGAGATAATTAGGACCACTCTCATCGAACTCTTAATTCAACATCAGATTGCTTCAATAATGCATTTAGTGGTGGACTATATAGGAATAAGCTATTTAATTTACTGATATTTAGGGTCACTTCCCAAGAGTTGTCTTAAGGTTAAATTTACTGACATTTAGGGTAACTTCCCAAGAGTTGTCTCAAGATTAAGTTGATTACACCAACATATGAATTGAAATTTTAATTTACTAACATTTTAAGTTAGCACATAAATTTTCTTGTGCATCTCCTTGGAGTATATAGGGAGAACCTGTATAATTTACTGACATTTGAGGCCACTTCTTCGGAGTTGTCTTTAGGATAAGTTCATTACTTTGGCGCACGAATTATTGTGATTTTAATTATTAAGAAGTGGACAAACTTGGTTGTGGACCAGCTTCTGATAGAACCTTCTAGTATAACTTAGATAAGAGTAGTTGAATTTTGAGAAGAAAAATGTAAATTATTTTATTTTCAACTCTTATACATGTTACTGCATCACAAACGGGGAATACTGAAAGTGGTTTTCATAAAATGACAACAGTGCCATGGGTCTTCAATTAGGAAGGGTCTTCAAATCCTTCATGAAATGCCATGGGTATCTATCATATATGTTGTAGACTCAACGGTAACTGCTGAAATTCTAAATAGAGCAAGAGCATCCAAAATTGTGTTAGGCTTCCTAACATACATATTGAAATAACTTTTACCAGGCTTAGGGCCCTTCACTATGTTTGCCAATCCTGTCAACACTATTAGAAACACTACTATAATTTGAAATGGGTATTTTTTTAACATTATTAAACATTTAAAATTGTGCACTTGTCACATCCTGCCCGAAGCATTTGTCCATTGTAGATGTATCAGCTTGATTACAACTTGTTTCCATCTTTGACGCTGAGTCCGCTAAACATGAAAGGTCCAAACACCCAGTACACTTCAAGGAATAGGGATTCTCTATCTCCTTTGTGACAACATTTTTATCAAGAGGGTATGCAGCATGCTTAACATTCTTCTCATCTCTGGGAGCTAAGCCAGAGGCTGATTCTTTAATTGTAGTCTCAATACCAATCTATATTCAGAGCTTCCTGCATTGTTTCCTTCTGGATAGCCAAAGTAAGATTACCAACTTCTTCAACTGATGCTTTTTTTTTAATGTTTCTAACTTTGTTGTGGTGCTAAATCCAAAGCATCCGATGGAGCCTTAAACTACCAATATAGAAGCGTAGGAATTTACTGCCACATTCGAGGAGAAAGAAAGACAACTTTTCATTCATTCTAGAAATCGTAGGAAAAATGCTAAAGGTATGAGTGCTTTGTTCAGATAGAATAAGATAAGATAATTATTAATATCCAACAAATGACCATTGATCAAAAGAAATGTTAATCGGACTAGAAGCAACAATGTGATACCAATTAGTATGTGTTCCCTAAGCTACCCTGAAAGCATAAAGAAAAATATAAAATGATCAAATAAATGCAATCTACCACCTGTATCATTGAATTCTTAAATCCTACCTAAAGATGTTGGATAACTATCTCTGGAAATGTGGATCCTTTTCCCTCTTTCAAGAAGTAGTTTCCAAATATCTTCATATTTATCCACCTAAAATTACCAAATGCTAAAACTTTGCCTGAACATGTGGAACTACATGTCTAACTATCTCCTAAAGATCCTGGATCGATCCCTTTTAAATATGTAATATGGAAGTGAATAAGACTGTCCGAAAGGGACCTAAACACTGGAGTTGACTGAAGATGAGTAAGTGAAACTACTCAACATTTGGATGCTTTGTCTCTTGCAATCCTTAGAACTAAAAATATGCGTCAAAATATGGAACTGTTTCCTGATTATGCTGCTTTAAAATATAGAAAATACCTAACACTGATCTTATGCCTTCAAAGATGAAATAATCCTCAATTGTTAAATATTCATCCTCCTAATTGCCACTTAGAATGTTTTCTTGAAAAATCATCTTAATAACCTCTCTTGTTTCGCAGCCCTATTATAAGAATACAATACATGCAATACATCATTATGAAGTTTGAGTGCCTTTCCAATTTTTGAAATCTCCCATGCGGAACCATTTCATAGGGATCCGATGTGTATAAAATTGTATATATAATCCCAACCTATTGTAGGTTACTAAAACTCTCGGCTAAGACTCTTCCTTCAACTTCAGTCTTTCCAGGTGCTTCACACACCGAGGATTTATCATTGCATATAAAAATGAAATCTGTCACTCGTGTGTAGGTTAGCAATGTATCTTTTGCATTGCTTTTTATTACCCTTCAAATTTATATTTGTAACTCCTCTTTTGCATGGATTTTTCTTACCCCAACTTACAGCTAACTATTTGCCATTTCTTGGAGGGGCAGATCAAATCTGGAGAGGCTTACAAAATATGGAGAGGATTACAAAAACTAATAAAAATATTTTGGGGTAATAAAAAGGGTTGTAAAAGCTACCCTCCTGTATTGGTTTGCAAGTGTTGGAAAAAGATCCCCTCTTGACTTTATGGGACACCTGAATTTATGGTACTATTATATTTGGGAAAAAGATACCCTCTTGATGGGACACATGACTTTATGGTACTATTACCCTTTTCAACTTATTTACCTTTGGTTAGCCATAGGAGTTGGTTAGCCTTATATGTTAGCCATATGTATTGGTTAGCATTATATTTGCTTTGTTATCCAATTTTGAAGGATTTTTTAAGGGGGGTGGTATTTTAACCATTACAAATGAGCTTAAAGGAGATTAAAGATTTCATTTTATAAAACATATGATTAAATGAGATTACAAGAAAGGGAAATGGAAAATTTGATAAAAAAGGTGTACAAAAGAAATCTAGGCCGTTCTAAGGGGTAGTAAATTTCAAATTATTCATTCTTATATCCTTTCTTGCATTTACATAATGATTGACAACATTGAGATTTTCCAACACAAAGCCTGATTCCACAATAGTGATGCTTCTAGACATCCAAAAAGTACTCAAGGCTAAATGTTTTTCCTTATAATTTTGGATGGATATTCTTTAGTTACTTTAGTTGTAGATGGAAACTAAAGGGGCCTCTGTTGTTAACCATACCACACTTGGTGATTCTAGATGTGATACAGACATAACTTATAATCATTAATGGTGGAATGTTTTCTTTGACCATTACATATGTGAAACTTTATGATTTATGATTTCTTAGCTTTATGATTTGAAATGGCCATAGTAGAATAAGCTCCACTAGCCACTTCCATATTTTCCCCCATGGGATATCCCACAACCATGTCTCCACAAGGTGAAGCATTTTCCCTCGAATTACAATTTACTCCTTTTGCCAAGGATCCATTTGAACCAAGGTGAAAAGGAATGGTAATAGGAACAAGATATTCACCTTCTACACCTTTATTCTTGATCCTTATGTGTTCCTCCATCTTGATGCTACCAGTCGGAGAAAAGTCATGACCAAGATCCTGAATTTTGTTTACCTCAACTAGGCATGAAGTTAGTTTCTTTCACCACATATACTTTTTAAAAGGAAATTGAAATTCTTGAACAATATTTCCATATATATGACATTAGATACATCAAAATGGCACATTTTAATAGTCCAAGACCCTGGCATAGTTCTTATCACCATAAATTGTATCTATGATCTTGTAGAGCCCTCTCCTTATGTCAATCTCGACCAGAAAATGGACTATCATCCTTGAATGAGTTATCAACCATTATTATCTTTCCTAATCTATTACTAATGGAATATATACACTAATGTAACCATAAATCCATAACTCCATGTTGCAAGAGCTGGTATCCTTCAACCTTTTAGTGGAGAACAGTCGACATAGTGGTTTTCGAAATTTTGTTAATGTCTTACTTTGTAGAAGAAATCAATGGTTTTTGAAGGATTTTGTTAATGTATTGCTTTGTAGAAGAAGGGCCCTCAATCTTTTGCTATCCTAGTTACTAGAATATAAATCCTTGTTAATTCAGGCATTGCAATGATCTTTTTAGATTTGACCCAAGATTAAATAGTTTGGTAATGGTTTTTTATAACATGCCCAATCAATATTGTCGGGAATGGGGAATCAATACTCTCTAATACCTATTCTTTGACATTGTTGTGTACCCAACCTCCAATTGGAAACTAGTACTAACCTTTACACCACCCTAGTGACCAAATTCTTCACTATTTGTGTACAACAATTGCTGGAAATAAACTAACATATTTCTGTCTGTGAATGGATATTTATTCCAGCCAATTGTATTGTTTTATGCAAAGCAAAATCACCTCGTAGTAGCAATATTTTATTACAGGAAATACACTTCTTATCACAACATAAAGGTAAATTAAATCTTCATATACAATAGCAGAAACAAAAATACATAGCCATAAACTAGCAGGAGATATATGCATATAATCCTTAGCTGAAAACATGAGAAACCATAGCCAATACTACCAGTACTTGCTGTAGATTATATATATAAAGATTTTAATTGAGAAAGATATACTGTCTTCATAGAAGAGCCTGATCATAAACAAATTGAAGGATCCATGTAGGAGGACAATTTTGGCGATGTTTAGAATATAAAAATTTTAAAATAATATTCTGTAGAATTTGGGTGAATCAATTTTAGAAACAAATGGAAATTGGCGAATCTTTTTTTGGAAAAAAAAAGGAAAAATAGCCCATGGGCTAAATTTCGCCCCAAAATTTTTCTTTGACCTTGATCCTAGAGGGACAATTTCTTCTCCTAGCCATAGGAATCTAGAAGACTCCACCCATGAGCTAAGGGCCAGGATGTAACCAGGGAAAATTCTCTCAACAACAAAAACAACAATATGGTAACTAACTAAAAAAAATCAGTAGTGGAATATGGTAAGATAGCCAAAAAAATGATAGAGGCCCACTCTTTCCCACTGGAAAGGCTATCTACTCGTAAAAATATCCCAACAACACTTTGCTAAAAAAACCATCAGAAAGGAATGAGTGAAGTTTGGCCTACACAGTGCCAGACAACCCTCCCACTACAATGTCAAGTGTCCCATGCCCCTTATATGCTCTCTAGCATAGCCCAGGACAATCCACCTACTGTAGTGGTGATCTTCAATCCTAACTGCTACACAATACCCACATAAACAAAAATCCACACCCAACATGGTGCAAAAACTTCACAATGAATGCACAGTATGTTGGTAGCAAAGAGATCAAGAGTAAGCTAAACTCTATGAGTCAATGAACAACACAAGTATAGAATTCTAGTCTCTAGATGACACCTCCCTCTCTAAGTCACCAAATGGGGCATATATATAGGTTTGTCAAGCACAGGTGCAAGGAAGGTAGTAGCCAACCACTAAAGGCATGTACCACTAATAAGCATGTCCCACTGCAATGTTAGGTGTGCCCTGCCCCCTATACGCACTCTGGCATAGCCCAGGACAGTCCACCTACTCTAGTGGTGATCTGCAATCCTGACTGCCACAACCTCCATGTAAACAAAAATCCACACCCAACACGGTGCAAAAAATTAACAATGAATGCACAGTATGTTGGTAGCAAAGAGCTCAAGAGTAAGCTAAAATCTGTGAGTCAATGAACAACACAAGGGTAGAAGTCTAGTCTCTAGACTGCACCCCCCTCTCTAAGTCACCAAATGGGACATATATATAGGTTTGTCAAGCAAAGGTGCAAGGAAGGGGGATATCCAACAATTAAGGCATGTACCATCACTAAGCATGGGCAGTTGCGTCAAGTACAACAATGAGGAAGCCATTATCAAACCACTAAAGACATGTGCAATTCACTTAGTATGTGTAGTCATGACTCATGCAGACCACTTGTCATGTTACAACCTAGACCAATGTGCCCTCCTCATCTTTGCACAAGGATCAAGGTTGTGTGGAACTGTTGAGTGTTGTGCTGGATATACTCATCATTGCTGCACCATAGTTGTGGTAGAATTACTGACAAAGCAACAGTTCGACTAACACAAACGACCTAGTATATTTTGGTCATGAACGGTTTCACTTTTCTAATTACATCATTGATGATTAATTGATTGCAATGAATTATAGCAGTTTTAATACATCATCACTCAAATTAAACAAGATAGTTCAATTACATAGAAGCTCTCCTAGACCTAAACAAGGAAACTCAAGGCTCATGGAATCATACCATAGCAAGAAAGAACTAGTCGTGCCAAGGCTAGAAAAATTTCCAAGTTTTACTACCACCAAATTTATTGATTATGGAGTCACACGATGGCATCTCAAAATTCCACCAAGGATGGAGATCTCTCAGTATATTTCTATAGATTAAGAATTTTGGCATGTGAAGTCATGCAATCACAAGGACCAAGATCCCATTGGGAATCACACCCAAGCTTCCATTCTTGGATTACAATTCTCAAATTGTCTTGCTCAAGAAACAAAAGCAAATATAAATAAATGATTTTTTTCTAAACTCTCCATACTCATCTAAGATGCAAGAACGATATTAGATGTTGATGGAGTAAATATAAAATAGCTCCCACAAGGATGAATGAATCTACAAGGTGGTAGATTAAGCTTGGTGAAGAGTACAACAAGGGATGATAACATGCTAATTGTAGCCAGAGACGTTTTCCCTGCTTGGGTCTCATCTGTGCTATTTTGACCCTACTGGAGGCACCTTTCGTGATAATTTATGGTACAAAGTTATATCTGTATGCGTGGAGGTTCATATGTGGTGACTAGGGCTCCCTACTTGGGGCTATTCCATGCACTCTAATCATGATTTCTTTTGCACATATGGATGAGGATCAAACTACGCATTATTGGAATGCTTTGGGATTTGAGATGTCATGAGTAGGTACCTTTTTTTTACATTGTTTATAGACATAAGAGGCAGGTACTAAGCAACTATGCTACTTAGCATATGTTTTGATGATGTATATACGTATATGTTTTGATGATGTATATATGTATATGTTTTATGTTATATAAGCATATGTTTTGATGATGTATATATGTATATGTTTAGCATATGTATGTTGCTAACTCTGCTTGAAGTTTGGCTATATTGAGCATGCAGAGGGTGGTATATTTTTTTGATATGTGAAATAGAGTGGAATTTCTCTTTTTGTTGAGTATTGACCTTGGCCGGTGGAACCAAATAAACCAAGTGGCCAACTTGTGAACCAAATATGAAAACAAGTAACTTAATTGCGACCAGAGAAGCTTGATCTCAGTTGCCGATGAATTGCAAAAACACCAAATTTTTAATTACTTTTTATTTTTTTAACATTATATAATGTTATGTGACAACATATCCCCCATACTAGGTTTGAGATCACCTCACTACCTTCGATGCAAAGACCTAAGGGCCATTGATACGCAAATTCAACATGAAAATCGAAACTTGAAGGAGAAAATATAGAGGTTTGACAAGAGGATAGCAGAACTAGAAGATAGTTATGCGTATGCCATTTGGAAAAAGTTAAAAAGTAACATAGTTGTGATCATGGTTGAATCCCACTAACAAGTAACTATGCTACTTATCTCACTTGTTTAGTAAAATTTTTGTCAAGACCTTACAAAGTTTTCTAATTTAATGAAAGTTTTAGAATTTATAATTTACGAAGTTTCAAAGTCTAATTCTTTGAAGGGTACTAGCTCAATGGAAGAGAACCTGCTTTACAAGCAACAAGTTGGTGGTTTGATTCCATCGTGCCCTAATATTCATAGGGAATGGTGACGATCACTATCTATTCCTAAACATGTATCAATACCGAGGGTTGTTAAAAAGGCATCATCAAATTCATTTTTTATATATGAAATGGTGATGGTCAACGAATGTCCCCATACATATGCATCAATAGTGAGGGCCATGAAAGGTACATCACCATAAATCACTGTTGTTCATAAATGGTGACGGTCACTATCCGTCATTATAATCATCATTCGTGACGGACCTTGAATGTCACCACATCACCTATACTTTTGGTGACACGGCCTTCGGCGACGTTCAATTTTTCGTAATGGAGGCTCTTTTGACCATCACCAATGAGCTTATGGTGACATTTTCAACCCTCACCAAAATATGCAATGGTGATGGTAAATGAACGTTACCATAACAATAGTGAGGGCCATGAAAGGTCCATCACCATAAATTGTAGTTGTTCATATGAAATGGTGATGGTCACGATCCGTCATTATAATCATTATTCGTGATGGACCTTGAATGTCACCACATAACCTATTCTTTTGGTGATGAGGGCTTTGGTGACATTCAGTTTTGGGTGAGGAACACTCTTTTGACCCTCACCAATGAGCTTATGGTGACCTTTTTCGACCCTCACCAATGACCTTTTTTGTTGTAGTGTATCCATCAACAATATCCATTCTTACAATAGAGAGCTTCCACACATCACACTCCATCTTCACAAAAACACACAAAGTGTGTCTACAACATGATCAATATATGTCTCTCACTGTTTCCATATCTTGATAAGACCTTTTTGACTCTATTATATTCCAAGAAGTAAGGAGAAATTATATCTCGTATTTTACATGTGGGATAAATGTAATTTCACTTCTTTATATAATAAATGGTAATAAGAGTAAATTATTACATAATACATATGGGATAACTCTTTACATAAGGGTGGACATTATTAACTTCCAAATTAATACAATAAGTCATCATTACACATTCCAACATTAGGGGGATGCCTTTGTTGTTAGGGTTTAGTTTATCTTGTGAAGAGAAAGGGTATCTTGGATTTGTGATAAACGTTTGTTGGAGTGGGAGCTTTGTGGAGTGAATCTTGTGCAAGGATATGGAGAGTAGTTCAAAAATAAAAATCAAGAAGCTTAATTGCCATAGCCTTGAGTTATGGAAGCTAAAGATGGAATATATTCTTGTAGATAGAGAATAGTGGATTGTTGCGGATTTGGGTACAAATCCCACTAGTATGTTGAAAGAAGATTGGGAAAATATGGAGAGAAAATCAAGAAGCATGATTTGACTCTGCTGTTTAGATTCAATGCCTTGAATGTTTTTAGAGAAGATAGTGAAATGAAGTTGTGGGATATGCTAGGGAATTTGTATCAGTCAAATTCCCTAGTAAACAAGTTATTTCTTCAGAATAAGTTGTTTCATCCTAGGATGGATGATGGTGAAACCATGGAAGATCATATAAATGTATTTAATACTCTGGTAAGTCAACAAGAATATGTTGATATTAATATGAAAGAAGAAGATAAGTGTATTACCTTGCTATGTTCTTTGCTATACTCTTGGGATAATATAGTTGTATCATTTGGTAGTGCCACTCAATCCATGTTAAAGTTTGTGGATGTAGTTGCATACTTATTATCAAAGGAAATGAGGAGGAAATCCATGGAGGCCGTGACCAAGTATGTTTGATCTGTGAGAGGTCATTCCAAAGAGAGAAAAAATATGTCTTATTGGGGAATATCTATTTTTGGATGGATATATAAATCCCCAGGACAATTTGAAAAGAAATGATGGATATGAGATAAAGTTGCGAATTATAAGAAAAACCATAGGTCTAAGAGTGTTGGTAAAGGTAAGGGATATAATGATGCCCCTTCCATAGAAATTAAACCCTATGTAGATGAAGGAGGTTATGTTTACTTGGCATAGTTAGGTACACATACAAATATGGTTAATTGACCCAGGCACTTCATTTTATATGAATCTGCACAGGGAATGGCTTTGTGAATATGAAAAGTATAGTGGAGGTGATGTTTTCGCAGGAAATGAATCGATAGAAAAATGCATAGGACATGGAATGGTCAAGTTATTTCCTAAATATGGAAGGATTAGAAATATTCTTGTGGTTTTTCACATTCTAGATCTAGCCAAAAAATTGATATTTGGAGGTACGACGGTTGATGCAGGTGTGCATACTATATTTGAAAAGGACACATGTAATATGGTTTGAGGAGAAATGATGTTGATGCAAGGAGTTTAGATTGGAATTCTATACAAGTCACTGGGAATCAATTTCATTGATGTGTGTAAGAGTTCTATTATTCTTGAGTATAGCAATGCAGAAGGAAAGATCCCTATTGACCCTGTAGTTAAAAAAATGCTATGGAATCAAAGAATGGGACATATTGGAGAGAAGATCCTTCGAGAATTACTTGGTAAAGTTATGGTTGAAGGTATGTATGATTGCTCATTAGATTTTGATTTATATGAACATTTCATTTATGGTAAAAAAATTAGGTGAGATTCCCATCTAATGCTAAAAGAGAAAAATGAATCTTGGAGTTAATGCATAGTGATGTGTTTAGACCTATTCATGTTCCATCACTAGTTAAATTTGTGTATTATGTTTCATTCATTAATGATTTATCGAGGAACAAATGGGTCTATTTACTCCATAAAAATATGAGGCTTTCGGTAAATTTAAAGAGTTTAAATCTCTTGTCGAAAAACAAGAAGAGAATAAAATAAAGGTGTTTAGGAATGCTAATGGTGGAGAGTTCTATGGAAATGAGTTCAAGGAAATTTGTTAGTAGTGTAGAATAGAAAGGAAATATACTACTTGTTGAATATTGTAACTTCAAAGAATATTATATTTGTACTTTATTATTCCGGAGATGGTTCATTCCTCCGAGGTAACCCTATCATGTATCTGGAGATGTTTATTCCTCCAGGGGTTTGTATTAACTAGGGTTATTAGACCCACCATGTGTGGGTCGGCCCGGAAGTTATATTTTAGGGGTTATTAGACTTCTCCAGGTGAGGTCGGCCCCATTAGTCTTTTAGTCAGTTGGGAGTCAAGTATAAATAGAGGAGGTGAACTCCTCATTAGATCATTTCACTCACTTGTGGAAGAATGCGCACTAGTTGAGGAGATCTGCTAAGGAGTCAAGGAGAAGGAGCACATCTTGTATTTTGGTTGATCATCTTATTGAGGAAAGCTTTGCTGGGTTTTCTACCCCATGAGGGTTTCCCAGGGTATATTGTGTGTCTATCTTGTGATTGTGTTTCTTTCAGAGATCTTGTTTGTCTATTTGGTTTAAACTTAACATGGTATCAGAGCTAGACTGAATAGGACATCTTTCACAAGGTAAGAATACCTCTTTCTCTCTCTTTGGTGAAGTTAGGGTTTTCAGCCCCAAGTTGGTATTATTGATTTTTGGTTGCATGGCTGGATAGCTCTCATCAATACCTTTCTTTTGATCCATAGATCGAACTTTTTGGTTGGGTAGAACTTCGGGAAAGTCAAACCCTAATTCTACCAAAAGTGCGATACGTCAGATTTTGATTTCAGAAAAAAGTTGTAATTTTTTATTTCTGATTACATGGCTGGATAGCTCTTCTCAAGAGAATTCTTTTGAGCTATAGATCGAACTTTTTGGTTGGATAGAACTCCGGGAAAGTCAAACCCTAATTCTACCAAAAGTGCGATAAAATTCTGTTCCAGATTCCGGAAAAGTGAAAAGTAACTTCCCAGGTAAGTCTACTCTGTCTCTTGGACTCCCCCAAGAGAAGATGGCTCCAAATACTAAGCTTGAAGACAAGCTAGAAGGCATAGAGAATTTCCGGGCATGGAAATACAGAATTGGTCTCATTCTTGAGGAGAATGATCTTGCTCATTATATCAAGGAGGAAGTTGCAGAACCAGAAGATGATGAAGCCAAAGAAAAACACAGGAAGGACTTGATTAGGGAAAAGAGAATCATAGCTGATTCCATTAAAGACCACTTGATTCCCCAAGTGTCTTCCAAGAAGACTCCAAAGGAAATGTATGATGCCCTAGGAAGAATGTATGAAGGAAAGAACATCAACAGGAAGATGAATCTAAGGACTCAGTTGAAAAGTACCAAGATGCACAAAGGAGAATCCATTCAAGACTACTTCTCAAGAGTCTCTCTAATCAAAGAACAACTAGATGCCATTGGTGATACTCTTGATGAAGATGAACTTGTGATGACAGCTCTAAATGGTCTCACTAGACCTTGGGAGTCATTCATTCAAACTATGTGTGCCAGAAAAGAAAGTATGAAGTTTGATGTAGTATGGGAAGATTGTGTTCAAGAGGAGGCTAGGGTTTCCAACAGAGAAGCACTTCTCAAAGAGGATGACCAAGCTTTGGCCACCCACACCAAAAGAGGAAAGAGAGGCTACTTCAAGAAAGTGAACCACAAAAGGCCTCAACCCTCTCATAGATTCAAAAAGAAAGGGGGAGACATCTCCACAGTCCAATGCTTCAATTGTCTCAAGCTAGGACACTATGCCAGAGACTGTACCCTACCAGAGAAGAAGAAGAAAAGGTTTGTTCACAAAAGACATCATGCTCATATGGCAGAAGATGACAGTGAAAGAAGAAGAAGAAGAAGAAGTGGAGGAAAGGCCTCAAAAGAAAAGATCTAAAGTAAAGAAAGAAGAACCAGAAGAATATGTACTATTTTCTGCTCTCTCTGGATCTGTGTCCCCTGGTGAAGGCACTTGGCTCATTGACAGTGGTGCTTCAAAGCACATGACAGGTCATAAGGAAACTCTCTCCAAGATTGAAGAGAAGTCTTCACCACAGAAGGTATCTCTAGGAGATGATTATCAATATCCCATCAAGGGAATTGGTGAAGCAAGCTACAAGCTTGATTCAGGAACACCTTTGAAGATGAAAGAAATTTTATATGTCCCAGGTTTAAAGAAGAATCTACTTTCTATCTCTGCACTAGACAAGAAAGGCTTTAGAGTAGCCTTCATAGATGGTCAAGTACTCATGTGGACCAAAGGAAAATCAATCAAAGATGCAATTGTCATTGGTGAAGAAGAAGGAGGACTTTATAAACTCAAGGGTCATCCAGAATCTGCCCTTGCTCATGAAGTTTCTAGTCCCAGTGAGCTATGGCATAGAAGACTAGCTCACATTAACTATAAAGCTTTACCATATGTGAGTAAGATGGTTATAGGTTTGCCAAACTTGAAGGTTGATCATGATGGCTCATGTAAAGGATGCAAGAAAGGGAAGAATATCAAGAATCCCTTTCCGAAAAGTGAAACAAAGACTAAGGGTTCTCTAGAGCTAATACACTCAGATGTATGTGGACCTATGCCTACCACATCTCTAAGTGGGTTTGAATACTATCTCTCTTTCATTGATGACTATTCAAGAAAAACTTGGATATACTTCCTAAAGGGTAAGAATGAAGTCTTTGGAAAATTCAAAGAGTTCAAGGCTCTAATAGAAAACCTCTCAGACAAGAAAATCAAGATTCTCAGAACAGATAATGGTGGAGAATATACTTCCAAGGAATTTGAAGAGTTCTGTAAAGAAGCTGGAATCAAAAGGGAACTAACCACTCCTTACAATCCCCAACAAAATGGGGTAGCTGAGAGGAAAAATAGAACCATCATGGAAGCTGTAAAGACTATGATACATGATCAAGACCTTCCCATGTATCTATGGGCTGAAGCAGCCAAGATAGCAGTATATGTTCAAAATAGACTATCTCATAGTGCTCTTGACTTCAAAACTCCAGAAGAAGTCTTTACAGGAAAGAAGCCTGAGGTAAGTCATCTCAAAATATTTGGGTGTCCTGTGTACATACACATTCCAAAAGAAAAGAGATCCAAATTGGATCCCTCAGGTAAGAAGGGAATATTTGTTGGTTATTGTGAAACCTCCAAAGCCTTCAGAATCTACATACCAGGTTTCCATCATATAGAAATAAGTAGAGATGTTACCTTTGATGAGGAAGCAGCCCTCAAGAAATCTAGAAAGTGTCAACTTGAAGAAGTTTATGAAGAAGATACATCTCCCAGAATCTCAGAGAATGCTCACATTCCTGAAGAGGACACACCAGAGGATCATGACATGCTGGAACCACAAGAACCTCCTGTTACAGAATTGTCAAGGAAAAGAAGACCAGCATGGGCTAGAGACATTATTCAAGGAGCAGAAAGATATGGTGCTCCTGAAGGCTCCACTAGAGAAAGAAAGAAACCAAAGTTAGTATCCAACTATATGGCCCTGATGTGTGATCTAGTGGATCAACTACCTACCAGCTATGAAGAGGCAGCTCAAAAGAAAGAATGGGTAGAAGCAATGACTGAAGAATATCAGTCAATAATGAAAAATGATGTTTGGGATATAGTTCCCAAACCAAAAGACAAAAGTGTGGTTTCTTCCAAATGGATCTTTAAAATAAAACATGCTGCGGATGGAAGTATTGAAAAATACAAAGCAAGATTTGTAGCCAGAGGTTTCTCTTAGAAGGAGGGAATTGACTATGAAGAAACATTTGCACCAGTTGCTAGGTATACTTCAATTAGAACTATCATGGCTCTTGCATCCATGATGAAGTGGAAACTACATCAAATGGATGTTAAGACAGCTTTTCTGAATGGTGTAATTGAAGAAGAAGTATACATAGAGCAACCACAAGGGTTTGAGGTAAATGACGGAAGGACTCATGTATGCAAACTGAAAAAGGCATTATATGGGTTGAAACAAGCTCCCAGAGCTTGGTACGGAAGGATTGATAATTTCTTAACTAGCATGGGCTTTACCAAAAGTAAAGCTGACCCAAACCTTTATCTCAAGGTGATGGGTGATGAACCAGTTATACTTTTATTATATGTAGATGATCTATTTCTAACTGGAAATGAGAAACAAATCATTGAAAGCAAGAAGAAGCTTTCTTCAGAATTCGAGATGAAAGATCTCGGATTGATGCACTACTTCTTAGGATTAGAAGTGTGGCAAGAACCAAGAGGAATCTTTCTGAATCAAGGTAAGTATACTGTGGAAATTCTGAAGAGATTTGATATGTTGGAGTGTAAACCCATGGCCACTCCCATGGACTCCAACTTAAAGATTTTGGTTAATGACTCATCAGAATTAGTGGACCTAACTTTATATAGACAGATCATTGGGTCACTAATGTACTTAACAAATACTAGACCAGATATATGCTTTGCTATAAATACCCTAAGTCAGTATCTAGTAGAACCCAGAAAGGTTCATCTAATAGCTGCAAAGCATGTAATGAGGTACTTAAAAGGTACATTAGATTTTGGTTTACTCTATGATGGAAGTCATGAACTCAAGTTGCATGGTTACTCAGACTCTGATTGGGCAGGCAGTGTCTCAGACAGAAAAAGTACTTCAGGTGGATGTTATAGCCTTGGATCTGCCATGATCTCTTGGTTCAGCAAGAAACAATCCAGTGTGGCCCTCAGTTCTGCTGAGGCAGAATACATAGCTGCTTGCTCTGCCAGCTGTGAAGCTGTATGGCTTCGGAAACTGTTATCTGGGGTGTTTGACTTAGAAATGGATCCCACTATGATTATGTGTGATAATCAAAGCTGCATCAAGATGACAGAAAATCCTGTGTTCCATGATAAGTCAAAACACATAGAGATCCGATACTTCTATATTCGAGACATGGTGCAGAAAGGAGCTATCAAGCTTGAGTACGTGAGCACTGAAGATCAAATTGCTGATATCCTTACCAAACCACTGTCTCGTGTGAAATTTGAATACTTTCGAGACAAGCTTGGTGTAGTTCAAAAGGACTCTCCTAGAAAGGGGGAGTAGCATGGTTCCTGATGACAAGCAAGTCTCATCAACAATGAGACTTCACCTAGTCACTTAGAAATAGTTAGATTTAGGACTATTTTATTTTCATTTAGTTTCACTTATACATGATTTGATGATAGATGTATTAGTGAGAATACATGCTAGATGTATACATGCTTTTGATGTTAGATGTATACATGATTTTGATGATAGATGTATTAGTGAGAATACATGCTAGATGTATACATGCTTTTGATGTTAGATGTATACATGATTTTGATGATAGATGTATTAGTGAGAATACATGCTAGATGTATACATGCTTTTGATGTTAGATGTATATATGATTTTGATGATAGATGTATTAGTGAGAATACATGCTAGATGTATACATGCTTTTGATGTTAGATGTATACATGATTTTGACGATAGATGTATTAGTGAGAATACATGCTAGATATATACATGCTTCTGATGTTAGATGTATATATGATTTGATGATAGATGTATTAGTGAGAATACATGCTTTTGATGACAGATGTATACATGCTTTTAGATGTATTAGTAAGAATACATGCTTTTGATATATGACGTATACATGCTGTTGATGCTAGATATTGATTATGTACTTGTATGGATGAGGATACTTGTACTTGTATTGATGAGAATACATATTGAGGGGATTGAATCATCCCTGGACTTTCAGTCCTAAAAAGAGCCGTAGACGTGAGGTCTCCGAGAATGAAGTCCTTAGTGGACAGTTGAGGGGATTGAATCATCCCTGGACTTTCAGTCCTAAAGAGAGCCGTAGACGTGAGGTCTCCGAGAATGAAGTCCTTAGTGGACAGTTGAGGGGATTGAATCATCCCTGGACTTTCAGTCCTAAAGAGAGCCGTAGACGTGAGGTCTCTGAGAATGAAGTCCTTAATGGACAGTTGAGGGGATTGGATCATCCCTGGACTTTCAGTCCTAAAGAGAGCCGTAGACGTGAGGTCTCCGAGAATGAAGTCCTTAGTGGACAGTTGAGGGGATTGGATCATCCCTGGACTTTCAGTCCTAAAGAGAGCCGTAGACGTGAGGTCTCCGAGAATGAAGTCCTTAGTGGACAGTTGAGGGGATTGAATCATCCCTGGACTTTCAGTCCTAAAGAGAGCCGTAGACGTGAGGTCTCCGAGAATGAAGTCCTTAATGGACAGTTGAGGGGATTGGATCATCCCTGGACTTTCAGTCCTAAAGAGAGCCGTAGACGTGAGGTCTCCGAGAATGAAGTCCTTAGTGGACAGTTGAGGGGATTGGATCATCCCTGGACTTGCAGTCCTAAAGAGAGCCGTAGACATGAGGTCTCCGAGAATGAAGTCCTTAGCGGACAGTTGAGGGGATTGGATCATCCCTGGACTTTCAGTCCTAAAGAGAGCCGTAGACTGGGTCTCCGATAATGAAATCCTGAATGAACAGGTAGGGGATTGTATCGTCCCCGGACTGAGGTCCCAGAATAGAACCGTAGAATGGGTCTCCGATAATGAAATCCTGAATGAACAGGTAGGGGATTGTATCGTCCCCGGACTGAGGTCCTAGAATAGAACCGTATACTGGGTCTCCGATAATGAAATCCTGAATGAATAGGTAGGGGATTGTATCGTCCCCGGACCGAGGTCCCAGAATAGAACCGTAGACTGGGTCTCCGATAATGAAATCCTGAATGAACAGGTAGGGGATTGTATCGTCCCCGGACTGAGGTCCCAGAATAGAACCGTAGACTGGGTCTCCGATAATGAAATCCTGAATGAACAGGTAGGGGATTGTATCGTCCCCGGACTGAGGTCCCAGAATAGAACCGTAGACTGGGTCTCCGATAATGAAATCCTGAATGAACAGGTAGGGGATTGTATCGTCCCCGGACTGAGGTCCCAGAATAGAACCGTAGACTGGGTCTCCGATAAATGAAGTCCTGAATGAACAGGCAGGGGATTGCATCGTCCCCGGACTGAGGTCCCAGAATTGATCCGTAGACTGAAGTCTCCGAGAACTGGAGATTGGATTGTATCATCCATGGACCTATGTCCTAAAAGGAGCAGGATTGATCATCCTAGGAATATGATCGTGTGATGACGATGCTGATGATCGTGTGATGACGATGCTGATGATCGTGTGATGACGATGCTGATGATCGTGTGATGACGATGCTGATGATCGTGTGATGACGATGCTGATGATCATGTGATGAGGATGCTGACGATCGTGTGACGACGATGCTGATGATCGTGTGATGACGATACTGATGATCGTGTGATGACGATGCTGATGATCGTGTGATGACGATGCTGATGATCATGTGATGATGATGCTGACGATCGTGTGACGACGATGCTGATGATCGTGTGATGACGATACTGATGATCGTGTGACGACGATGCTGATGATCGTGTGATGACGATGCTGATGACGATGCTGATGATCGTATGATGGCGATGCTGATGATCGTATGATGACGATGCTGATGACGATGCCGATGATCGGATTGATATCGACACTGTTCCAGTAACTGGTTGAGTTACTGATGAAGATGAATTGAAGAAAGCTTCCGATGATTTGTAGATGTATCATATATGATGACTCCTTGCTCTTGCAGATGTTGTTATAATATCCTTCTTGTTAAGGGGGAGTGTTGAATATTGTAACTTCAAAGAATATTATATTTGTACTTTATTATTCCGGAGATGGTTCATTCCTCCGAGGTAACCCTATCATGTATCTGGAGATGTTTATTCCTCCAGGGGTTTGTATTAACTAGGGTTATTAGACCCACCATGTGTGGGTCGGCCCGGAAGTTATATTTTAGGGGTTATTAGACTTCTCCAGGTGAGGTCGGCCCCATTAGTCTTTTAGTCAGTTGGGAGTCAAGTATAAATAGAGGAGGTGAACTCCTCATTAGATCATTTCACTCACTTGTGGAAGAATGCGCACTAGTTGAGGAGATCTGCTAAGGAGTCAAGGAGAAGGAGCACATCTTGTATTTTGGTTGATCATCTTATTGAGGAAAGCTTTGCTGGGTTTTCTACCCCATGAGGGTTTCCCAGGGTATATTGTGTGTCTATCTTGTGATTGTGTTTCTTTCAGAGATCTTGTTTGTCTATTTGGTTTAAACTTAACACTACTCCATATGCACTTCAACATAATGGAGTTGTAGAGAGGAATATGACACTAATGGAGAAGGAAAATAGTATTCTCAGTGGTACAGGGTTATCACAAGCATTTTGTGAATAGGCAGTGGATACTACATGTTACTTGGTAAATCGATCACCTACATCAGCAATGGTTGACAAAACTATGCATAAGACATGGAATAGTAAAAATCCCTCTCTTAAACATCTCATATTTTTTTCTTATGATGCTTATGTGCATGTTCAAAATGAAAATAGGAGTGAGTTGGATAGTAAAGTTAAAAATGTATTTGTATTTGTTATGAAGATGGTATAAAAGGTTATATAAATTTTGGAACCCAGTAGCTAAGAAGATTGTTTATAGTCAAGATGTTTCATTTAGAGAGGTTAGAGTTCTTCCCAAATAGGAATTCCAACACAAGGAAGAAAAAAAAAATACAATAGAGTTTGAGTTGGAGGAAAAAGAATATGACTCAACAAAACAATATGAATCAGAAGAGGAAGAACCTCAAGTTCCATCCTTGAGCATATTTGCTTGTGAAACAATGAAAATAGAAAGGTATATCCCACTTTATTTCCATTCTATTTTTTCTTTATCTGTTACTGATGATGATCCTAGATCTGTTAGGGAGGTAGTGTATTCAAAGGATAGTAAACTTTGGAAGAATGCCATGGTTGAAGAAATGGATGCTTTGGAATAAGACTTGGGATCTAGTTGAGTTTCCGAATGGAATAAAACATATTGGTAGAAAATGGGTGTTTAAGATGAATTTGAATGCAGAAGGTACGATACATAAGTACAAATATTCTTTAGTAGCTAAGGGTTATTCCTAGATGGAGGGAATTTATTTTGGTGATATTTTTTCTCGTGCTGCTAAATTAAATTCTATTAGATTTCTTTTGTCTATTACTACTACTTTTGATCGTTAAGTAGAGTAAAGGGATGTGAAAACAACATTTTTACATCATGATTTGAAAGAATAAATCTACATGAAACAAACATAGGGTTTTGAAGTAGAGAGAAACAAGGAGTTAGTTTGCAAGCTGAAGAAGTTATTGTATCGATTAAAAAAATCACAAAGAACGTGGTGTCAAAAATTTGATACTTACATATTGGGACTTTGTTTCTCAAGAAGAAAAGTTGATCATTGTATGTATTCCAAGTAGGTTGGTGTCGCGGACCCAATTTTCTAAACTGGTAAAAATTGGTAAAAATTTAAACTTTTTAACCATGGATGATAATAACACACTAATTCCTCTTTTAACATAACATTGATTAATTATCCGTTAAAAATATGGAACACACATAAACCTTATTTAAGCTATTAATTTTAATACCAAGATTTCCGACAACGCTTGTCAAATAATTCTCATTGTAAATTATTGTTTACGCCCTTTCAATCTAAGCCTATATTTTATCAATGATGCATCCACGTGTCTTACCATCCTTACCTTGAACTTTTTCTTGGAATTCCTTGCTTAATAGTAGTGAACAAATTTGTACGTGCTGAAACTATTAATACACTTCTATGCCATGGATAACATGGTCAACTAAGAAAAGCATATTTCACCTAAGATTTAATTGACACAACATATATTCAAACAGGCTTAATTGCGCTATTATAATTATATACATAAATGAGAGACAAATACATAAACAAGGAGGGGTATATACAGGAGAATAAGGACGATAAGAGACGCCAACCTACTATCAATGAATTTAAAACACACTTGCATCTACTTCCGATTTAAACACATAGATGCCTAAATAGGTCAATATTAAGCAAGACTAAAATAGTTTTTTCGAACTTATTTACATATGTAAACCAGAAACAATGTTATAAATACCACCATCATAAAAATGCCTAAGGTATTCAATTTTTAAAACAACCAAATCTGAGATAATAATAAAGACACATCATCAAGAGAGATATACACAAGAATACATACCAAGAGACCAAAGTAATGTGGTTCACCCATACACGGGCTAGTCCACAAAGGTGTGTGCATCCTTTATTATTAGGCAAAAAGTAATAGGATTACAATGAGCAATATGGTTGCTGCGACAAGATTCCTTTTCCTTCCGTTAAGCTTCTATCACATAGATATTTTCATGAATCAGCTATATACACCATTATAAATGAACTAGCATATAGGTATTATTTAACACTTTGAACCTTATCCTTGAAAATAAGGAAAAGTTACATATAAGATAAATGACTAGCATTTTTAATCCTATAATAACTTCTACTTTACATATATGACTACACCCCTTATATGACCTTTATATTTACTTTTGCGCATATACATCTTATCTTCGTATATATAAAATCTTGGTCAACCTTTATATGGTAATGAAACAAACTAATGTAACTTCTTATTATATAGTAATGGAACATCACATATTATATAGCATCGTTATTTTCCCTTAATTAGAAAATGGACAAAAGTAATAAAGGTACAAGGTCAGGGTTCATCCTTCAAGTCACATGTACGGAGTATAAATCCATATGGGATCAATCTCTCAAAGAAATTAAGCAATGGTAAGAATATCATATTTAAACATTGCATAATAATTAAAAGAATATTACGATTTCTTGCAACACATGGTTCTTACCAAATTAGAGAATCGTTCCCTGAACTGGCTTTGTCATGCATCGTTCCATCAAACACCATGCAATAAAATATGAAATCTACATTATTAGATATGTACCTATTCAGGGAGAGGTTCCCAAGAAGAAGATCACCAAGCATCCATGAACACTCTTAACGCAGATCTAAAAGTCAACATGCAGCATACCTTTGTAGACCTAAAAAAATGAAGATCAACAAGCATCCATGAACACTCTTAACGCAGATCTAAAAGTCAACATGCAGCATACCTTTGTAGACCTTAAAAAATGAAGATCAACAAGCATCCATGAACACTCTTAACGCAGATCTAAAAGTCAACAGGCAGTCATACACAACTTAACGTAGATCTAGTAAACAAGATCCACTCGCAGCATACGTCAACATTTAAGAAAATGCTCAGGGAAGTCGGGCTCTCTACGAGCTGTCCCTTCCCATCCATAACACATCATGGATAAAACATATACAGAGTATACCTAGAGTACCACTAGGTTTATCTAAACGCTATTCGCATTTTGGAAGGATTGAATTAAGTATTGTTCTTGTCTCCGATCTTTGGATACCATCTAGACCACTGAAACCCCACAGAAACCAAAGCGGAGTTCATAAAAACAAAAATGTAGTCATTGCCAGAGAAATAACGAAGCACCACACAGATCTTCCACGCATATCTTTTAAAAGAGATACCACCTGAATTAAAATTGAATAACCCGCAGATCGAATGGATGACCATACGCCGATTTCATAATAGCATAGATCTCCCAACAACGCCATGCTGATCTACCACCAGGATACCATACAGACCTCGAAAGAAAAATAAGAAACTCAATAATTGAATAATACGAAGATCAAACAGATGAATACAGTGTAGTTATTCAAACAAGGATCATGCTTATCTAAAAGATACACAACAGAGATAACACAGGGATCGAGCTCTCTCCTGAGTTGTCCCTTCCCCAAACGCTCCATGAGAAGAGACACAGAACTGTCTTTCAACTAAGACTGGAAACACATCTCAATGTAAATGATACGCACCAGAGATTTGCAGATCTTCGTGGTTCTTTCCCCCTTCTCTATCCTTATCGTTTTCCTCCACGGGAAGTGTGTGTACACCATTCCAAATTCATAGCTTCTATTCCTCTCAATATTACTATGTATCCCCTCATACTGCAAACTCTCCTTCATATGAAGGGAGTCTTACCCTCTTCTGTCGCGGCATCTGGAGGCAGTTCAAGGACAAGTGGCAGCTCTCATTTCTTCCTGGTTCTCCAAGAGATTCCCACTAACTATGTTTTTTCATTTAAAACGGAAGAATAAGAATAAATATGGAGGTCGTTCCCTCTACGTGTTCCTCGTATTTTACCAAGATCATCACGATTTCTAGGTGATACAAGGCCGCCTTGCGATTCTCCAGGGAGCATACCTCCTTTCTTAATTCTTTGGTAATGAAAGATCATAAAAGCCATGATCTCCCATCAAGCGGAAAATGCCCCTAAATAATGAGACAAAACTCCCCTACCCAAAAATCGGGTTGTCCTTCTAGGTATTTATGATTAAAAACATACACAGCAGTTTCTTCTACAAGATACCAGCTACCCCTGAGTTCGAGGTTCTCCACTATCGTAATGATGGCGGAGTGGGCCTAACATTAACTTCCACTTCTCCTACTAAGGTGACAACTTCATAAAATTTCTCAAACATGATCACCATTAACAAATTTCTTAGTGCTAAAACTTCAAGGATGAACAACTTAGGTTTTGGCGATCCATGTGTCCTCAAGGAAAGACAACTTCTATTTAGTCGACACTATATCAATGTCAATTATAGTTATGGCATTTTTAACCAAAACATCGTTTCTCTAATAGATTGTATATGTACAGGTTTGTTTAGTCTTTCCTTTATAAAATTTTGTCTTAACTCCAGTTTCATATTTATATGTATTCACGCAATTACATAGCCCTTAGTATTACCTTTTAAACTAATATATCGAAAATTATGGGTTTAACCAAATATATTTATAGGTTAAGTTCCATATATATATATGAAAATAGGCTAAGCTTTTCCTTTGCTCTATACTCATGAATATAATAATATTCTTCATAGTATTTATCTTACTTGTATATGTGTTCAATTACTTATCATGCCATGGAAATAATAATAATAGGGATGGGAATAGTATAAATTTATGGGTTTTCCTTAAGTGGTAATTTGTATTTCTCAGGCACTCATGTGTTGGATTTGAGATATTCAATATTACTTGGGATCATCGCTTTGTTACTTATATTTTTGCTAAAAGTCAAGTCAATTGAAGTTTAATCAAGCTTGCGACGAAAAACCGTTCTCCCAAATTTATGATGACGACCTTTAAACTTTTAATGTTTTTACATGTAAACTTACCCTCCTCAAGTGCCCAAGGTACTAGGTCATCATCCATCATCTAAATTTAGATTGCTAGAAGGCTATCGTGCCTTTCACCTTCTCCCTTGGCGACTTTACCCGCCGAGGACTTAGTTGTGTCCATCTTAAATTTAAAGAAAATTTTAATAGTAAATCACGACAATACTTTCAAGGTCTACTGGTGGGACCTTGGCCTTGATCTCCTCACCATGGCCGTTTACACTATTATTTTTATAAAATAATAATAACCATAATAAGGTCAATTTGGAGGGATGTTACAGTTGGTGATGATTTATTCATGTGGTATTGTATGTTGATGATATGTTGTTCATTGGAAACAACCAAGAAATCATCAAGGATGTCAAAAACCAGTTCTATTCTAAATTTGATATGAAAGATATTGGTGTTGTAAATTTTATTTTGGGCATGGAATTAAAAGGGATCATGCCAATAGAAGAACGCGGTTAATTCATAAGAAATATGTTGGGATAGTATTGCATAGGTTTAATATGTAGGATTGTAAACTGACAAAGGTCCCTATTTATGTAGGTGCAAACTTATCTACAATTCAATATCCCAAGACTAAAGAAGAGGTAGAAGGCATGTTATGTGTTCCCTATGCCAATGATGTTGGAAGTTTGATGTATGCAATTGTTTGTACTAGACCATACATTGCCCATACACTAGGATTCTAAGAAAATATATGTCAAAACTAGGGAAGGAACATTGTATAGTAGTAAAGAGGTTCTTCATACATTTATGTGGCACTTCAGATTATGCAATCTGCTACCAAGGAAAGTAAGTATGGACCTCATAAAGATATATATATATATATAAGTTTTGTTGATGCAAACTGGGATGGATATTTTCACCACAATAGATCTACAAGTAGTTATGTTTTTAACCTATTTGGTGGAGGAATTAGTTGGATGAGTAAGAGGCAAGGCATAGTTGCATTGACAACTACGTAAGCAAAATACATGGAATCCACTCATGGAAGTAAGGAATCCATACGGTTGCAAATATTATGTTTAGGTATTGGTTTTGTTTAGAAGGTAGTGAGAATATGTTGTGGTAACTCAAGTGGAATTTTTCTGGAAAATAACCCTTCTTATTATTCCAAGACAATTAATATTGATGTTTAGTACCATTTTGTTAGAGACACGATTGAGAAGAAAAAAATATTGTTAGAGAAGGTTGATACCTTGAATAATGTTGTAGACCCATTGACAAATTCTATTAGTACTAAAATTTTCTCTTTGTGTAGAGAATTAATTGGCATTTCTACCCTTAGTAGCCGATTTCATGGATGCTTCAACTTTGACTCCATTATGAAAGAATGCAACAAGTGGGATAATTTTGGACATGTCCTATAGTATTTGTAGGTTACCAAAGAAACAAGGGTTCAAGGGGGTTGATTAGTCCTTCGACTAGGGGGCTTTGGGGGGATGACACCCCTGGAAGAATTTTTTGGGTTTGTTTTTGGTCTATTTTGAGATATTTTTGGCCCATGGTTTTGTGACACATTGGAGGCTAATTATGGTCAAGCAATCAGGGTCATAATCTAACCTGGATTAATGTATTAGATCTTTGGATGCTATAATATTGTATTGCAAACATAAATGATAATTAAATGAGATATATAGTGGAGAAACTCTCAGGAATGATGGATTTCTTGGTTTTGGGTTTCCAGGGTAAATCCTTGTGTAATGTGTGTGTGAGACATTGTTAATTGTTGTTTTGGATTTGCTTTGGTCATTTTTTTATTTATACAAGCTTATTAAAGTTCTTCTGTGTGAAATTATCTCTATTGCTAAATCATTTGCTTCTCATCATGGAAGCAAATATCTACGATTCCATGTTTTTTCACAGTGAACCACTTATACTATGAAACAAGAACTCGACACAGTTCTCGTTTTTCTCTATCCTAATTTTAGTAGCTATTTTTACCCTCGTTTCAAAAATGGTTGATACCAGTATCACACATTTTCATTTTGAGACATTTTTTGGGGCCTTTGAATTATCTGTCGTAAAATATTTTTAATTTCTATTTTCAAGTGTGTTAGAAATTTAATAAAATAACATACATTTTTAAGCAATTTATAATGAAAAACATATACATTTTACGATTTTTTCTATAAAATAAGACATTTCTATAGAGAAAATAAGGCATTTTTATTGACAAAATTGTAAACAATTCCATAAAATAAAGACATTTAAAACCATTTTCAATGAATTTTCAGATATTTTTTGTATAAAAATGATCATATTTCATATTATTTTCCGAAAAGTGATGATTCACATAAATTCAAGAAAAAATATACAAATTATTTGTAAAAAAAATATTAAAAACATTATATGTAGAAATTTTATTTATAAAATAAAGTCTGAAAGTCAAAACATTACTAATATATCTTATCAAAAAGTTGTCAAAAATTGTAAAAAGTTGTCAAAATTAACATTTTCTTCAAAACATGAAACTATTCAACAATATCATGCATGCCAAATTCTTCATCGACATTGGAATTTTCTAGAGCTTGACTTTCCTCAGGGACATCAATGTCCTCTTCCGTTGGGTCTTATATGTTTGCAAGATCCCCAAAGTGCTCCTTTCCAAACACCCCTCCTAATGGGGGTTGAGGCTCTTTTAACATCTTTGCCACAAGTGTTTCACGAAACTCTCCTTTCTTCAAACCAACTTCTTGCAGTTCATCTGGAAGAATTTGAATAGCCTTAATTCTTTGCTTTATGTAATTGCATTGGAGTAGATCATTATCAATGGATATGCAATTTCTTCCTTTCTGTAAGGAGCATGCTATTGTTGTACCTAATCACCAAAAACAAAAATAAAGTTAAGTCAAATAGCATAAAGAAGCATACTTTAAAACAATAAAATAATGAAGGATAAAACATACAATAAAACTTGATATATTATTTCATATGTAATATGAGAAAGTTTACCTGAACCCGAGAACAAATATAAGACCCAATCTCCTTCTCTTGAAAATGTATCTATGAGATAATTAATTAACGCTTGTGTCTTTTGATAGATGTTTACAATCACTCCTTTCAAATCCCTTTCTTCATATGTTAATTTTTTTACCACAACATTATAACTCAATATCCGACTATGTTTTTCTCCACTCTTTTCATTGATTAAAAGAGATTCATAAGCCTCCTCCTGTGTCCAAGTTGCAACATGTATGCTTTCAACATCACTCAGGAATGGATCGCTGCCGGAGCTACGAACATTAGGCTTTTGCCTGTAACAAAAATATAAAACAATTAATTAACTTATCAATAAATATAATTGATTTATAAATTCAAAAATTTGATAATATAGTGCAAATATATTACCAATAAAGTTGCTTCCTTTTTTTCCTTTACCCTTGAAGGCTGTCAACAAGCCCCCTAATTTTGCGTCTGAATGGAAAACAACAAATCTCCATAGTGGTGATGTTGTGACATCTACAAATCCCAAAACCACTTTACTGAATGATTGGTAAGTGTAAGGCTCACAATCATAAGTAGTGTTTCGGATATTGTATCCATGAGGGATATCTACAATCACTAGTGCGTACTCCTTTTTAGGAACAAGATTTGCAATGTCTGCACAGTCACCTAAAATGACTTTATATTGCACAGTGTCAATCCCATTCCAAATATAATGATAAAGTGTATCATCAAGTTCAACGTTTGCAAGACATTGTCTCCTTTGTCGTTCTATTTTGGCTCTTTGGATATGAATTTTGAAGGACTCTGGTACTCCATCTCTACCCCTCTTTGGCATCTTCAAATGAAAATGATCTCTATAAGTAATAAAATAGAAATGAATTGAATTAGAAAATAAATAAAATAGGATGTATCATAGATCAACATACCTTCTTGAATGCAACAAAAAATTGTTTTAAAGTTTCTATCAAGCTTGAGTCTGGATAGTTGCATTTGACATTATCCCAACTCTTCTCATTCAACATTATAACCATCTCCTCTTGTATTTTCATGTATACCTTGTGACTAGAAAATGAAACAATAAATGATGTTTACAATCATATATAATAATATAACAGAATACCTAGAACATAACAAAAATGTTAAACTCAAAAAAATGGTCAACCTACTTGTCAAGTTCGCTGCACATTTCCTCCATGGATAATTCACCTAACTTTACTCGTGATAGTATTGTAGCTATTAATGTTTCATCCTTCACACCTTACATTGTTCTCCAAGGTGTAATAGTCATGTCTTCTGGCAGATACTTGATGTCAGGACCTGCCTTACGACCGCTCCATGGAACAACTCTACCTTTTTTCACTTTCTGTTTTTTTATGCCAATATTCTCCCACAAGCTAAATATGTCATCAATCAAATCCCTTGTTTTCCCAACTCTGAATGCCAAATGGAAATAGGCATCTACAGATCTGAATGCATCACTTCCTTTGGAATTTTTTTGTAGCACAATATTATCTTTAATAGGGAGACCTATTTCCATACAACATTGTCTCCGAAAACTTGCATCAACTCTAGATTTTTCCCCGCCACATATTTGCACAAATTCACTGTGTATAAATCTCACCTTTTGAACAAATGTCATTGTCAACCTATATTCACTATCTGTGTTATGATCCCATGCCAACAACTTTGCTTCAACATCTATTAAACCAACATAAATGATGCATTTAACTGTTTCAAAAATAGGTTATTGGGATATTCTTGCATCAACTCTCTTCTTTCCTCTGCAGAATGATTCCCTCCAAGAACATAATATTTGTAATGAAAACATCTTGTTTCATCAAATTCATTTCTAGTAGGAACAACTTCCGGGTCAATAAGGACTAGGTAGTCAACCACATGTGCATAGGGATTGTGCCTCATCAATGCTCTCAAGTTGTGAATATGCAAGTGACGTGGTTTTCTACTTCTAAATTGATTTTGCTCTTCTGTGGGTTTATAAAGTTTATTCACATTCAACTCAAATGTATGTCCGCTGTTAACCAAATTATCCCTCCGCAATCGATCTCGAATGACATTTTGTGTTGTCTTGACAATGCCATCCTCTAGATCAACACCTGGAGTAATGATTTCCCTATTGCCACTAGAATTTTCACTCCCATATTCAGTAATAACTTTGGTTTCATTAACAACATATCTCCTCTTTTTTTTAATTGAAGGGGTTCCTTCTAAAACAACAATGCCTTCAACAGGAATCGAGGCAATCTCAACCATATTTCTTTTACGAGATTGTTTGTTAGTCTTACTAGCAGGAGTAACAAGCTCATTTGCAACAATTTCATCATGTTCAGTTGGGCGAGATGAAGATTTAAATATAACCCTTCTAGGTACCTGATTTGATTATCGGATGCTCTTTCCTAAGTTTGTGCTTGTACTTCTTTAGTTTGAACATTTAACACTTGTTTTTTCTTCCTTGCTTCTCGTCCCTTTTGAATAGTGACACTAATGACATCCATAGGATCGGCCTCTATATAATAAATTCCATTCAGGGATAATTTTAAGGACCCATACTTATTTAAAAGTGTATAAAACTTGGCGAATCTTACCAATTCTTAAAATGTCAACTATAAAATATTTGGCGATATTTTTCTAAAATTATTTCAATTTCTAAGGATTTTATATAGTTTATATAATAATTTGGCGATTTTTAGAGTGAAAAAAGTTTACCCCATCAAAATTGGGCGAAATGGGGCTTCAAAAAATGCAAATTGGCGAATGTTTTTTTGGAAAAAAACATGGAAAAATAACCCATGGGCTAAATTTCGCCCCTAAAATTATCCTTGATTCCATTCAACTTTTCTGAAATAGAAATGAAAAAATCCTGCAAAATAAAAACATTAGCGTATTAAATCTATTACATTGTGGTATCCAAGTTATAACAAAACCAGTTTAAGAATAATATCAATATTCAAACTTACTCTCCCGCTTTCAATTTCATCCATGACCCCTTGACAAAAATCTATGAAATTTTCTTGAACATTATATTTTGCACTCTTCAAAGCATATCGTATTTTCGCAAAGGTCTTGGCTTCTTTCACCTATGCATAAACAATATCTGTACCTTCCACTACACATATATCTCTCAACAATTCCAATAGATTGTAATCTGCTTGAATATATGGATCTGCAGAACAATATAAGAGAATGCTTTATGGTTTTCCTTGATTTTTTTCCTTTAGATGCCAATGATACTCTGTTATGTCTTCTTCTGTTGCATGTTTCCATTCTCTAACATTTTTCATTCTTAATTCTTCAAAGCTAAGAACTCTGTCTTGAGTCTCAACATTCTCAGATGCCTCAACTGTTTTTTTCTATGCAATGATCGCTGCTCTTGATCCAGAAACGTTTACAGATATATTTCTTGATGCCATTGTACCTATATCCAAAATGTAGAATTTTAAAATAAATCAACAAACATTTATAATCTAAATAAAATCAACATCAATATTCACTATAAACTGTATTTGAAAAACGTTTTAAAAAATTTAAAAATATTTTTACATTCATAATCGTTGTTTTTTATGTTTTTAATTTTTTAAAAACAGATGTAAACCTACACCCTACCCACCCTAAAATATATAATAATTAATTTTAAAATAAAAATTTGACCTACCCCTACCCCCTAACTATATAATAAAAATTAAAAAAAAAAAATTTAAAACTTACCCCACTAAACCCCCTTAACAATATAATAAAATATTTAAAAAAAAAAAAAAACTAACCCCCCCACCTAACAATACAATACAAAAGTTTAAAAAAAAATTAAAGCTAACCCCCCTAACAATATAATAAAAATTAAAAATAACAAATTTAAAACTAACTCCCTACCCCCTACCCCTAACCCCCATTAACAATATAATAAAAAAAATTAAAACTAACCCCCCCACCAACCAATATAATACAAAAGTTTAAAAAAAAATTAAAACTAACCTCCACTAATAAAAATTAAAAAAAACTAATATTTAAACTACCCCACAAAATATTAAAAATTAAAAAAAAAACTTAAATTAACCCACCCCTAAAATATATTAAAAATTAATTTTAAAAAAAAATTAAAAAAACCCTCCCCTTCCCCCTTCCCCCTCCTCCTGGGCCGCTCGCTTGGGTGCCAAAAGGTGGCCCCTCATGGGTGGATCTCTGCTCGCTTGGGCGCCAAAGGGCGGCCCTTGCAGGCCCCGCGATGCTGGGCATTGCGAGCGCTTGTGAGGGCCGCCCTTTGGCGCCCAAGCGGGCGGATCTCCGCTTGCTTGGGCGCCAAAGGGTGGCCCTCACAGGCACCGCAATGCCCAGCATCGCGGTGCCTGTGAGGGTCGCCCTTTGGCGCCCAAGCAGGCGGAGATCCGCCTGCTTGGGTGCCAAAGGGGGGCCCCTCAGGGGTGCCGCGTCTCTGCCTTCTTGGGTGCCAAAGGGCGGCCCCTCATGGGCGTCACGATGTTGGGCATTGCGGGCGCTCGTGAGGGGCCGCCCTTTGGTGCCCAAGCGGGCGGCCCGGCAGGAGGGGGAAGGGGGAAGGGGAGGTTTTTTTTTTAATTAATTTTTAATATATTTTTAGGGGGTGGAGCGTCGGGGTTGATGGTAAAAAACATTTAGGAAGGGGGCAGAGGGTCAAAAAAACTAAGCAAGGGGGCATGGGTAGGTTTGGTAAAAAAAAAATTATTTCTATTTTAAACCCAAAGCTAATATTCATGGGATAAGGGGCAAGCCTTGCCTCGATTAATAATACACGAATTTAAAAAAAAAATACATTTAAA